>OX578149.1:66987219-67544719 GCA_951213105.1 Amaurobius ferox
CGTTCGTGAGATATCGTTTCCACAGACTCACTGACACACACACACACACACACACACACACATACTTTCACACATACACACACACACACACACACACACACTGACTTTACCTCAAAATTGTTTGATTCGTGATCAGGGATGCTTGAACGTGCTCTCCCGTCGAAAAGTCGAATTCGAATTTTCGACCCCGTCACAATACTTTCCTTATACATTATGTATATAAGGAAAGTAAAAAAAGTAATCGAATAAATGATTACTACTAATTTTATAACTTAATAGTAGAATCCAAATAATTTTCGACATATCGCACATACATAGATAAATATAAATTCATCCTTAAAGCTTCAACTCAAAATTCTGTTCTTTTTTGAAAATTTTATTTTGAGGCGTAGTGTTATTTTATTTTCTGTACCCTAAATATGGCGACGAGATTTGCTGTTATAAAATATTTTTGGTAGTTCAACATTTTTTATTATATGGAAAACATAAGATGTACATAAAAATACATCTGTCTATGAAGTGTACATAAAAATACATCTGTCTATCAAGTGTGTGGAGAAGTCGCAACTCTCTCGAAAGCAAAGCAGTTTTTAATAGCTTCAGATAGAAATTTACATTGTTCCAAATTTTGGCATTTCTCCTATTCTTCTTTGATCATATTGTAGAACAAAACTGATCATTAGTGAAAATAGCGTAGGTGGCGGTCACAACATGTTCATTTCACATTCCAAAAGCAGTGGGTAGAACAAAACTGATCATTAGTGAGAAAAGCGTAAGAGCAGCAGTTTCATTTCACATTAAAAAGCAGTGGTTTCATTACAACAAAGTTCATATGTAATTTGTTTTGCTTGGTTTTAATAATGAAAAACAAAAATCTACTTATAACCTTTTTCAGTTCTCATGTGTCGATATCTTGAACATGAGTTGTAAAAAAAAATCACTCGTGTGCAGTTAAATAAATGTCTCACTTAACGAGGGTTTCAGAAAGTGTCTTGAATTCAAGCGAGAGATATTGTAAATCAATGAATAATTACAGGCCATAACAATGACTTCAATTTCACATTCCAAAATCATTCTCCAAAAATCTACCACAGTGTTTAGTATATTAGTAGAAGCTAAATACTTTTCAACATATCGCACACACATTCTCTCAGGAGTATATTTAATTAGAAGCCGCACACACATTCTGTCAGCAGTTTAACAAACACACATTCTGTCAGCAGTTTTTTATTTAGTCAGTAGTTTATTTAACACACATTCTGCCGGCAGTACCTGTATTACAATTTATGATTCAGGGAATAAGAAAATTAATACCATACATCATTTGCAGATATTCCGATTTGGCTCTCATATTTTGAAAAACTAGGGTCGTCCAATTGGACGACCACACATTGAATGCACACTGTTTTTTTAGACTATGACTTTTCAAACTACGCGCAGCAATAAAACATTTAATTTAAAACAAAATAATGTGAGCAGCTTTGACAGGAAAAAAGCTGATGTGAGCTGTTAATGCCAAACCCTATTTTTGAAGAGAACAAAATGTGGTAATCATTTTGTATAATTGAAACTGAAAAAAATCTGATGTGGGCAACACATGACTTTCCTTATATAATGTAATGAATTTACTACTTTTACAGTAAAAAAATAGGTTTCTCTTATAGTAGATACTAATATTCTTTCCAAGATATTGAATTTTCGAAAATTAGTCGTCATTTTCATTGATTTAGCATCATTTTTATCCATTTGGCGAGAATTTCATTAATTTGGCAACATTTCAAAAAAGTCGCCAAGTTGGCGACATTCCGCCAAATTCGTCGCCAAAATCTCGCCAAGCGTTATGCACTAAGGAAAAAGTTATTCTTACAGCAGATAAATGACTATTGGCGTTCAAATACAAAAGTATTATTCAAAGTATATTTTTTCATGAATGGAACGAGCTAGATCCACGAGAATGATGTCACTCAAATTATCGCATGGTATTACATATGAAAAGTGAACATGTTTCTCAATAGGAATTTTTTTTTTATGTGACTTTTTCATAATTTTTTTGAAAAATGTACAATATATCGAGAACGGTTCAAGTTAGCGTTCTAAACTTTATGCCAATCGTTTTCTAATGAAAAATTACATAAGAAATGTCTATTTGCGTAACTTTATTAGCGGTTTTGATTTTTTGACGATTTTTTCAAAATTTCATGCGAAAATTTAGGGGGTTCTGAACATTCGATTACGTATAAAAACAATAGGCTTCCAGTGTTTACGGATTGTTAGTTCGAATCGGTCCATTCGTTCGTCAGTTATCGTCTCCACAGACTCACTGACACACACACACACACACACACACACACACAGACTTCACTTCAAAAATGTTTGATTCGTGATCAGGGATGATTGAAACGTGCTCTCCCGTCGAAAACTCGAATTCGAATTTTCGACCTCGTCACAATACTTTCCTTATACATTATGTATATAAGGAAAGTAAAAAAGAACAAATCGTGAAATTGTAAAAAAGATTTTGAAGATAAGTTTTGTGTTAGTGAAACTAGAAAAAAATAAGGTACAGGCGGTGCATTGGTTTGTGGCGGTGTACTGCACCAGGTGGATGGTATGGTTTATGGTGGTGCTTTTCTTTTTTGGCTATCGATCTGAAATTGTGATAAAAGATTTTTGAAAGTTTTGTGTTAGTGAAACTGAAAAAAAGAAGGTTCAAGCGCACCGGGTGGATGGTGGGTACAAGAAAAAAAATGTTTTTGTGGCGGTGTACTGCACCGGGTGGATGGTAGGGCACAACCCTAAAAAATATGGTTTGTGGCGGTTCTTTACACCGGGAGGAGGTGGGCCATAAACCTAAAAAAATAAATATTTTTTTAGAATTTCATGTGAATTTTTTTTTTGGCCATGGAGCACAACTTGCTCTAGAGGTAAGTCAAATAAGTATATTTGAGAACTTAGTAATTTTTTTAGAAATTTATAATTTTCTTTTTGGCCTTATTCCGGTGCAAGAAAAAACAATCCAAACCGAGAAGGTGTGGACAATAATTTGAAAGAACTTGCTCTAGAGGTAAGTCAAATTAGTATATTTGAGAACTTAGGTTTTTGACAATGTATTCTTAATATTATTTTCATTCGTTCGGGTGTGCTCGAAATCAGTAGATTTTCGATACGATTCCACTTGACGGATGATGTTATATTACCCCAACCCGTAGTAGACTGGCGAGAGATATTCCAACAAGATAACGTACTTAGTAAATTTTACAGAATGGAGGGGCTTATGATTTTGGTGGGAATATTTCTAGAAATGAAATTTCGATAACGGGATTCGAGCTCAGATTGTTACAAATAGCCAAGCTACACAATGTTGGTGCACTACCGTAGACACAAATCCATGCTCACAAGTGAGATGGGCAGCACAAGAAAATGCTTGTTTGAAATTTTCAATGGGAACCCCCATTTTTTATTACAGATTTGGATTCTCCAGAAAAAATTACATACATTTTGACCTACGATTTTAGCTCCCCCAATGGTGCTATAAACGAGAAAAACGGAAGTGGGGCACTAACGTTTAAAAGTTACAGAAAAAAGCATCCTGGTCATGAGAGTCAAGGGGACTCATGTTAATCAAGAACCCCGAAGGGAACAGAAAGCTACTACGTCCACATCATTGTTCCTGGGTAGTGCTAACAGTAGTTTTGAACCGTTTTCTAAACTGAAGTCAACCGTTGTCAAATTTGGCACCATTGGATAGCTTTTCTAAAAATATTGATTACGTTTTTTCTGTTTTTTTTATCCGAAGTGTATTTCTCGAGATATTGCGCCGTTCCGGAAATTTCTGGACACCCTGTATATAATGATACACAATTAGCATTCGCGCCCTTTCCTTTCACAATTAGTATTCCAAATTCCTGTCCAGAGCACATATTGCAACCTCATTAAAGTTCTATCCAACGCCTCTAATATTAACAATTTGGCAGACACTTCCTCTTTTTTGTCGATCATGCCATCCATATATGGTCACTCTAGCTCCACCTATAAAGATATCTGGATTTTGACCGACAGCCGCAGCTCTATCCAACATCTTTAGAACTGGTCTCGTGCTGGTGATAGAACCTCAATCTCTATTCTTATTTTACTGCGGGAACTCTCATACTGCCATAATATCCGTTTACAGTGAATCTCATCCCATATTAGACTTAGCGGCAATGAGATGGCTGATACCCTGGCTAAGGAGAGAACTTCAATGAATTTGACCTCTAACATCTTGACTTTTATGGAGATCTGCTCAAGAGTTAAATCTACCACCTCCACCTCTTGGCGTTCTTCTCCAGCACATGACTGGTATTGTGGCAAGCGGCCGGGTGGAGCTATTGCTTTTGCGGGCAATCGTGTCCAGCAGACTGCTCTGTCCAGAATTTTAAGTGGTCACTTGAAATGCCTTAAATTTGATCAGGGCAATAAGATCTTCCCCGTTTGGGAGAAATGTAACATCAACTAGTTTACCCCTGATCATCTTCTGTGGCTTGTCAAGGTGGATCCAATACAGAGACCCCTCCTCGTCTTGGACATTTTGAGTGTTTTTGGTCTCATGGACCTGGTCTAGCCTATTGGCTAGACCAGTTAAGATTAGTAACAACAACAACAACATATATGGTCACTAATCTTAAACTCTATGTAGATCATACCATATATGATCACTAATCTTAACCTCTATGTAAACTTTTATATATATATATATATAATCCTTGTTCTTTCAGGGTTTTGAACCTCATCCGAGATTCGTCTGAGCATCATCGGATATTTAACCTGTATAAGATTTGTTGTCTCAATAAAAATGTTAAATTACTTATCTGTGTTATTTGTTTGCTTCAAAATGCAAACATATGTTAATTTTTTTCAAACGAACCAAGGCGCTTCCTTATGGGTGTCTGTGAAAATGATCACAGTCATACAGCGGCAATATTTAAATGAAATTTAACGATAATATTTAAATGAAATGTAAGGATAATATTTAATTGAAATTCAGCGTTAAATATTTAAATTATATTTAGAGTTAAATATTTAAATTATATTTAGCGTTAAATTATATTTAAATTATATTTAGCGTTAAATATTTAAATTATATTTAGCGTTAAATTTCATTGTCGCTAAATTTCATTTAAATATTGTCGCTAAATTTCAGTACATCCAAAGTTGAATACTGCTGGTGGAGCAATTCTTGGGTTCGGCCTATTCTTTTCTCCGCGGTTTGTTTGAATCTTTCGTCTTGTAGAAAGATTTCGTTTCCCTAAACTGTCGATAAACTATTGCTATATATATTATAAATATTATATATTAAAAAAATATTTTATTTATTATTATTGTTGTAGCTGATTCATTTAGAATCTCCATTATAATCTCGAAAATAGGATAATTTGTTTGAGAACCCATGATAAAAAATCTGATGAAGGGAATATATGTAGAGTTTTCTATTGACATCCATCTATGACTATTGACTGTTATATCCATCCCGAGTCACTTGTGAACTTTCTCTTTTTAACAGATTGTACTTTCTTCTTAGAATTAATTAATAAATTTTTATAAAGAGTATTTAATTTCAATTATAACATGTAAATTAAATAGAATAGTTCCAGACAGTGAATTATTGGTAAAACATAAGCAGAGTCAGTCTTCACATTAAGTTAAGCTCTGCAAATGATTTTTCATTGGCACTTTCTTGCATTTGTAATATTATTTGCGTTTGAATGTAGTTGTAGTTGAGTGTAGTTGGTGTTTTCCTATTGCATGACTACCAGATTTACGAAAAATAAAGCTAATATATGTGGTGAGGTGGATTTTACATATAAATACAATAAAACTTAAACACTTAAATACATTACAGATACTCACCAAATAGTTCCACCAGGCTCAAGCGCGTTAAAGTATAGTGGGGTCCGATTGGACCTAAGTACTTTGCGTTTGCTAAAACAAATAATCACTCCCTTTTTTTTTGTGGCCACTTAACAATTTATTTACAGAACACATGAAATCTCAATTTAAACATTAAATAACAAAATCACAATTACAAATGAGTTCCCAATTTACCTAAGCTTGACCTCGGGGTGCACAGTTTATTTAGCATTAATTTGGATATTTTTTTTATCCACACTTGTAATTAATTACTTCCTTTAAGGAAAACAAAATATAATTTCATTTTGGCAAATATCCCATTTAGCATAAAGTTGCCCTTAAAAATGTAGATTACATCAAATAAGTTTAAACATTCATACAAAACATTTTAAAATCAATATATATATATATATAATTTCATACCTTCATTACCTCAGAATGACATTCACTGAGTGCTGATATCTATCCCTCTGCACATCGGAATCGGTGGCGTGATTAATTGAAGGTTAGTTTATTATTGGGACAGTTCATGGGAAACACTACCAGTCTGAGAAGCTCGGTTGATGATCATCAGGTTACGATAATTTTGCCAAGTATTATTTTGGAGATGGGCACACAGTCCCCTTTCCTTCTCCTCCTCTTAACTTCGGCTTTGTCCCAGTGGATCTTGTGAGATCTGCGTACAGGCCTTTGCCAAAGAGTTACTATCAGATACGGTTATGTAGAGATTGTCAGCTGCTTAGGAACCTGGGATGGATGCTCCGCAAACATTCCGTACATGCAGTGTTACAGTTACCACGGCTTAAATGCAGCTAAGGGAGCAAAGGTCCCACACCAGGCCGTTTTGTCGGTAGAACTGTGTTGCACTGCAACCACAAAACAATGACTAGAAGCTCCACTTCGTAGGTGGTCTGCTTCTTAGGAGCCCGGGATAGGTACCCCTACAAGACTCAGTCCACGTACTTTCGTAGTAAAGATTTGGCTGAAAATAGTCGAAACCGTTCTGAAATAGCTGTGACTAAACCCTGTCACAGCTGCAAATAAATAGAAAGCGGTTTCTGGAAAATATATATGCTACTCTAGTGTATGTTACCCCTGGTTAGGTAACATGCGCCGGTTCAGTGAAACTTGTAGAAACTGCCGCACGACAAGTGCCGTCAAGTGCCGCCTACTTCGTTGCACGGATGCGTTCCTCGCACAGGTGCCCAAAGGAACCCAGGAGAACTTTCTCCATCAAATATCAGATTGCGCCTGAACTTTTTTTCAAATTTTTAAAACTTCCAGAATTTTAAAACAAGGGGAACGACAAAAATACAGGGAGGAAGTCCCCCACTTCCCATTCGCTGTTTCCCAAAACGCAATAAAAAAGGCGGTCCAAAAATGCTTCATACCATTGGTTTTTGAAGCGACGCTCATTTTTTATGCGCTCCACTCAAACACAAGAACCAGAGGGCTTTCTACAAAACCGGGTGGTCTAAAAGACCGGACCCCGACGCGCGCCACACCTGACAGGGCTATAAATTTTCAGAGATTTGCAGCTCAACTTTGACATTTATGCTGCAATTAATTCTCCGAATATTTACAATCCATGTCAGTGCGCACACAAGCCAACGGCGCCAAAAAATTCCAATTCCGTCTGTGCAAAGGTCTAGCGATATACATAAATCAAAAACATTGTATACATTTCACTTACATTACATCTTCCCTTTTTTCCCAGGGTTACGTATCAAAAATATGTGATCACAGTATCACAATATATAATATAAAAATTGTGTAATTGTACGTCAATTTCAAAGTACTTTTGACTAGTTCTGGTGAGCACGTACCCCACCTAAATCCACCATTGTCTTCTATAGGCTTGTCTGCTGTTGACCACATATTTTATATTTCAAAATTGGCCCGCGACTTCCAAAAGGGTGAATACCCCTGATCTATGTGGTTTTATAAATTTTCTGTGAGGCGGTTGTCACTTCTCTCCTCAGACAAGGTCACGCTTCGAATATTTCCTAGGGTATATTTTATTCAACACGTTTACTTACAGGAGCTGAAAAGCCTGCCAAGTGGCTTAGGAACTGAAAAGCCTTTCTTAAAATTCAGTAACTTTTTTACACAACTTTGTAATTTATTATATATGTCTAAGATCAATATTTAAGGAATAAAAGCCAGGGTCAATGTTTTTGGGACACCTTGTATATATTCTTTTTAGGAACATATTTAAAAAAAAATCCACATCTTTAGTAATGTGCGTAGATTCATTAAGAAACAATTGGTGTTTACGATGTACCTACAGCCACGACATTCCTATTTGTATGTCAACTATAGCTCCATGTAAAGAGATATCAAAACTCATTACATGTTTTTTTATGTGATAATTGTATATATTACGTGTTTTAATGCTATTAGAATGTACTGCACTTCTCCTAGCGAAAATCTTTCATTGAAATTCAATATTAGATATCCTTAATAGATATCCGATATCCCTAAATGTGTCATTCTATTCCCCTAAAATTCGTGAAATTTTGTAAATATACCGATTTGAGGGTCTTAGACTCTGTAGGGGTGACTCTCTCTTAGGGGGTCCCTGTAACATTAAAAACGTACCTCTAATTCCCCAATCATCCAGTAAGTATCATGCAATTTGCTAAATTCATTTAAATATTGAATAATTCTCAGAAAATTCGTTAAGTATCAAACAATGCACTAAAATAATGAAATTTTAGGATCTTAAACACCTTGGAATATCAAATGGTAAATTGTGGTAGGTTAGAAAACACTCGTTCTTGTTTATTGAAAATTTTTTGTTAGAAGGATCATTTAATTAAATTTTAATTAAAAATAATTAAATTTAACTGTTTAATTAACCAAACAGCAAAATGGAGTCTTGTATTCTCTACTCCCTAAACATTCGTTCAGTGTCGTGCCATTTGCTTAATGTACCATTAACTGTTTCATTATATTTTAATTAAAAAAATTAACATTATATCTTTAACTGTTTCATTAGACAAATAACAAAATGGAGTCTTGTTTTCTCTACTCCCTAAACATTAGTTAAGCATCAATTCGTTTAATAAATGGAACGGCTTCATTAACTTTTAATTAAACAATTAAAATTAACTTTAACTGTTTCAATTAACAATTAACAAAAGGTAGCTTTATGTTCTCTATTTCCCGAAAAATCGTTAAGTGCTAAACAATTTACTAAAATAATGAAATTTTAGGGTCTTAGACCCCCTGTAATACTAAAAAACGTACCTATAAATCCCCATTCATCCACTAAGTAACGTGCAATTCATTAAAATAATGAAATTTTAGGACCTTAGATCCCTTGGAATATCGAATGGTAAGTTGTGTTGGGTTTGAAAAGATACGTTCTTGTTTATATAATATTTTTTGTTAGTAGAATCATTTAGTTAAATAATTAAAAAAATAATTTTTACTGTTTCATTAATCAATTAACAAAATGTAGCCTTATATTCTCTATTCCCCAGTAATTCGTTACATACCAAACAATTCACGAAACTAATGAAATTTTAGGGTCTTAGACCCCCTGTAACACTAAAAAACATACCCCTAGTTCCTCAAACATTCGCTAAGTACCAAACAAGTCACTAAAATAGTAAAACTTTAGGGTGTTAGACTCCTTTGGAATACCGAAAACACATCCCTTGTTTATCGAACATTCGCTAGAATTCATTGAGAAATATTAAAAATCAGATGTCATTTTACAAAATATTTGTAATTTTAAAAATACTTTTTAATAGTTCTGTTTCATATTTCCCATTCATATCCATTCAATAATTCATTCATCATAACAGGAACTCCCTAAATTAAAACAATCAGAAAAGATATCCTTCACTGATACAGTAAAACCAAGTCACCATACCCCACTTGGCTCGCCTCTCAGTTCGTAATCTGCTGTTGCGGGTTCGAGCCCCTGAGTTACCACTCAATATATCATTTTAAATTCTGGATGAAAGATATTTAAAAATATCCGATAGATGGCGCCCTCTCTCTTCCTTACCCTTTGTTCGCTAAACATCCGCTAGGGGGCATCACCTTTGAAAATTCACTTATAGTATGTCGCGACTGATAAATATTGTCAGTACGTCACAGATCCCGACTGATACGGTCAGAATTCACATCGCTCCAGAGATGATGTCATCGGTTCAAAGTTCAGGTTGCCTCATGACGTCAGCGGTTCAAAGTTCATATGTTTAAGGTTACCTCATTACGTCAACGGTCACCCCATTTCCCAACACTTCCTTCTCAATGAGTCATACTAACTCCTCCTCCTCATGAGTCATCTATGCCGTTGTACAGCCGGCATGATCTGCCGCTGAACGCCCCTTTCTTATCTACTTTTGGTTAGCGGCTTCACCTAGCTTATTTTTTAATATTGAAAGATAGAGTCATAAATTAATATACTACAGATATATGAATAAAACTGAATGTGTAAGGAATGTCATGTGTAGCCCAAATCAGAATTTTTAAAATATCAATTTTAAGAAAATACCGTACCAAAACAGAAATTTTGTTCTTTTTCCGTTTCTTACAACTGTCTTATCCAGTGCCATACACAGAACTGAAAGAGTGTTTTCTTTACCAAACAATTTATAAAATATCTCAACTTTTCACATTTCAAAGTCATTACCACGGAAGAGTTGAATGACTCTGAAAGATTTAAGAAACCCTATTGACGCAAAAAGTAAACAGATTGAGATAGACAGAATTCTTCTATTTTAAAAACACCATCTCTTATAAATATTTATAAACAAACTTCTTTATAAGGAAACGTGATTTTATCTAGCAATGGAAGAGAAATCATTTTATCCATGAATGACAGTGAATGTGGACATATCAGACGCGGAAATGAAGCGAGAACATTTCCAATACTGAGAGGTGAAATGTGCGTAAGAGAAAGCGATTGGGTGAAGCTGGTTTATTTGTGATTACTTTGGCTCATAACAGGAATAAATGGTGCGAATATTGATACATATAATGTTGAGTTGCTTGTACTCTTTCCGATTTTTGTGTTCTTTAGAGCAAAGATAATCTTCTGGCCCACTCCATCCCGAAAAGTCTACGAATAAGATACATAAATTTGGCCGCAAAATTAAATGAAATAAAAACAACAACAAAATTATTCTGTGTATTAATACTTTATTTATAAAATATTAAATATAGTTTTAAATGAGCTAATGTTATTAAAATTAATTTTCAACGGATCATAGAAGTTTTAAAATGTCAAAAACTGAAAAAAAAATACATCATTTTATATCTCATGAGGTACACAGTATAAAAGCAAGAAAATGATTTCATGTTCTATAACTTCAACTTTAAAGTTGTATGTCTTAGAATTGTTAGTCTTAGAATTAGAAGAAGATGCAATTTGTAAATTTCTGGAAGTTTGAAAAACAAACGAACAATTATTTTTAAACGGAACTTAACAGTTGATATATTCTACCATCCAATGAATATGTTGAGCAAATCAGCATATAAAAGTGCTCATCTGATGTAATTCAGAATAAATGCAATAGAATTATTTTTAATATTACTGTGGTTTATGTCAACTTATAAAAGTGTTCATTTGTTGTTATTTAGAAAAAAATACAACAGAATTATTTTTGATGTTGTTGCGGATTACATCAACTTATAAAAGTGCTCATTTGATGTTATTTAGAATAAATATAACAGAATTGTTTTTGATGTTGCTGAGTCTATTGAAAAAATAGTAGTAAGATGACTCTGTTATTCATTATAGATTCATTTAAAACATCTTTCCATTCGCATATTTAGAATCATGAAACGATATTGGTTGTGTGTGTGGCGATGATATAAAGAACCTAAGGAAATATTTGATATTATTTTATTTTCTACAATTTTTCTTTTGTGTGTGTGTGTGGGGAGGGAGGGTGCTGGAGATTATCAAATAATGATAGATTAATACAATGTAGCTCATTTCGTCCGAATTGGGCCACAAACGATGAAATTATTGAGATGAAAGTTTGGGTGTAACGTGCTCTTTTCTACGTTAAATATGTGGTTGCGTTAGTCCTCCCAAGAGATTGGTAGGGGAGGAAGGAGGGTTTACTTCCTGTGGGTGTCGTCCCCACTGGGTTCCGGTCTAAATTGGTAGCAATGTCACGGCTGTCCAAGCAGATACATTACACTTCCGGGTTGGTTGGACGGTCTAGATCGAAAGTAAAACTTAGAGCATATAATCAGAAGAAAAATTATATATTGGTAATTTTCGTTGGTTGGTTGAGTTATACAGATACTTTTATTTACATCGCGTTAACAACTGAACAATATCGAGCTTATATACCCCCTGTGAAATGTTGTGGGAAAAACACGTAGCTTGTGAAGTTCTTAGCTAATCTATGAAATTCCAGAAGTTTCTCGAACTCGCCAAAAGTTGCCAAGTTGGCGATACTTCGCTAAATCCGTACCTGAGGTCACAAAGTTTGTCGCCAAGGTCAAGCGACCAGAACCTTGAAATTATAACAGTAGTTTTCAGTTACGTATTCGCAACAATATGGTATCACTTCCATTACATGCTTTCGTTTCACCCTACGTCACATTTATTTCAGGATTTGCTCCATACTCCACGTCCTAAGATGTTTCACATATCATCATCCTCACATCCTTTTTTAGATTTTATTCCGAATGTTAAAAGCGAAAAGTTAACACAAGATTTACTTTGATAACAAGTTTGTATAAACGTCTATGTAGTAGTTTTTGAAGAAGTAAACAACACAATGCCACAAAATATAAACTTTGATGCAAATGGGCGATTCGTGCAGCAAATGTCAAACAACAAAATTCGAGTGTGAGTAGTTTACCTACGTTATTGTTGTTTGTCGAATGGCAACAAGCATATTATATTTATAATATAAAAAAATGTTTAACACGTGACAACGCAAAAAGGAGGTAATGTACTAATCACTGTTGTAAAACAGCTAAAAAGAGTTCAATATTCAGCCTCGTTTCTATATATTTTTAACACGTGTCAACGCAAAAGAACAATATTGGTTATGATATTACCTCTTTTTTACGTTGTCACGTGTTAAATTTTTTTTATATATTATAAATATAATATGTTTGTTGCACTGGCTGCACTTTTATGCACTGGCTATGGAAACCAGTTGCGTGGTTTCATCTGGCTTGCGTCATAAACTTACCGCTACTGTAGAATAACTAAGAGCGAAATTGTAAAAGAATAATTTTCAATTGTGAAATAGAATAATAAGTCTACTAGTTCAAAGCACAGGTTTATTCATGGAAGTTTCAAACATCAGAAGCTTTGAATACCATTTTGATTACAGCTTTTGTCGACAAGGAATACGATCATTAGTTTTGTATATGTACCCTAACGTAACTCGAAGTTAATGCTAGAGTAAGGTTTTCATTGATTTGAATTCAAACCTGTCCTTTACAACAAATCTACTGTTGTAATCCAATGTTACAACAATTGTACTGCTGTGACCTGGATTTCAGTAAGTTTAATTAATAATGCTTTCCAGTATTTGCTACAGTTTAAAATTGCAAATTTTCGTTTAGAATCCAAAATGTTTAAAATATTCGCTTTCTATTATCTCTGATATTAATTCTATTTCGGGAAATAAAAGTCTGGATTTCTTTTGTTTTTTTTTCGTTATGTCGTGACTAAGGATGACGAATATCTTTTGATATGTCAATCAGAAATCTATATCATACTGGTTAAAGGCGTGACATCGTGTGCGCTTGTTTGCTTTGAGGTAAAACGACGCAGGCATCTCAGAAAATTGTCGGTTCCCAGCACCATATTGAATCTCAAAATTTTACCAGTTGAATTAAGATACGTGGACTCTTTCTCAATAGCCTCGCGTTTTGAGCGTTTTAGGAATGTGTATTTAGTTAGTCAAGAGCAGGGCCGTAGCCAGAGACGACATTGAAGAGGGACTGGAGGGAAATTCAAAGAGGGGCTTACAAAAACACAATTAATCATTAACATTTATAAACCATATTAGTTACTATTATATATTTCAATACATATAAATTATTAACAAACAATTTCATATTTATATTTGCATGTTAAGAGCTGATTATTAATATCCATATAGCTACCATACATCAACATTAATATATAATAATTTCAATTGATTTTAATGTAAGCATTGACTAGTAATAAAGCTGTTAATAATTTATAGAAACATTCTGAAAGTTAATAAAAATTAATGCTTTATTAACTTTTACCTACTTCTCAGTTGATTTTGCCTCTATAATGTATAACAGCGAACCTTGTAATAATACAAAAGTCCTAAATACTATTGTCCTAACAAAAGTTCTGAATACAAAAGTCCTAAAAACTATAGTCCTAAATACTAAATATATACAAAAATCTTAAATACTGGCATAATTTTTAAATTAAATATGTAAATAAGTTGATCATTAGTATAATCACAATTTCCGCTAAATTAAAAAAATCTTCAAAACGAAGTAATGTTTAAAAATATTTCAAAGAACTTTTTTGTGCAACATTTGAATGACACTTTACATGAAATTTTATATCACTACTAAAAATTTAAAATTTTTATCAGGGGGGCTGAGTATGCCTCTTGGGACGGTTTAATCCCCTCTAGCTCTTGACTGGCTAAGACTCTGGTCGACAGTGGATTAAGAACGTAATCATCGAACCAACGAAATGAGATGTAAGGAAATGCATTCATTTTCATACATTTCATACTATTTCATTCATTTATTTTCCGGCGTTCCGGACCGCGAAACAAGCCTTTTAGCCAGTCCACAGGTTACAACATACCTCATTTTAAATTAAGTGCAGTAAATTTTTAGAGCATTACAATTTCTTGGACTAAAAGATGTACAAGAACTTGTAAAGCATTACAAGTTCTTGGGCTAAAAATTGTACCAAATCTATAGTAGATTGGATGGATGCATATAAAATAATTTATGCCAGTTCTTCTATCACATATTTGTGTTTGTGTTTTAGTACTGTACTCCAGTGTTGCAATGTCTCGCGTTTTTGTTCTACATTGCGTTTCACTGCTTTCGATTACAGTGCCAATATTTATCTTATGCTCCTGATAATCCGGATGCTTTAATTTCGTGCAGTTCGGTGTTGTGTGCAGAGGTCCTGTTTTCCAGCCCATGTTATTTTTCAAAGTTAGGTATCCCACCGATGCTTTTTTTATGATGCGTACTTCATATTAATTTCTATTTTCATTTGGACACCGCTTGGAAATCTGTAACGCTCCCATTAAAAATATAGATCTATATATATAAAGAAGAAGAGTGTGTATGTATGATCCACCATAACTGAAGAACGGCTGAACCGAATTTCATGAAATTTGTCTTGGTAGTCTTGTAATCACCCTACAAAAAACATAGGCCATGTTTTGAGTTTCTACGACCAGTGGTTCTTGAGATATTAGTGAAAAACAACACTTTTCCCTAGGAGTTCTACTCTCTAACTCCATGATTCACAACGAAAAAGGTTGAACATTGTTGCTTTGAAACGTGTAAGTAAATTAAATCTGAGTTTTGTGGGAGTATGTTGAACGTATTAGACACTTTTGAAAATCGCAGGCTTGAGATATTAATTTAAATGGAAACTTTCACCATGGTTTATTTCTCACAGGCTTACTCAACAACGAAAAGTATTAAGAAATCACAAGAAAGATTTTTTTTCCCAATGGCCAGGCACTAGACTTACGTCTTTTTGCTCTATGTACGGCCGAAATCGTGAACCAGTACGACCGAAATCGTGAACCTAGGGACGTTGCCCCAGGCGCACCAGAGGAGGACGGAACACTCTGCTCCCACAACACACAACATCCATGTCTTTCGTGGGACTCGAACCCACAACGTGGCCGCCGATCAATCGCTGGAAACGCTCGCCTTGACCGTTCGGCCACCACGTCGACTGAAATGAGCCAACAGTACGCGGTGTTTCCAGGTGGTCACCCATCCAAATACTAACCGCGCCCGATGCTGCTTAACGTCGGTGATCTAACGAGAACCTGTGTTTTCAGCACGGTAGAGCCGTTGGCTCCATCACAAGAAAGATCAATCATGCATAAAGCATTGATTATGAAACACTTTCCAACTGCAATGCAATTTTATTTAAACATCTCTAAAATGCGATACATTCAGCGGTAATATATCACAATCGGCCCTATATGTTTTCGGTGTAATTTTTATCATAATTTTGCATGATAAATCCCGAGCAACGCCGGGTAATCGCTGCTAGTTTTTCATATTAAAGGCATAACTACCATAGCGTGAAGTTCCGAAACGGAATGATTGTCCAGATATATAGAAAGATCCAACAGAAAATTATAAAATAAATATTTTTGGAATTATATGTGGTAGATGACCCAAGCTAGTATATTACAGGGAGGGGGGAGGCTTTTATTTGAAGTTTCGCTATCGATTCTTATTAAAAAACCCTATTTATCTACTCCAGACAATTATTTCTAGAAGTTATGTTTTATTCTGTTAAAACTACGAGTAATGCCGCATTATTTCAACTATAAATCGAGGCATAGTAAATATGGAAATTGATCGAAAATATATTTAATAAGACTGTGCAAGATCAGGATCGGATGAAGAAACGAAGTCAACTTATAATTTTACAATCTTATAATTTGCTATAATTGAAATAACTTTGCAACAATGCTATAACTCAGTGGGGCGCAACACATGGACCGTTAGGATATTGTAATAGGTTACCGAATATTTTTGCAGAGTTAAAGTATTCTACTTATTATTTCTATTCAGAGGAAGCAGTTTAACATTTTTAATAGATAAATATAACTGATTTTGACGAATATAAAATACATGCTCTTTTTTAATTACATTACTAAATGGGGTCTCCTAAATAAAATACTATTTCAATGGGGCCGCACCAGCAAAAATGTTGCTCACAGTAAAACAATAGAACATGAGCACATTTCCGTTAAAATCCTCAGGAAGTGTTTATTTCCTGTTTTGAACGCATTATCACCAAACAGTTCAATGATCCTAAAAGATAAATAAATAGAATAATTCCTTTTGAAAACTCTTATTTTGTCCTTCCGTAAAGGACACCCATCGTAAAATATGTTGTGATTTAATTCCGCAAGGGCACGAGAAATATCTTAAAACACTACTTTATCTAAGCAAGGGACAACCCGATCCAGAAGACAGATTACAAACTCTTTGAAAGCTGGATAATAATATATGGCGAAAAGGGGTAAAATATTGAGATTGCATTTGAGTTGCACAGATTTTAGTAGCAATAAATGTCTTGCATAATGGTCATATCAATAATTCTGTGTTGCATCTTGACGTAAATACGCCAAATAAACTCAGGGGGGGGGGGGGGTCGGAGAGGCCCTAGCTCCAATGCCTGCGATTACTCTCACTTACATATAAAAAAAATCACATTTTACATAAAAAAAAATCTGATGTGGGCAACAAATGACTTTCCTGATATAATGTAATGAATTTACTACTTTTACAGTTAAAGAAAATGTTATTCTTATAATAGATACTTATATTCTTTCCACGATATTGAATTTTCTTCAAATAGTCGTCAATTTCATTGATTTAGCGTCATTTTTATCTATTTGCAAAAAGGTCGCCAAGTAAGCGACATTACGCCAAATTCGTCGCCAAAATCTCGCCAAGCGTTATGAACGGAGAAATAAGTCAGTCTTACAGATAAATATTGACGTTCAAATTCAAAAGTATTACTCAAAGTATCTTTTTCATGAATGGAACGAGCTAGAGAGAGAGAGAGAGATCCACGAGAATGATGTCACCAACTTTATCGAATGGTATTACATATGAAAAGTGAACATATTTTTCAATAGGAAATATTTTTTTTTATTTTATATAACTTTTTGATAATTTTTTGAAAAATGTGCAATATCTCGAGAACGGTTCATGTTAGCCTTCTAAAATTTATGCCAATTGTTTTCTAATGAAAAATTACATAAGAAATGTCTATTTGTGTAACGCTATTAGCGGTTTTGATTTTTTGACGATTTTTTCAAAATTTCACTCGAAAATTTAGGGGGTTCGGAACATTTGATTGCGCTATAAAAACAATAGGCTTCCAGTGTTTACTGATTGTGATTTTTGTATCAAATTTCGTCAGTTATCGTCTCCACACACACACACACACACACACACACGCACATACTTTCACACACACACACACACACACACACGCACACACATCACTTCAAAAATGTTTGATTCGTGATCAGGGATTCCTGAAACGTGCCCTTCCGTCGAAAACGCAAATTCGAATTTTCGACCCCGTCACAATATTTTCTTTATACATTATGTATATAAGGAAAGTAAAAACATTATTTACATTTAAAAAAATCTGATGTGGGCAACACATGACTTTCCTTCTATAATGTAATGAATTTACTACTTTTATAGTAAAGAAAATAGGTTTTCCTTATAGTAGATACTAATATTCTTTCCAAGATATTGAATTTTCGACAATTAGTCGTCATTTTCATTGATATAGCGTCATTTTTATCCATTTGGCGAGATTTTCGTTAATTTGGCAACATTTCTAAAAGTCGCCAAGTTGGCGAGATTCCGCCAAATTCGTCGCCAAAATCTCGCCAAGCGTTATGGACGAAGAAATAAGTTATTCTTGCAGCAGATAAATGACTATTGGCGTTCAAATACAAAAGTATAACTTAAAGTATATTTTTTCATGAATGGAACGAGCTAGATCCACGAGAATGATGTCACCCAAATTATCGCATGGTATTACATATGAAAAGTGAACATGTTTCTCAATAGGATATATGTATTTTTTAATTTTATATGACTTTTTGATAATTTTTTTGAAAAATGTACAATATCTCGAGAACGGTTCATGTTAGCGTTCTAAAATTCATGTTAACCATTTTCTAATGAAAGATTACATAAGAAATGTCTATTTGCGTAACTTTATTAGCGTTTTGATTTTTTGACGATTTTTTCAAAATTTCATTCGAAAATTTAGGGGGTGTTCTGAACATTCGATTGCTTCTAAAAACAACAGGCTTCCAGTGTTTATGGATTGTGATTTTTGTACCAAATTTTGTTCGAATTGGTCCATTCGTTCGTCAGGTATCGTCTCCACAGGCTCACTGACACACATACACACACACACACACACACACACACACACACACACACACACACACACACACACACACACACACACACACACACATACACACCCACACCCACACACACACACACAAACAAGCAGACACACACACACACACAAACAAACAGACACTCACACACACATACACATACACACACACACACAGACATCACTTCAAAAATGTTTGATTCGTGATCAGGGATGCTTGAAACGTGCTCTCCCGTCGAAAACTCGAATTCGAATTTTCGACCCCGTCACAATACTTTCCTTATACATTATGTATATAAGGAAAGTAAAAATCATTAAAAGATCAGGGCTTTTAATGATGTTAAATAGTCATTCTATACGTAGTTTATTATTAGAAAACTAATGAGCCCAATTTTTGAAAGCTGGCATGAACTACTATGGATATATAGCACAATTAAATATGTATAAATAGTGATATATAGCACGATATTAGATATATAGCATTGATTAAATTTATCGAAAACTATCTAAAATAAATAATATTATGTATCGTAAAACAGGTTAATATTCTATATGTAATATCATGCTGCAAGTTTATTACAACATTCTCATGGATCTAGCTGGTTTATATAATATCAGCCCATCTCTTCACATATTTCTCCACCTGTCTGCCTCGGCGTTAATGTAGGCAACATTGGCGACTAACTTGGCGACATATGGTAAACTTGGCAGTATTTGTAAATGTTGCCTAATTAACGAAATATCGCCAAATTGCCAGAAATGACACACAATTAACGAGAATGACGCCACATTGAGAAAATTTGTTATCTTGGCAAACGAAGTTAAATTTTCTTTTATAATCCCTGTCGTTCTGGGGGAATTAATATTGTGGATTTGAAATATAACAATGAGTTTCACAGTTTGTGAAGCATGTATGTTTTGTTAAGGGATCTAGGGTGCAGCTAATTAACTGAGTTTTGTAAAGTACAGTAATTATGCTTCGATAGGGAATACTTGAAGGAATTCATAACATAAATTGAGTGAGGTAGTTCTCGCATATGTCTGAAGATATTAGGAGTGCAGGTGCTGCAGGCGAGTGGATAGAATGTATTTTTTTTTCAACTATATGCATCTCGTCATACAATGGACTACTTTTTGTTTATTTAAACGTCCCTTTTGCGATGGCATCAAAAGGCGATATCATGGTATTACGAGATTTACCATTCGAAATTAAAACAACGAAGTGCATTTCCATCTTCGTTGTGATTGATGACATATGAAGAAAAATATTAGAATTATAATTTTGAATTTTAGGAATCTATTGATTAGAGCTTACTTAAACCATTGGTATTATATAATAAAATATTGATATCTAGTGATTAAAATTGCTCAATATATGGACTTTGCTTATAGCGGATAACCAGGATGGGTTCAATCTTTCAGGATATGTAGCTTATACTGAAGAATGTAACTTTCAGCAATTAGGCGAAATTATTACATTTTATATAATATACTTTAAAATTTTATCGGTGTATATGGTGAAGAAAAAATATTTCTCTTAAAGTTTTCGCCATCTTGTACTTTGTAGGGCAATAGAATAATGTTAAGTGTTTTGGGATTAATTGAGGACTGGATTAATTAGAAAAAAAAGCATTACCTATAGTCTGTCGATTTAATTATAAAAAGAAAAGAAAATTAAGACTTGAAATGAGATAATTAATGCCAATATGAAATATGATTAATCTGATGTTCTGACTTTTTAATTATTTATTCAAAATTTCATTCGAAAATTGGGGGGGGGGGGCTTTAAACATTCGATTGTGTTTAAAATCGATAGAGTTCCAGTATTCATCGTTTGCAATATGTGTACCATATTTTATTCGAAACACTCCATTTGTTCGTGATATATCGAATCCACACACACACACACACACACACACACACATATATATATATATATCCATACACACAGACATTACTTCAAAAGCGTCCGATTTGAGTTCGGGGATGCTTGTAACGTGCTCTTCTGTCAAAAATTGAAATTCGAATTTTTGACTCCATCATACTACTTTCCATATATGGACAATACTTTCCCTATTTACATTTTTACGTTCCCTATATACATTATACTTGTATATAAGGAAAGTAAAAATGGAAAGTGTGTGCAGAACGAAGAGAAGAAAGAGATCGATATCCTTTGGCTATATGAAATTCGCCATGGGTTCACAAGTATTATTGTGCAATAGTTGTTTTTTGTTTTCAATACACAATTTTATATTTATATTCATTTATTTTTATTTACTAGAAATATGTGGCAGTGCAAGCCGTAAATGTACATCCATTGAAATAATACCTAAAGAGCCGGGTTCAGCGGGCGCGAATATTATTGCTCTAGGATAAACAATTTTAGAGTTTCTTTAATTTGGCAAGTTGGCGACATTTTAAATAAAAAAAAATGCGAAGTTGAGATAGTTTTAAATAAGTAGTATTTATTATATACGTTATTTTATGCCATAAAACTTGAAAGATCGTATCAATGAATATATGAAAAATAAATTTAAATCTGCAGGGAAATCCGTGCTCTGATCCTATCTTATTTGTTACGAAACGGGGTATTCAAATTTAAAAGAAAGTGCTTAGATCTCTCTGTATGAAAACGCACCAGGCGAATCCCTACCGTAATTTCGTATACATGCCTTCCTGAATATGCGGTTCCCATTCCTGAAGAAAAGAAAAATATTTCAAATTTCGGCCCACAGGGGTAAAATTTGGCGCTGCAGGCCCTGCAACTTGCGTATTGCCCAACTTATCTAACGAATATCGGCAAAACCGTGCAATGACTTGCAAATCAGACGTTGAAATAAAATTGTAAAAAATATCAGCAAAATAAGAGTTAACGTGCAGTAACTTTATTGCAATCAGATGTAACTTTATTGCACGCCTGCTCTACAAACTGCATTTGCTACAGAACACACTCGTCAGCAAAGGTCTCTTCGCCGTTAGTAGATTGTGGAGAAAAACTTTGTGACTCCTTTTATATATTTTGCAATATGCAAATTACAGGGACAGCAGCGCCAGATTTCAACCGTAGCGGCCGAAATTTAAACTATGTTTACTACTAATTATTTTCAAACTGCCAAACCAGAGAGGTCTAAACACATCTTTTTTAATTCTCACATTCTTCAAATTGAGTTTTTTGGGGATGACTCAGCATACTTTACAATGACCCCAACTCGCGAAATATATAAAATAAAATGAAATTATCGTGAGAAAGATCGATCCTATCGTACTGGGAGTGGGTTAATCTATTATCTAAAATAAAAAATTTTAATAATAGTTTTTGAATTAAAAAACTCATGGATTTTGATGATTTTTACTTTCCTTATATACATAATGTATAAGGAAAGTATTGCGACGGGGTCGAAAATTCGAATTCGAGTTTTCGACGGGAGATCGTATTTCAAGCATCCCTGATCACGAATCTAACATTTTGGAAGTGATGATTGTGTGTGTGTATGTGTGTGTGTCAGTGAGTCTGTGGAGACGATAACTGACGAACGAATAAACCGATTCAAATTAAATTTGGTACAAAAATCACAATCCGTAAACACTGGAAGCCTATTGTTTTTATACTCAATCGATTGTTCAGAACCCCCTAAATTTTCGAGTGAAATTTTGAAAAAATCGTTAAAAAATCAAAACTTTTAATAAAGTTACGCAAATAGACATTTCTTATGTAATTTTTCATAAGTAAGCGATTGACATAAATTTTAGAACGCTAACATGAACCGTTCTCGAGATATTGCACATTTTTCAAAAAAATTATCAAAGAGTCATATAAAATAACAAAATATATTTCCTAATGAGAAACATGTTCACTTTTCATATGTTATACCATGCGATAAATTTGGAGACATCATTCTCCTGGATCTAGCTCGTTCCATTCATGAAAAAAGATACTTTGAGTAATACTTTTGTATTTGAACGCCAATAGTCATTTATCTGCTGTAAGAATAACATATTTCTTCACCCGTAACACTTGACGAGATTTTGCCGACGAATTTGGTGAAATGTGGCCAACTTGGCGACTTTTTTAAATGTTGGTAAATTAACGAAGAACTCGCCAAATTGATAAAAATGATGCTAAATCAATGACGACTCATTGATGATGACAACATGGAAAATGACGACTCATTGACGAAAATTCAATATCTTGGAAAGAATATAAATAACTACTATAAAAATAATCTATTTTTTTTACTGTAAAAGTAGTAAATTCCTTGCATTATATAAGGAAAGTCATATGCTACCCACATCAGGTTTTTTGATATGCAATGACACTGGATCCAGGAAATATTCTGATGTAAGCTTTAGTACAAGACATCGAAGTGCCGAATAATGAAAAATTAAAACTTGTCTCTGATTGTCTGTTATGACCACTTATAACTGTACAACGACCCAACGTATTTACAATGTTCCTTTACTGATTTATTGGACATAATAAGAAGCAGGGCTCCTTAAAAGCCGTGAAAGTGTATGTAATTGGATTTTTGGATCGAAGTCTAATTTTTCAATGAAAACTTCAAAAAGTATCTGTCTGAATAAGTTTCATTTTTTTACTTTTCATACTTTTACTCGAAATATCTTCGAAACAATAAAAATAAATAGTAAGCGACAAAAATATGTATGAGGAAATTTAGTTTCTATATATATTTTTTTTTTACAAAGCTCCTATAGTTTTCAAATAATCGTCATTGTAAAATTAAAGAGAAATGAAATTTTTACGTTTTCCAAGTTTATAATGCTTATATACTAAAAACTAAAAGTGGTTGCTATAAATAATAAGCAAGAATTTGTAGCTTTTTGAACGCCCTATAAGTGTATATAATGAGATTTCAGATCCAGTTATTTTCTCGATGTTACAAAAGTTGAGTTCAATTTTATAAAATGTTATTCCCTTAAAACCATTTCGGCTCCATCGGACTGGAGCCACCGCCGACATTCTTTTTATATGAGAGAAAAGTAAAATGTAGGATTCAAAAAATTTGGCTTCTTCTCACTTTTAAAAATAAACAAAGAAACAAATCATGTTATAATCCAATTCAGATTCTGTCGACAACGTTGAAATAAAAGTGATACTATGCTGAACACGGAAGCAAAATAAATGTTTTAGAAATCTGACACTTTTTTCCAAGATTTCAACGTCATTGTCGCCAATGGGTTCAGTAACCTAAGGCAGCAGCAGGGTATCTTTTAGCGTATACGGGGAATAAAGCTAAAGGACATGGCTCAGATTTTTTTTCTTTCTCTCAGGAGATGAAGTGTGATTTAGTTTATTTAGAACACTAGGAGATGACTGCATAATTTGAATTTTATTGATGTACCTGGTAGATCTGTAGAAAAAATTAAACATAAAAATAACGGTTCTATTACATACAGAGGCGTGCGGTGATATTTTGTTTTATGCAAGCACAACATTTTAACCTGGGATATAAAAACAAGATGAAAATGTATTATTATAAAACATTAAATACCATTGTGGGATTTATTTATGCATAGATTTCAATTTTCTATTTTTCTTTGAAAACACATTAATGATATTTTCGTGGAAATTAAAGAGTTTTCCTCGTTATTCCAGTTCTTATTTCTCAAATTTGAAGAAAACGTATCTCAGATTTTTTTTGCTCTCATGAGATGAAATGTGATTTATTTTATTCAGAACGCTACAGGTGACTGCATAACTACAGTTTTATTGATGCACTGGGCAGATGTGTAGAGGAAATTAACATAAAAATGACGGTTCTATGACATGCTAGATGAAAATAAGACGGAGAATAGGGAGGTCTTGCAGATCATAAAAAGCCCTGTTATATGAAAATGAAGGAGGAAATAGCAGAATTAACTTGAGAATGTATAAGTAAAAATAATATTCTCAAAAGCAGCCTTAGTTCGATGGTTTGATTCCCAACTGGGACAAGCAGTGTTTGTTATATGTCTTATGATTGATAGTTTGCGGTATGTTGTTGTTGTTGAGACCCAGACCGTCCGACCTACCAGAAAGGTGTAAGGTAACCGTATGGAAGTTTGCGGTATGTGTTATGACTGACAGTTTGTGGTATGTGTTATGATTTATAGTTTGTGGTATGTGTTATGATTGATAGTTTGTGCAGAGATTTAAATGATATTAGTTTATTACCTACTTTATATGCGATTTTCGTACGGAATATATTACCTAATTCACAATTTGGGGTGAACTTTTAATATTTAAGAGCCTTTCTTTTTTAATTTTTGCAATAATTCTCACAAAAAAGGAAAAAAGTGAGTTCCTCCGTGCATAGATAATAAAAAGGCAGACGGGACAACGTACAATTTTCTTTATAAAGATGATAAAAGTTTACAAATAAACAATAGCTTCTTTTTAGACTCCGTTTCTGGTATTCTTATTAAGAGCATAAATAAAGCAGGAAACATACAGGAGGGCCATTAAGCAGGTAACATACAGTTGGCAACGCAAAAAGCAGTAGGTATTTACTCTTCGGTCTATGCCCACAGAGCTGAATGCGTCTTCTTTCTCGTGAACGCAAAGCAAGCGCTCACTGTAAGTTGAAGGTTTCATAAATTCAAAATGGTAGTTATTGGGTATAAGGGGTATTCTGGGAATGAAAATCGATTTTCGATATCCTGTAAGAACTATGGCTTCAATCAATAAGTAAATTACTCTTCGTGCAAAGAGAAAGGTAAAACTGGAGAAAAGTAAATAAGCACAAATAACAAAATAATGCAGTATACAACTGTTTCAAGGATACGTTGGATCCCCTTCTTCAGTGCAAAATAAATAACAAACCCGAAAACCAAAAGAGGGATGGATGACCCCCCATATATATATATATATATATATGTATATATATATATATATATATATATATATATGTATATATATATATATATATATATATATGTATATATATATATATATATATATATATATATATATATGTACATATATATATATATATGTATATATATATATATATACCTTTCGGGACGGCGGCATTCCGGAGCTGTCGCGGCCCAAAAGACGAAGCGCTTCGCTTCCGAACTGGTCGAAAAGGAAGGCGCATTTTTTGCGCTAAGCCTAACTCTCGAAAAAAATTCACTAAAAATCACCCATTCAACACAGAAATCTACTTTTTTCAGGAATAAAAGAAATATTTATGTTCTATTTGATGTATAATTTTCATACAAATCTGAATACAAAATATTCGCTAGTTGCTCCCATTCTTTTATCCGAAATAAACGAATAATTTCACTGCCTCTAAACCCCCCCCCCCCAAAAAAAAAAATACTCTCTTATATTCCTATGATTCACCAACGAAATCATAACGCTGGAATAAAAATAAAAACCGAAACTCAATTATAAAATTGTTGATGCTACGAGAATTGCTGTGTTTGTTTATGTTACAAAATGATTTTCACCGCTCCAAATGGAGAAATAATTCATTCGATCCTCTTCTGCCAAGGTCATGCCTCTGCAAAATGCATTGAAGTTAGTTCTATGGACAAGTAACGCCATCTAGTACACAAATTAAAACGTTCCGCATAGTGCCACTTATAGGTGCCACTATCCGCTTGCGGTAAAATTTCCTCTGGCCCGAGTGAGTGCCGTTCGTCCTTGAATGCAAGTTCGCATCTGGCTCGTGGGCGTGCCGATCGCCGCGCCGATCGTCGCGAAAGGGATATATATATATATATAAATAAAAATTGAAAGATTTTAATCGAAAATTATGCATAAACTACTGTAAGTACAATAAATCCCATCTCTAGCATATCTGTTGGAAATGAGTAACTATAGACCAAGGCTAAGGATAAAGATGGAAGGTAACATATCACTACAATGGAAAGGGGGATGAGAATAATATTAGGATACAAAATGTACAATTAAAAGTATATAAATATAAATAAAAATAAAAAAGAAACACGGCAAAAATGTGAAAAGGCAATAATAATTAGCTCAAGATAAAAGATTAAGACATAGAGAACAATCAATTGAAACTGCACAAAAAATGGCGGTTAGTTCGAAATTGCATTTTCATCAGGACAGCCATACAATTCGAATTAAAACCGATAGAATAGCCAGTTTCTGACAATGGCGATAGTATTTAACTATAGACACCATTGGAACTGTCTACTGGCTAGTGGAAAGAGAAAAATAAATCAATTCAATTTCAAATCAGAAAAATAATACCTCCTCGAACAGAAATATGAACTCACAAGCATTGTTATCACGTGTAAGTTAAACAAGCGACTGAGCATTTTACCTCACTACGTCAAATATATATATATATATATATATATATATATATATATATATATATATAATGTAAATAACAAAGTACTAAACGTACCCGATTGTAAACTAATAGAAATTGCCAAGTCATATAGGCGCAATGCTGCTCTATTAATGTCTTGTATATAAGAAAAACAAAAATGATCGAGAGGTGATATAAGTGCCAACAAGGAAATAACAAATGGCCAAGGGAGATTAACGCATAAGGATGTTATAAGGATGATCGTATCAAAAGTGATAAAAATTTCATAAAGGAAGCGTTGAAACAGCACTATCCAATGGGATACCTCAAACACCACTATAATGCTTTGCACTGCAAGGAAATTAATGCATTTGATAGTGATATTGGCAACACCTATTTTATATAATATAATGGCAACGCATCGAATGGCTCGGCACTTTATATTTGAATTGCTGAATGATCTGTCATTCGGGTTAACTTCTTATTTCAACCTGTCTCAATCCAAAACATTTTTCTCCACTCAGTCCATGCATTCACTTCTGGCATACGTCTTTTGCTTTGACGTTCCAAGGAAATATGGCCACAGGCACGTAACGGTTCCGTGAGTGTTTCCTCAGGAGTAATAGCTGGCTATAAACGGGAACAAGGGGTCACAATCCCCCTTGGCCATTTGTTATTTCCCTGTTGGCACTTATATCACCTCTCGATCATTTTTGATTTTCTTATATATATATATATATATATACATACATTCTTTTGAAAAAAAAAACGAAGCACCTCTAAACAATAATCCGATCATCTCGAAATTTTGCATGCAAGTTCCTTTATGCCAAGTATGCAAATGATTTTCCCTGTTCCTAAATTTGCAAAGCCAATGAGTGTTAACTTCGGTTACAGCAATAGTTTCTATTGCGCAACTAGCATCCTATAAAACAGGTAAAAATGGTGGACGGTTTATCTTTGCTCGTTATCGGCTTTGCAGTTCCTTGGAGATACCACCAATAATGCCTTTACGACGTTGCCGAAGGCCTTATAAGAAATTAGATGAGTTCGAACGCGGTCGTAAAGTCGGGATGCGTGAAGCTGGCTGGTCATCTCGAGCAATAGGCCACCTGTGCACCAAACGGACACTGCTGTGCAATGGTGCTGGCAGCAATGGTTGCTGCAAGGAACTCTTCGGCGGAATGGAGGCTCTGCAAGGCCAAGGTGCACGAATGCGAGGCAAGATCGGGTGATTGTGCGTCAGGTCCGAATTGGCCCAACGGCATCATTGTCCGTCATCCAACGGGCTACAGCCTCTTCCATACCACCCGTGGTACCTTCCACAATCTCACGGCGGTAGGCTGAGGTGGGATTACGCTCACGGCGGCCTTTAAGACGTCTGCCCATAACTCTACATCATCAAAAAAGTCATTTGGAATAGTGTCGTAGCCGAGCATCATGGCTGCCAGCAGACAGGCATTGCATAGTGTTCAGCAATGAATCACGCTTTAGTTTTTCAGCAGATGACCATCCGGTACGTGTGTGGAGGCACCAGGGTCAGCGGTCCCAGTAAGCCTTTACTATACACAGGTACACAGCCATTACACATAGTGTGGTGGTGTGGGGTGCTATCTCTCTTACGACAGCAGGTTGCCTCTAGTCATCCTGCGTACAACTTTGGCAGCTCAACGATTTGTTGATGAAATCCTGCAGGCGTTTGCGTTATCCTTCAAGGCTTGCCATTCTGATGTCATTTTCAACAAGATAATGCCACGCCGCATACGGCTCACATATCTGTGAACAGTCTCACTGCTGTTGATACTGTTCCTTGGCCAGTAAGGTCACCAGACCTTTCGCCAATCGAGCATGTATAGAACATTCTAGGCCGCCAGATTCGGGCACCCCGAAATGTAGTAGATCTGGAGCAACAATTGAGGAATGCCTGGCATAATGTATCGCAAGATGACATTAGGAAACCTTATCACTCCTTACCTAGCATGCATTGCCAAGGAGGGTTTCGCCAATTACTGATTTGAAAATTCAATGTGCAATTGCTAACCACTGATGTGTCCTGCGGCCTTGATTTTGTAATAATTTCATTACCTGTGTATGAGCTGGACGCATATTTAATTTCAATAAAAACAGCCACTTTCTTCATGGTGCTTCGTATTTTTTGCGAAATTTATATATATATATATATATATATATATATATATATATATATATATATATATATATATATATATATATATATATATATATATATATATATATATATATATCTTATTTTAAGTTATGGGTATATGTGTTAAAATTTATCTCTAATCTATCATTGGAATTTCATATAGTATTATATATATATATATATATATATATATATATATATATATGAACTAATAACTGACCCTTTATTAAATAATAAAAGTTCTAAGTATTTTCTCACAAATATAAACGGAATTTCTGAAAAGCAACAAAATATATTTGTTACATAGTGAACGTTATAGAAATTGAAGGATTGAAGTATATATTCAAAATTATAAAATCTATTCTGTGAAATTAAAAAATGATGTGAGAAGCACAATTTTTGAGTTAAAGTAGATACACACACTGAACATACAGACATAGGCACACACACACACATACACATAAACCACGCTAAAATAGTTTTTTCGTATTCTAGAGGTCCCAAAACGCGTAGATCCGTCGAAAACTCGAGTTGCGATTATCGACACGATTCCAATGCATTCCCTGTACATTGCCATGGGAAAGTAAAAATATGATGTGAGCAGCACATGTCTTTCCCTTCAAATTCAAATTTATTTTCTTTTTTTAATTTAATGATGCATTAAACTGATTAAAACATGGAATCTAATCATTATCAGAATAAACCTCAGGGGACGAAATTACTAAATTTTAAGAAATTTTATTAAATAGTTTTTTTCACTACAGTGAAAAACGTCTTCATTTCCTCCAAATTAAAAATCTTAAATATCTCGAGAATGCTCCATCTTAGAGAAATAGGGTTGGCCCTTTTTTTTCCGTCGTCTAAAATTACATATAACACAAGCATTTTATTGATACATTCGTAGTATTTTATTTTTTACCTTGACGACTTTTGCAGGTCATTTCGCAAAAAAAAAAAAAAAAAAAAAAAAAAAAAAAAGGCGAATTCTCTTTGTTTTTCTAATTGTACCCAAATCTAATCTGCTTATCTGCTAAATTTTGTAAAATTTGGTATATTAGTTTATTTTCAGTTAGAGTGGGTACATACAGTTTTTAAGGGACATGTCGCAAAAAAATACGAGGTTTTTCACTCCGAATCGTACCAAAATCGGATCAGCACCAGAGTAACCCACACGTGACCTAACAAACCTGTTTACACCGAGTCTTCGTTTTCTATTCGCCGGGACCAACGTTCTGGGTTAAGAACGCCACTATTATTTATATATATATATATATATATATATATATATATATATATATATATATATATATATATATATATATATTATATTCTGTGTGGTAATAGAAAAATGTTATTCGTTTTCGTGTTAATTAATGGCTGATCAAATACCTGAAATAGGAAAAAAATGACCTGCTAGCTATAAATAAAAATTAAGACTTGAAATAACAGCATTTGCGTCAAATTGAAATTAGCAACGAAGAGCTATTTACATTTCCGTATATTTCCTCAGTCACTTTTGTACCTGGAGAAATAGTTATTTTGAAATTATCTGAATAAAATTTATTTTCCTCCCTCCCTCCCTCCCTCTGTTATATTTGCTACTATGAACTTTATTACAGTCCCTCAAGATCCGGCCACTCATCAAGCTGCTCATGTCCTAGGGCAGTGTTTCCCAAAGTGTGGTACGTGTACTCCCAGGGGTACGGGAAGAGTTTGGTGGGGGTACGCGTTGCACTGGAGTTTGGTGGGGATATGCACTGCACCGTGCTTAGCTGCGCCTAATTCTACGTTCTCATGAGTCAAGTCAAGACAGTCTTGTGAGGCATGAGATGGTCCGGTGAGACACAACGGAAATATACCACACTTCGTTACAGAAACAACTTACTTCGTTAATAGTTAGTGGCTTCTCCAAGCGCCTGTGTATTTTTAGCTTATGTGTCATTTTTCTTATAGGAAATGTTTGTTATGTGCTTTAGTAAGTCCCACTGATTTTGATTATTTTTATAAAATATAATTTTTATCCCTAACATAGATTATGGATCGCTGGTTAAAATCTGGAACTACTACACCGAAAGAAAGTAATGATTATAGTGGCAATCAACTAACAGGAAATAATGCAATCAACGACGAATCAACTTCAATTCTGAAAGAACCTGTTAAGAAAAAAGCAAGGAAAACTCGCAAGTACGACAAAGAATATCTTAAATTTGGATTCTTGGTCTGGAGATGAAAATGAGCCTATTCCATTTTGCGTCATTTGTTTTGAAAATCTAACAAACGAAAGCATGACGCCATCCAACGTAAAGCGTCATTTTGAGACAAACCATAATAAGTACAAAGATAAACCCATAGATTTTTTTAAAAATAAACTTAAGTATTTAAATCAGTCTTGAAAAGTAATGCGGGGTTTGACAGGAGGTGACAATTAAAAAATGCTAGAAACTTCGTATCGCGTGTCGCTTTTAATTGCGAAATGTAGTGCAGCGGAAACCATTGGCGAAATTTTAATCAAGCCTGCAGCCAAGATAATGGCAGAAGTACTGATAGGAGATAGAGCGAAACAACCTTTTCACCGCGTTTCTCTCTCAAATAATACAGTTCATCGACGAATCATTGATATGTCTAATAATGTGAAACAGATGTTATTATCTGACATTTCTCAAAGTCGTTATTATGCATTGCAAGTCGATGAGTCCACTGATATTGCGAATTTTGCAAATCTTATGGCGTTTGTTAGATAAGAAATAAATAAAAAAATTCATGACGACTTTTTATTTTGCCAGCCTTTATTAGGTCACACAACAGGAGAAGATATCTTTAATGTTATGAAAAAAATTATGCAAGAGAACAAAATTGATTGGAATAGATGTGTTGGAATAAGCACAGATGGAGCAAAAAGTATGGTCGGAATTAATAAAGGACTCGTTGCAAGAATTCAAAGTGTTGCCCCAAATGTCATATCCACACATTGTTGCATGCACAGAGAGGCTTTGGCTACACGTAAGATGCCCTCTGATCTACAAAAAGTTCTGGATGAAAGCGTGAAAATCGTTAACTACATTAAAAACCATCCTTTGAATGCATGATTTTTTTCTCAAATATGCGAAGAAATGGGAAGTAGTCATATCCAGCTTCTTTATCATACCGATGTTCGTTGGCTATCTCGAGGAAAAATTCTAAATCGATTGTTTGAACTTAGACATGAACTTCAATGTTTTCTTAATGATAGATATGAGTTGAGAAATTGTTTACATGACTGGAAACGGCTTTGTAAACTAGCATACTCAGCAGATATATCCTCTGTTTAAAATTGCCTCAACTTATCGTTACAAGGCAAAGAAATTTCATTGTTTCACGTTCAAGATAAAGTGAACGCTGCCATCGCAAAACTAAAGTTATGGCAAAAGAGAGTTGGTAATGGAGAAGTAGGCTCGTTTCCCTCTCTTCATGAGTTTATAACAAGTTCGACTACTAAAATTGATGCTGATACTCTGAAATGCATAACACAGCATTTGGAGAGTTTGTAAGTGGGCTGGAAAAACTATTTCCCTGATTTAACCAAAAATATTGAATGGATAAGATATCCGTTAACATTAACAAAACATCCATGTCAGAAGATTTGTCGCATGCGGAAGAAGAGCAATTGTTGGAAATGGCTTCTGACGGATTCTTGAAAAATTAACATAAGGAGAGTACTTTAACATCATTCTGATTACAAATGCAACTTGTGTATCCGGTTTTAACAGAAAAAGTTCTAAAATACATCTTGCCTTTTCCAACTTCATATTTATGTGAAGTTGCTTTTTCAGCATTTGTAGAAAAAAAGGAACAGACTATTGGACGTGGAACCACATCTCAGATTAAAATTAACAACCAGAGAACCAAATTATGACGATCTGTTATCTCAGCACAAACAATTTCATCCTTCTCATTGATCCAAATAAACGTTATTTATAATATAAATTTTATTTATATTTTATTATGAATAATTTTATTTCTCTTTTCTTATTATTTTGTGTATGTCACAAAAAAAGAAAAAAAATTACATTTTGCTTGTTATTAAAATACATCCATTTTTTTGACGAGGGGTACTCAGCGTTACGAAAATTATGTCAAAAGTTTGGGAAACACTGCCCTAGGGTGAGTAGGGTGGCCTGGGTCTTCCACAGTCTCTCAAGATAACTTGGAATGTGAAAAATGGGGGTGGTCAAATGTGGGCGTTGCCGTATTGCGATTATTACAGGAGGTATATAATAAAGGTATATATAAGATATATAATAAGTTATATATAAGAAAATGCATGGAGACTCAGTGTTTTAAACTTAAAAAAAATAATAAAATTTGTAGATACATGTAATATTTTTTCATAAAAATGATTTAAGATAGGCATTATGAAGGAGAGTATTTATGAGAGGAGAGTATTTATGAAGATTTATGAGAGGGGGATAATTTTGCAGGAGAGTATTTATGAAGAGAAACCTGGCTCTTCCATACGGGAACTATGTTCTTCAAATTTCTCCGAAGAAGCCAGTCTTGATATAATATATTATAATTTTCTCTCGTCAAAGTATAAACCTGTTACGCTTATTGCCGCCTGTTGGAAAGAAATATGTTTCATTTCATCCCTATTCTTATGTTTTGTTCTGCGAATTTTATTTTTATCTGTAATGTTTGCACAATTCTCTTTTGCTACTTTCCCTATATTTTCTAAAACTGCAGATGCTACAGTCCTATCCAAAATGTCCTATTAGTCACATACCTTACAAATGTTTGAAGTTTTACCCTACTTCTACAAGAATTATTAAGATTTTTTTTAAAGTCGAAGGCTTAGATTCTTCTCCAGTAGATGAAAATAATATATTGCTGTCGTAAATTGTCCTTTCATCATTATCTCGATTTCATATTTCCATTACTCATGCTTTTCGAGTTGTTGATAACGACTAATGTGTTCTTATATGTTTATCGTGCTTGGAAAAAATTTACTATATACTGTAATTTGAAATATTAACAATAAAATAGTTAAAATTACAATACGCCTTTTTAAATTGTTAGCAATATGTCATTACTCAATGTTCGGTTAAAGGGCTCAAGATATTGAATAAAAATATTTAGAAAATAAAAGCATTAAATTGAAGGGGAGAGACAAATTTTCTAAGTTCAATTTCGAGGTTATGTTTTATCGCACCACCCTAATGGTTAATGCAATGAAACATAACCTGAAAAAATGTTTGAAAAATTAGGTCCCATAAAGTTCAACTTATTTCATTTTTTCAACCCGGGTTCAATCCAAAATTAATTGGGTGATATCATTCATTTATATTTCCATAGGTCCCACAGATCGTCTGAACAAAATACTAAAATTCTAGTCATTTTTACGACAGTTATCGTGCTAACGGACAGATAACCAGACAGAATGAACAGTCATAAACACTTTTCAACTATGTTGTAAAGTGTTAAAAAAATGCCAGTCTTATGAGCCAGAAACCGATCGTTATCCATGAACCCCAGCTACAATAAAAAAAATCTGATGTGGGCAACACATGACTTTCCTTATATAATGCAATAAATTTACTACTTTTACAGGTAAAAAAAATTCCATTCTTATAGCAGATACTTATATTCTTTCCAAGATTTTGAATTTTCTTCAATGAGTCGTCATTTCATTGATGTAGCGTCATTTTTATCAATTTGGCGAGATTTTTGTTAATTTGGCAACAATAAAATATGTCGCCAAGTTGGCTACATTCCGCCAAATTCGTCGCCAAAATCTCGCCAAGCGTCATGGACGGAGAAATAAGTTATTCTTACAGCAGATAAATGACTATTGGCGTTCAAATACAAACGTATTACTCAAAGTATCTTTCTTCATGAATGGAACGAGCTAGATCCACGAGAATGATGTCACCCAATTTATCGCATGCTATTACATATGAAAAGTGAAAATGTTTCTCAATAGGAAATATTTTTTTTTATTTTATATGACTTTTTATAATTTTTTTGAAAAATGTGCAATATCTCGGGAACGGTTCATGTTAGCTTTCTAAAATTTATGTCAATCGTTTTCTAGTGAAAAATCACATAAGAAATGTCTATTTGCGTAACTTTATTAGCGGTTTCGATTTCTTGACGGTTTTTCCAAAATTTCACTCGAAAATTGAGGGGGGTTCTGAACATTCGATTGCGTATAAAAACAATAGGCTTCCAGTGTTGACGGATTGCGATTTTTGTACCAAATTTCGTTCGAATCGGTCCATTCGTTCGTCAGTTATCATCTCCAAACACACACACACACACACACACACACACACACCCAGACATCACTTAAAAAATGTTCAATTCATGATCAGGCATGCTTGAAACGTGCTCTACTGTCGAAAACTCGAATTCGAATTTTCGACTGCTTCACAATACTTTCCTTATACATTATGTATATAAGGAAAACAAACATTTTCCTAACAAATTATCTTGTGAAAATGAATGAAAGTGCTATAATCCAACTTTCCTTCATTGTAACATGTCGAAATAAAATTAATGATACTATGAACGCGGAAGGGAATGAAATGTTTTGGGTAAACATGACATTTTGCCCAAGATTTCAAAGTCATTACCACCAAAGAATTCATTGACCCCAAGAAATAGGAGAAGATCTTCATCCTTATCTAATGCAGGGATTAATGCTAGAGAGAATATATCTTAGAGGATTTCCTTTCCAGTTAGGACATAAAATGATTCAGTTTATTCAGATCACGACAGATAATTCTGCTTCTCGAATATTATATTTTTCTGTATTTTCAACACTTCACATTTAATTACGCTGTCTTTTTATAACCAATCTGAAGCATCTAAGTTATTTTCCTGAATCTGGGTTGGGTTATGATTCTCTGATAATTATTATGTTTAAGTTTTCAAATAAGTTAATGTAGTATTGTGATAAAGTTTTAAAATATTACCGAGGAATGTATTGAATTTTAGACTTGTTTAAATAAAATTGCATTAAAGTTGGAAAGTGTTTCATAATCAATGCTTTAAGCATGATTGATCTTTCTTGTTTAAGATGTGTTGATTTATTACTTTTTACGCAAGTAAGAGACATATTTTTAACGATCCCGCTCTCTTCTTACCCCTATAGTAACTGAAAATAGGAATTTTTTGTAGTCAAGATATGAGGAATTTTTTAATATACTAATCATCGAATACTTTCATGACTATTTAAACCCCCATCTCTTAGTAATTAACTTATTTGTTAAAAACTCATATTATTACTTTCGTTGCAATACATGGTAATGTATAACGAAAGTATTGGAATCACGTCGAAAATTGCAACTCAAGTTTTCGACGGATCTACACGTTTCGAGAATCTAGAATACGAAAAAGCTAATCTTAGCGTGACTGTGTGTGTGTGTGTCTGTCTGTGTGTCTGTGTGTCAATGCAATGTATGCATCCACTCTAGCTCAAAAACTAATGGACCTAATTTCATAAAATTTGGTAGGTAAGTCACTTGAAGATGACCCTGGTGCTGATTATTTTTTGGTACGGTTCGTAAAAATAGAACCCGCCTTATTTTGCAAAATGGCACTTAAAAATTTCATTTATCCGCTCTAGCTAAAATACTAATTGACTAAATTTCACAAAATTTTGTAGATAAGTTACTTGTTGGATACTCCGGTGCTGATTAGAATTTGATACGATTTGGAAAAGAAGAACCCGGCCTTTTTTACGAAATGGTCCACAAAAATTTCATGTATCCACTCTAGATGAAATACTAATTGACCAAATTTCAGAAAATTTGGTAGATAAGTTACTTGTGGGATACTCTGGTGCTGATTAGATTTTGGTACGATTCGGAAAAGAACAACCTGCCCTTTTTTTCGAAATGGTCCGCCAAAATCTAAAAAGAAAGACTAAGTAATGTATGCTCAAATATATCAATTAGATTCTTGTTTTGTACGCAATTTTTGAAGAGGAAAATAATATAATGCACTCCATTGTACTTTAGGACTAATATTTCTCAAGATATTTGAGATTTCTTTCATTTTTGTTACGTCGATTTCGGAAAAAAGTCCAATTACCAAATAAAAACAAAAATTGAATTAAAAATGCAAATTTAGTGTTATTTGGTTCAATTAAACTCAATTTAATGAATTATTAAAGAAATAAATAAAATATGAATTTGAGTCTGCAGGGATAGTCATGTGCTGCCCACATCAGATTTTTTTCGTTTCATTTGGGTTGGTTTTTGAAAAATTTTAAAGGCGCTTTTGTTCATTATTTTTTCACAACTAGAAATACGAAAATGTTTTCTTATTTTAGTAACTACAAAAGTAATACAGTTGATTTCTTTCTCTGAGTCTGATTGCTTGTAACTTCTTAATACTACATAGGAAATCCATTTCTTCTCCTTTAATTTGTATGCAATCATCCAAGAATTTTTTTGATCTCCTATTTTTATAAGAAACTGGAGGTATGTGTTTGTTAGTTTTTCCTTCATTAGGCTTGGGTTGGGTCATTTCTGATTTTCTGATGTTTTTGCTCATTACTTTTTTGAATACTGAAAACTGATATTTTATAAAATTTACATTTTTACCACACACTTGCCTGCGATGAAATTAGAAAAAAATGTTATTTTCCGTACACTTCCTATAAACTTCATGTTAACTTCTTATTAATTCACGTTAAATTCTTATTTGTTTCTCGTTAACTATTTACGGAGAACATATTCTACTTTTTACAGGACAACTGGATTTCTTTGTCCTACAGAACAATCAAATCTATAAATATAACCGTTTACAAAATTCTCAAAAACGAGTTCCCATTATTGCACTGAAATGAATTCCTAATTTAAACTGGTATCCATGAACGCCAGCTACAAAATAAAAAAAAAACAGATTAGGCCTGAAAAGCTATAAGTGTGAAAAATAAGATACTTTATCAAGATAAAACTGCATTATAAATATTTATTTATCCCTTAAGTAAGAATAATCCTAACATTCTAGTAAGAAATGTTACTTTAGTGTGAAGTAATATTTCTTACTCCACAGTAAGAAATGTTTCTAATATTTATTTTTAGATTTTCTTACTGGAATAAAGTTTTAATCCAATAAGAGTTATAATCCAATGTAACTTCTTTATAGCATAACGAAATAAAATGAATGCTATTCTGAACACGGAAGCCAATTAAATGTTTGGGGTAAACATGACATTTTCCCCATCTCAAAGACATTTGCCAAATATTTCAAAGTCATTGCCACCAAATAATTCGATGACCCCAAGAAACAAGAAGATATCTTCATCCTTATCTAATAAAGGGAATAAATACTAGAGAAAATATCTCTTGGAGAATTTTCTTTCCAGTTAGGGGATGAAGTGATTGAATTTGTTCAGGCGACTATTTGATACCCCCAATCGAATATTATTAATGTTTTTAATTTCTAAAACTTCACATTTTATTATCCTCCCTTTTTATTAACACTTTACAACAAAGCTGAAAAGTGTTTATGACTTTGTTCATTCTGTCTGTCTGTCTGTCTGTCCGTTAGCACGATAACTGCCGTAAAAATGACTTAATCAAAAAGAAATTATGTTGTTCAGACGGTCTGTAGGACCTATGGGAATATAAATGAATAACATCACCCAATTAGTTTTGGATTGAACCCGGGTTGAAAAAATGAAATACATTGAACCCTATGGGACCTAATTTTTCAAACATTTTTTAAGCGGATTTAAAATTCACAAATTGCTTCGGAAATTTTAGGTAATATTCAAATTATTCCATAAAATATATAAAAAAAATTTCAGCAAAATATATTCAGTAGTTTTCTTAAATAAAAATTAAAATTATAATTACACCTCTTATATGAAGCGATCACGAGACCATTCTATGAAGAGATCACGTGACCCACTTCAAAATGAAATATGGCATCCATCTTGTCTCAAAATCGTGATTTTTAAAGTTATTTTTAATTAATATTGAGTCTTGTATCCGTCCTAAAACAGCTTCATTTTTGCTTAAATTCTGTGCATCTACATACTAAAATAACGCAATTATAATATATTTGAGTTTAAATGATCATCCAAATTTGATTATTTCTACAACGAAGCCTATTTTTCACTTATGTGAAATGTAAACAGCAAAATATATAGTATGAGTTGTACAAGAATTGCTGCATTTCTTTAATGCAAAATTATTTAGCTCATGGAGTCTTGCAATATAGCTGATGTGAATGAAATATTCATTGATTTTACAGAGAGAAGGACGATTTTTTTCGATGAAGTTTTAAGCATTATAGAGTTTAATTACTTGTAGCTCCATGGTCTTATGTTTTTAAATAAAATAAATTATTATAGTATTGTGATGAATAGGGAAATGTTAATGAATGAAATGCTGCTTTTATAGAGAGATCCAGGCGTGTTATTTTTTCTATGACGCCATTTGAATTAATTTCAGTTATTTTCGATGAAGTTTTCAAATATAATACTTTATTGTAGTACTATGATAATTTTAAAAATATTACCGAGGAATATATCGCATTTTATACGAGATGCTTAAACCAGACATTTTATATTTCTATGCTGTCATTTGAATAAAGTTCATTTTTTTCGATGAAGGTTTAAGTTTTCAAATGTAATAAATTAATATATTATTGTGATAAGTTTTAAAATATTACCGAGGAATGTATTGCATTTTAGAGATGTTTAAATAAAATTGCATTGAAGTTGGAAAGTATTTCATAATCAATGCTTTAAGGTTGACTGATCTTTCTTGTTTCATAATTAATTTGACGCAATGCTGCCATTTTCCTTATTTGGATTAGATTGAAGTATATTTGTAAATTATTTAAAATGTATTCATTCATTACTTTTCACATAACTTTAAAACACATTTTCGACATCCATATCCCCCCTTGCCTTCAGTGATTGTAAAAAGGATATTTCTCCTAGTTATGGGGAGACGAATTCTATGATATACTATTTGAATACTTTATTGTTGGTAAAATTCCCCTTCGCCATATTTTATCTCCCTTTCTTTATTAATCCATTTGAAGCATCCATTTTATATTTCTGTATTTGGGTTGGATTGTCATATCTTTGAAAATTGTTTAAAATTATTTTATTTCTTTCCTCACAACAAAAACAAACAATGAAAACCCGAAACTTTTTTGTTTTATTATCTCTTCCGGTAAGTAAGTGTAAAAATAAAATATTTGATATTTTTCGCTGAGGTTGGATGCCCGGGTTTTCTTGATGTTACATAGGAAAATTTTTATTGTTTGTTTAATTTTCATGCATCTCCCCACACACATTTTATTGCACCCCTATTTTATAAAAAACTGGACGTATGTTAGTTTTCATGTATTAGGATTGTGATGATGCAGATTTGATTTTCAGAGTTTTCTTTCAATTTTTGTCAAATTACTAAAAAATTATAAAATTGATATTTTTACAGACCACTTTCCCTACTGGAATTAGAAATTAAAAAAAATAATTTATTTTCCCTACTATTTTTAAGGTGACGCGCTTTGTCTCTTCGTTTAACATCCTTTGTAGGATCTTACTCAGCTTCCAGAACACGTAGGAGACCCGAAATTTGGCACACACAGATTTATCTCGCAGAAAATATTTATCTATTAAATTTCCACGTCATTACGTTTCGTCGTCACATCATTTACGTGCGTCACAATTGGTGGACTTGTTTTCGACTCCCAGAACTCGCACAGAACTGAAATTCGGAATACAGTTTTATGTCGCGAAAAATTTTTATGTATCAAAATTTCACACCATTACATTACATATGAATTATCTGGAACTACAATGAATACTAGAACGAATTTTATGGCATCGCACAGATCCTAAATAAGCGCCTGATACATAGATAATATAGATAACACCACACAATTTCGAAAACACCTGTTTTGAACAATAAATATTACCTCGCAACGGAGTTTTTATACGCACAGAAAATTGTACAACGCAAGTAGTATGCACCGTAACCCGGGCGGAGGAAGTGACGTCAGCAAGTGGGCGTGGTTTTGTGACGTCAGAGAGAGAGAACGTCCATTTGACGCCCACTTGATGACGTCATTTACACCGCCCGGTTTACTATGCATTCTACTAACCATGGAGTTAGAAAGGAGGAGATAAAACTCCTATGGATGAAACGCTTGAAAATGCCATAATGCTTTGAGAATTATATCTAGGTGTCGCTAGTGTTTGTAAAGTAGTTGCTATTGTTAGTTGACACGATAGAAAGCCGTAGTATTTAGTATATGTATTTTTAATAATTTTTAAATTAAGGATTCCTTAATTATGAGTATAATTAACCAGTATCTTTTCATAGTTGTAGGATAGAGCACAGAATATGTGGAGATAAAAATGAATTGGAAAGTAAAATAATTTTGAATACGTAGGAATATTCTTTATTGCTTCAGTTTTTCTTTGCGTTGTACTAATAATTAATTTTTACAAAATTGACAGTTTAAATAAATATTTTAGGTCTTTCGCCATAGAAATGCATACAATACAGGACAACTTATCTTATCCCAGCGACACCTGAATTATTGTCTCAAACGATATTGGCGTTTTCTTAATATGAAGATTTAACTCCTTACTTTTACCTCCATGCAACTAACGTTATTAACAGACACCTCCCCAGTTACGATGTCACTCTTTCAGAGAAACACGTTCTCACTTTAAGTCATTGCCTCCCCTGCCGTTTTGAAATAAATTTAAAAATTAGTAGAAAATTCAGAAATAGAGTAATTAAAAAAATAAATTATGAGAAAAAACAAGTATTATAATGCCGTTTCTTACACAACAACGCTCGGAAAAATTATTACCACTCACAAAATTGAACCAAATTGAGGGTGTAGCCAGATTAAATTACAAACCGTACAATATAAGTCTTATCATTATTAAAAATTGATATTTTGCGGAATTAAAGGGGAATCAGGGTGTTGACAGTTTTAATTGAAAACAATACTATGTAAATCTCATTATTATCTAAAAACTAGGAGAGTGTGCCTGTCATATGATGGAATTAAAAATTTGCAAGGCATTGCCTTCCATTTAGCGTTATTTTTAATAATTTGGGCCATTTTCATCAATTTGGAAACATTTAAAAAAAGTTTCCAAGTTTGCGACATCCCGTTAAATTTTTCGCTAAGCATTACGAACGGGTGGTGAAATGGATTATTCATATAGCCGTTTGTTATATTATTTCTGAAATATTGAATTTTCATCAATTAGTTGTCATTTTCATTGATTTAGCGTCAATTTTATTAATTTGGCGACATTTTCGTCAATTTAGTAGCATTTAAAAATACTCGCCAAGTTTGCGATATGCCGCCAGAATTCGTTACCAGAATTTCGGCAAGTATTACAGACGGAGAAAGAGGCTTTTCTTATGGTAGATTCTTATATTTTTTCTAAGATGTTGAATTTTCATCAATTAGACGTCATTTTTCCAATTTGGCTACATTTTTATCAATTTGGCGATATTTTTTATCAATTTGGCGACATTTTCGTCAATTTGACAACATTTGAAAAATCTCGCTAAGTTGGCGATATTCCGCCAATTTCGACACCAAAATTTCGCCAAGCCGTACTCAGAGATAGATAACAGACAGATAAATCAAGGTGTTTATAGTATTATAAATTGATATTACATAAAATCGTCGAAATTATTTCATCTGTGTACACCATTTTTCTTCAACAATTTTGCATAATATCAATTTTGGATAATGATAAGATTTATGTAGTATCGTTTTGGATGGATTGTTTGTTCTTACGACCTCAATTTGATTCAATTTCGTTTGCGATTAGAATTTATGGTCAATTTTTTCGTGCGTCTCTGTTAGTGAAGAACAGTGAAAAACATTTGTTCTCATAATTAACACTTTACAACAAAGTTGAAAAGTGTTTATGACCTTGTTCATTCTGTCTGTCTGTCTGTCTGTCCGTTAGCACAATAACTGCCGTAAAAATGACTTAATCAAAATGAAATTTTAGTATGTTTTTCAGACGGTCTGTAGGACCTATGGGAATATAAATGAATAATATCACCCAATTAGTTTTGGATTGAACCCGGGTTGAAAAAATGATATACATTGAGCCCTATGGGACCTAATTTTTCAAACATTTTTTAAGAGGATTTAAAATTCACAAATTGCTTCGAAAATTTTAGGTAATATTCAAATTGTTCCATAAAATATATAAAAAAAAATCCAGTGAAATATATTTAGTAGTTTTTAAAATAAAAATTAAAATATTAATTACACATCTTATAGGAAACGATCACGTGATCATGATATGAAACGATCACATGACCCTCTTCAAAATGATATATGGCATCCATCTTGTTTCAAAATCGTGATATTTAAAATTCTTTTTAATTCATATTGAGTGTTGTATCCGTCCTAAAACTACTTTATTTTTGCTTAAATTCTGTGCATCTACATACTAAAACAACACAATGACAATATATTTGAGTTTAAATTCTCTTTCAAATTTGATTATTTCTACAACTCAGCCTATTTTTCACCTATGTAAAATGTAAACAGCAAAATATGTAGAATGAGTTGTATTAGAATTACTGTATTTCTTTAACACAAAATAATTCAGTCCATGGAGTCTGCATGGCTGATATGAATGAAATATTAATTGATTTTATAAACAGAAGGACGATTTTTTTCGATGAAGTTTTAAGCATAGAGTTTATGAACTGTAGCTCCATGGTCTTAATTTTTAAATAAAATAAAGTATTATAGTATTGTGATGAATGAAATGAATGGGAGAAAGTTATGAATGAAATCCTGCTTTTATAGAGAGATCCAGGCGTGTTATTTTTTCTATGACATCATTTGAATTTATTTCAGTTGTTTTCGATGAAGTTTTCAAATATAATAAATTATCGTAGTATTATGATAGTTTTAAAAATATTACCGTGGAATATATTGCATTTTAGAGATATTTAAACCTGGCAATTTATATTTCAATGCCGTCATTTGAATGAAGTTAATTTTTTTCAATGAAGGTTTAAGTTTTCAAATATAATAAATCAATGTAGTATTGTGATAAGTTTTAAAATATTACCGAGGAATGTATTGCATTTTAGACTTTTTTAAATAAAATTGCATTGAAGTTGGAAAGTGTTTCATAATCAATGCTTTAAGCATGATTGATCTTTCTTGTTAATTCTAAGGCTTGATGTAATTTTTGTTCGACACCCCACTTAATTCGCTTATTTTTGTAACTTTCTGACCGACTTCTGTTTTTCCTTATATTCCTATGCGAATATAAATAAAAAGGGCAATATCTATTCTCTGTAATAAACAGAAATAAAAGAAATACTGTTCTAAACACTAAAACAAATTGAGTGTTGTTTGCAAAAATTTTATATTTTTCACTGATTTCAAAACCACAAAGGGTTCAATGACCTCAGATACCAGGATATATTTTCCCTTAAGGATAAATGCAATAGATAACATGCCTTAAAAGACTTTCTTATCTGCAAAGAGAAGGATTTTGATTCAGTTTAGTCAGTGCACGAAATATGATTTTGAGAATTATTAAAAATTATGAAATTATTACTGTAAATATTATAAATATTGTATTCATTTCTGCTATAGAGTTTCTTAGTTAACTAAAGAAGTGTTCTTTAGTTTAGTGTGTTCTGAAATTTATTGTTTAATATTTGTGTTATTTATTTTATAAAACATTTTATTTTGAGTTAATTTTGTTCTGCAGTTACTTTAGCAACATATGGTTAAAAAAAAATATTTTATGTTCTTTAGTTTTTCTCGTTATTTTTTTGTCTCTTTTACTTTATTTAGTTTAATTATTGCCTGATGCTTTCTCGTTACTTAATGTAAATATATACGTTACTTAATGTAAATACGTTAATTTCTCGTTATTACTTAATGTAAATACATAACTTAACCAGTTTCAAACACAGAACAGATCGTACATTCGTAAATTAGGAAAGCTTAAAATTTGTTGAAATATATTTTGATATATGAAATTAAAAAATTAAAATATGAAAGAAAATGGGTGTCTGGTGAAGTGAAACTTCTTAGGGCCATATAAGGAAAATCGACTTAATCAATGAAAGAGTGTAATAGTAATATAGTGATAAATGTACTTACACACTGTATTTTAGCAAATTTAACATGTCTGTGTTTTAAATATATAATGCACACAATATAATAAATGATAATAAATCTGATCAAAATAATTTGACATGTGAAAGTAAAAGCATTAATGCCACAAAGCATTAATAAAGTTATTAGCACCATTTAAAATCATTTAATATAAAACGTAAATGAAAATTAGATTCTATTGGGAAGTATCCATTAGTTCACAATTTAAAAATGAAATTATTGGTTTATAAACTGGAATAAGATACATAATTCATCAATTGTAGCTGTTATAAATATCTAAAAATATTGCGTCAATCGTAGTCTTAGATTGTTAGTTGATATTTCTGGATCATTGCTAATTTTCAATTTGAATTTTGTGTTTAAGAATTCAGTTAGTGGTTGTACTTCTACGGAAGCAGAATTGACATTGAAATTGTCACTGAAAATCATTGCTATTTTATCGAAATCCGTTCTGTGTAACTGCATCAGATTCCGTACTAGGCTTCGCCAAAATTACTATATTTAATAATTATTAAATGAATAATTATATCAATTATGTATAATTATATAAATTAAAAAATTAAATTAATTATAATTAATGCATCAATCGGAGATCACAGAAACAAATTAGAATAGTATATAATATAACAAAAATACAAAAAATACACAAATAACACACATAATATACAAAAAACACGCCAAGCTCACTCTAAGCATAGCAAGCAACTGGGAGCATAACGAAAGTGTGTAACAGGCTATCTTCACTCACTGGTCTGCACAGAGTGGCGCGAGCGAAAGTCACGCCCTCCACAGACTCATATGTCGGCGTAACAGAAAGTGTAACGTTTTGTCCTTACTCTACCTGTCTTAATTGTTGCGCCACTATTGGATGAATTTCGCTTCTGTTTCCATTTTACTTTCCCTGCAATACATGATAATGTATAGGGAAAGTATTGGAATCATGTCGAAAATCGCATCTCGAGTTCTCGACGGATCTACACCTTTCGAGACCTCTAGAATACGAGAAAACTATTTTTAGCGTGACGTCTGTGTGTGTGTCTGTCTGTGTGCCTGTCTGTGTGTGTGTCTGTGCATTGTATGTATCTACTCTAACTCAAATAGTAATTGACCGAATTTCATAAAGTTTGGTAAGTAAGTCACTTGGATGTCACCATGGTGCTGCTTAGTTTTTAGCACGATTCGTAAAAACAGAACCCGCCTTTTTTTGCGAAATGGTCCGTAAAAATTTCATTTATCCGCTCTAGCTGAAATACTAATTGACCAAATTTCACAAAATTTGGTAGATAAGTTACTTGTTGGATACTCCAGTGCTGATTAGAATTTGGTACGATTCGGAAAAAAACAATCTGCCTTTTTGTACGAAATGGCTCCCTAAAATCGCCAAAATCTAAAAAAAAAGACTAAGTAGTGATGCTCAAATGTATCAATTAAATTCTTGTTTTATACGCAATTTTTAAAAAGGAATATAACATAACACACTCCATTATACTTTAGGACTAAACTTTCTCAAGATATTTGAAATTTCTTGCATTTTTGTTACTCCAATTTCGGAAAAAAGTCCAATTACCAAATAAAAGCAAAAATTGAATTAAAAATGCAAATTTAGTGTTATTTGGTTCAATTAAACTCAATCTAATGAATTATTAAAGATATAAAGAAAATATGAATTTGAGTCTGCAGGGAAAGTCATGTGCTGCTCACATCAGATTTTTTTGTTTTGCTCCGATTTCCATAAAACGAACTTGTACTGTGCCATAAGAAGCTTTATTTAAAAAAAATCATAAACCATGAATACAGTTCATTACGTTAAAACAACAACCGTTAAAACCGTTAAACTAAACGTTCATTAGAAAAATAATTAGCTTCATAACATTCTCTATTCTCAAGATATTGCATCTTTCTGGAATATTTTTTTTACAAAATGCCATATGAAATTTAACCTGAATTAAATATGATAAAATGAGTTCATATAACAAGTTCAAAATATGCCATAAATTTGTTAACATGCGTTTGCATTTATTCAATTCGTGAGAAAGATGCATTTTCCAACAGTTTCATATATTCTTCGTATGAAAGTTACTAAATTTTACGAGATATTAATTAAATATATGTTGCAATTTTATGTGAATTTTTCAGGTTTGCATGAAATTGTAGTTTCTTAAACAAAGTTTTCATGACCGTCAGATTTGTATTTTGAGATACGAGCTAACATGAGAAAAAATTAATTAAAATAATAATTATTTTCATTCATTTATTCCCTTATTTTTGAACCCGTACCATAACATTCAAAGTGATGTATTCTGATAAATTTAGAAAACATCAGATATTGATATTTTCTGAGTATATAAAAATACATCACGATGTGTAATGAAAGTAATGTGTTGTTTACATAGATTTTTGTAAATGCTGAGGTGCAATTGCGTTTAAGCTAAAGCAATTTAGGAGCGATATGAGTTAAGCGTTAAGCAGTTAAGCAATTTAGTAATAATATGAATGCTGAATAATCTGTGCTCCAAACTGTATCTCATAAACATCACTTAATAAAAATCTGATGTGAGCAGCACATGACTTTCCTTATATAATGCAATGAATTTACTACTTTTACAGTTAAAAAAATGTTATTCTTATAGTAGATACTTATATTCTTTCCAAGATATTGAATTTTCTTCAATTAGTCGTAATTTTCATTGATTTAGCGTCATTTTTATCCATTTGGCGAGATTTTTGTTAATTTGGCAACAAGTAAAAATGTCGCCAAGTTGGTGACATTCCTCCAAATTCGTCGCCAAAATCTCGCCAAGATGTATGGACGGAGAAATAAGTTATTCTTATAGCAGATAAATGACTATTGGCGTTCAAATACAAATATATTACTCAAAGTATCTTTTTTCAGGAATGGAACGAGCTAGTTCCACGAGAATGATGTCACCAAATTTATCGAATGGTATTACATATGAAAAGTGAACATGTTTCTCAATAGGAAATATATTTTTTTGATTTTATATGACTTTTTGATAATTTTTTTGAAAAATGTGCAATATCTGGAGAACGGTTCATGTTAGCGTTTTAAAATGCATGTCAATCGTTTTCTAATGAAAAATTACATAAGAAATGTCTATTTGCGTAACTTTATTAGTGGGTTTGATTTTTTGACGATTTTTTAAAAATTTCACTCAAAAATTTAGGGGGTTCTGAACATTCGATTGCGTATAAAAATAATAGGCTTCCAGTGTTTACGGATTGTGAATTTTGTACCAAATTTCGTTCGAATCGGTCCATTCGTTCGTCAGTTATCGTCTCCACAGACTCACTGACACACGCACACACATACACAAACATACTTTTACACGCACACACACATACACACACACAGACATCACTTCAAAAATGTTTGATTCGTGATCAGGGATGCTTGAAACGTGCTCTCCCGTCGAGAACTCGAACTCATGGGTGCTTGAAACGTGCTCTGCCGTCAAAAACTCAAATTCGAATTTTCGACCCCGTCACAATACTTTCCTTATACATTATGTATATAAGGAAAGTAATAATGAAGATAAATATGGAAATAAAATGTGGAACTGCTAAATATAAACTGTTATGATCCTATTGTTTTCTAGTTACTTTATGAACTCTGAATTTGGAATATATGAAATTAAGCTTGCCATTTGATAATTTCAATGAGTCTATTAATAGTATTGTATATTCTCTTTCACATAGCTTTTCTTTCCCAATACTATCCATCGTACACGTAAAATCGCAATCAAAGAGAAATAACTACAAATACGGGTAGAATATTTACTAGCTTAAGTGGGTAAAAAAAACACCCAAGAAGATTTTTAGTTTTCTTGGAGCATGAGGTGTGATTTATTTTTATTAGACTCGAGGGGTTAACTCAGTATTTTGGTGATGTGAAGGAAAACATAGTTAATGAATGAAAGACGAACAATTCTGTGACATATGTTGAATAGTTTAACGTATAGGGAATATAAATGCTATGTTGATGTTGTAGTGATTGTTTGATGCTTTCTTATTTTGTGTTGGTGTTGCTATTATTTGACATTTCTGTTATTCTGAGATCGTGTGGTTGTGATTGTTTGACACATCTGTTATTCTGTACTAAGGCTGTTGTGATTTTCAACGTTTCTGTTATTTTGAGTTGTTGCTGATGCTATTGATTGACGCACTTCTTATTTTTAACTGGTGCTGTTTTGATGGTTTAACACTTGTCTTAATGTGTGATGTTGTTGTTGTTGTGATTGTTTGATGCTTTGTTATTCTGAGTTGATGTTGCTATTATTTGACGTTTTTTCTATTCCGAGATCGTGTTGTTGTGATTGTTTGACACATCTGTTAATCTATGCTGGTGCTGTTGTATTGTTTAACGCTTCTGCTATTTTGAACTGCTGCTGTTGCTAATGATTCACACATCTGCTACTCTTTTCTGGTGCTGGTTTGATGATGTGACACTTTCTTAATGTGTGATGATGCTGTTTTTAATATTTTATTCAGGGAATAAAGTGGAAACAGTATATATCTAAAAATATTATTTCACTTTCTAGATGGAAAACGCCTCTTAAGAAAATTATTACTTTCTTTAAAAGATAAAGTGATTTTGATTATGAACGGGTGCTGCTATCTGAAATGGAAGTGTCTTCTATAGTTTTGGGAACAATCCTTTTAGACGGGTTTTATATTTTATGATTTTGAGCAATTCTAAAAAGTATTCTCAAAAATGGTTAAATTCTCTGAGAGAATTATAGATTGCAATATTTCTGTAATATTTCTGTTTATAGTTCTAAGTTACATGTTCACAGCTCTATTAATTTGAAGATTCGGCCTTTGATAAGTTTGACGACTAAGTGTCAAAATTGCCAACTATGTGACAAAATGTCTTCAAACGAAATTTAAAGAAAATAAAGTTGCACTTTGAAATCTCAAATGGAATGCAGATGTCTGCCACTTAAAAAATTCTCGAAGGTTGAATTCTATTTTAGCTTGACCAATCAGTTAATTGGAATATTTTCACTGGACAACTACATTAACTGTGTGAAATGGCAGATATGAGCAGTTCTGAAATCGGAATTTGCTGAAAAATTTGAAGTTTCTGTATATTAAAGCGGGACGCAATATAACAATGTCTAGGAGATATATTTTGGAATGATTATAGAAATAAATACAGTTAGTTCTTTTAGAAAATTTCTGATCTTGCAAAATGTAAAACAAAACTTTGCGACTGCAAATTTTAGGAAATTGGTTGATTCTGGAATTAAAGCAAATTTGCTGCAAATTGCAAAAAAATTGCAATCGGATGAGATTAGATGCAATTGCAATTGGACTAAAGCAAATTTTGCAACTGGGTTGATCCTGGGATTAAAGCAAACGAGAAAGAAAGAAGTTTATTGTTTTCTTTTAACGATGGCTTTCATGTAGTGTAGTCTGAGCATGATGGTTTATAGATTGCTTAAAATTCTTAGTTTTTCACAAAAAGTATATAATTTAATAAAGTTTCTCTTGTATTTAAAGTTACATGTAAGTAACTCGATTTGTTCCAAAGCTGGCCTTTAATGTGCTTTTTGAGGAATTATTTATCAAAATTCGTAACTTGGTGACTATGGTGGTCAAATTCGCCGCTACAATAAAAAGTCGAAAGGAAAGTTGAAAAAGAAATGCTGTTGATATCTATCTTAATGATTTTATGGAAATTGTCATTTGAAAATTCTAGAAACTCTTGTTATAGACCTGTCAATCAGTTTGCTGGAATATTCTGAAACTATTTACTACATTTTATAAGCTGTGGGACTAGGCAGATCAAGTAGCTTTAAGATTAGAGCAAATCTGATATATTTGGCGTTTCAATATTTGTCAATGATTTTCAGCCGTTATAGTTGATTTTTACTTTCTCATATTAAGAAAGTATTATTTTCACGAAAATTTTCGATTTCGAGATTTTGATGCCAATGCATGTTTTAAGAGATAGTGAATAGGTTTTGGCTATTTTTGGAGTGATGTCCGTCTATCTGTCTGTTGCTATGTCTGATGTCTGTGGTCAATGCATTGTGATCCACAAATATTAATGGATTTTCACGAAACTTTATATCCAGCTTCGTTATAAAATGTTTTTAACTAGATATAATTTTTTCAAGAGTCGAACAAACTATAGCATTGTTTAAGGGATATCTTTTTCAATTATTATAGTTAAATACATGATTCCTAGTAAACTCCTTAAACACCCCAACAACTTTGTTAAGAAAGGTCCATGAGTGTACCCGTTGGGTCTATTTATAGTGAAGTGACCATGTACGATCGAATAAAAGTGACTGTAGCGCCCCGTGGTGAATTTATGAAGTTAGGATAAAGAATTCGACAACAAAGCAAGATAGAAGAAAAAAGTCAATTACAACAGTGCTGATCATCGTCTAATGAGTAAGAATCAACCCTAAAACTGCTACAGAATGCTTTTATTTGGCATGAGATGGTTATTAAAGAATCCCAGCCATATTCAGGAACGATGCAATAAACATAATTTACATGAAGAGAAATTTAGGTTGTGAGCTGCGAGTTCACAACCTGTGAAGTAGATATTATGAGCTCCGAGTTCACAACCTGTGAAGTATAGGTTGTGATCTTCGAGTCCACAACCTGTGAAGTATTGTTTGTGAGCTCAGAGTTCACAACCTGTGAAGTACAGGTTGTAAGCTTCGAGTTCACAACCTGTGAAGTAGAGATTGTGAGCTCCGAGTTCACAACCTGTGAAGAATAGGTTGTAAACTTCGAATCCACAACCTGTGAATGATAGGTTGTGAGTTTGACTTTCTCAACCTGTGAAGTATAGGTTGTGAGCTCCGAGCTCACAACCTGTGAAGTATTGGTTGTGAGTTTCAAGTTCTGAGCCTGTGAAGTAGAGATTGTGAGCTTCGATTCCACAACCTGTGAAGTATAGGTTGTGAGCTTTGAGTTCTCCACCTGTGAAGTACAGGTTGTAAGCTCAGAGTTCCCAACCTGTGAATTCGAGATTGTGATCTTCGAGTTAGTATCTTCGAGATCTTCGAGAAAGTATTGTTTTCACGAAAATTTTCAATTCCAAGATTTTGATGCCAAAATATGTTTCAGAATCTCCTGAACACGTTCGGTCAATTTTTGGAGAGCCCGTATGTCAGTCCATCTGTGTGTGGTCAATTTTTTGTATCCACGATATCTGCAACAAATATTAATGGGTGTTCACGAAACATTATTTTCTGCTTTTATAATCAAAAATCTATAAATAGATATATTTCTTTTTAAATTCGAGCGAAGACTTTGAAACATATTCAAATTTTACATATTCTTAACATGGCAGCATACGACAAAATTTGACATAATCCTGCATAAAAGGGCTTATTTATGGACAAAGACAAGATCACAGGACTTAATGGTTTCAATAATTGTAATGTATATTTCAATAATGGGGGGGGGGGAGGTGATATATTATCAAATTTGGTATCAATTGAAAGATAATTTAAAGATCTTTAAAAGGAAGGAAATGTATACATGCTATAATCGTGATCATTTGGAACGATGTTACAAATTTTACAAACTTTTCTTTTATAGATTGAAAAACCAGAACAACCAACAATCAGCTTAAAAATAATTCTAGTATAAGAAACTCGAGTTAAGCTATATTCCAGTTATTTTTTCATCTAACACCGTCTACTGTTTCTTTAAATGCATAACCAAAGGGTAATAACCCCAAACGACATTAGAATATATTATTTTCCCATACTAAAGCAAAATAACTTCTTTGGCAAGAATCCTCTCTTCTTCGGGAGATTAGATGTGATTCAGTGTAGTCAAAACACGATGAGTGTAACTCTGAACGAGTTCCTTATTGATGTGTTGGGCAGTACAGGCGTGGAAATGAAGGGGAAAAGAAATGATTATGTGACAAGGGTGTATTCGATTAATCTAATGGAAAAGACAGAGTAATATTAGTACCACTGTGATTGACTTACGAAATGCGATAGGTATTCAATGCATGCCCACTTACGATGTATGTGTTGTGAAATGCTATGTATGGGTTGTGAATGCACGTGTTGCGAATGCACGATGTATGTGTTGCGAATGTACGATGTATGTGTTGCGAATGTACGATGTATGTGTTGCGAAGGTTTTTGTGAGAAAAATTATTAACCGAATATATGTTTAAAACCAACGATGCTACGATAATGACCTACATAGAATCTGCGGTGCTACAATGCCTTGATCTATATAGGATCGCATTATCAACATATTTATTATGTAATTGATATATTAATCTGATTATATCTGAATTTGTTTATTATCGAATGCGAATTTTGAATAACTTGATTTTCCGTTGGGTTTCATCGAATTGTTTATCTGTGAAGTACATTTATTTGGAAAATTGAAATTTTGCTATGCAGCACTCTATAAGAGCAAATATTAGAAAACTGCTATTTTTTGCCTTTTGATATTTATTGAACTTTCACCAAATTTCAAATCTTCCTCTCATCGAAAAGTTCTATTTTCAGGAGGTGTACATTTCTGATATGTTCGTGTGTAGCAATCAATCAACGCAACATTTTTGAAAAATTATTCTTATCCACCAAATTTAAATGCTGTATCTCATTAAAAAAGGGTGTTTCTCATTTACACGGCAAATTCTATAATTTGGTGTGTAACACCTCTAAGTTATCAACGGTTGGAAAAGTGACAATGCCTTCTTGTTTACGATCTACTCTTGCACCAAATGTAAAATTTGCATTTCATCAGAAAACTTTCTTTTTCAATTAGTCTGCATTTCGAACTTTTTGATGTGCAGAAAGCACTACAAAAGAATATTTTAAAAATTTGATATTTCCTATGGGTTCTGTTTTTGAACAATCGACCCGTGTATCAACGAAATGCGATAGGTATTCAATGCATATCAACTTACGATGTATGTCAAAATCAAAATCAAAATCAAATATTTATCTCTATAAGAGATTGCTTCCTGTTTAGTTTTAAAATAGAACGTATGGTGTGCGGTATCCCTACAGTAAAAGATATTGTAAAAGTGAAATGTATCAAGCCTTATTCCGATCGAGCGATCTGCCTTTCCATAAAATTTAAAGTCTTTGTCCCATTCAATAGTGCGTTTTTTTCACCATTTCGCATTTCAAACGTTTCCGTAGGGTGCAATCCCACAAATTAACATGTATTTTTAAACTCTGATTTTTTTCTGAGAGTTTTATGGAATGTTTTATCTACAATTGACTCATGTGCCAAAGATTCACATTTATTCTGCAGATCGAACATTTTAGTGTTCTGCACCACTAAAGTGGTGTGAAAATAAAAAAGAAATTTTCCTACTTTTTCCAAACAAACGATCTACCATTGCGTAAAGTGTTACAGCTCTATCTCATCGAGAAGTACGTGTTGTATATGATTTCGTATTTTGAACATGTTGGTGCATAGAACTCCCACAAAGTGAATATTTTAGAAAAAATCGAATTTCTCCGAATGTTTTATTGAACGACCATGCAATGAACTACCTGCATACTAAATTAAAAATCTGTTTTTCGACAAGTGCCTAAAAAAAGCATGACAAGCAGGTAAAAAGATAGACAGGTTGACAAATTGACAGGCAGACGGACAGAATGACAGACAGACAAACATAATGGCAGGCAGACAGAGAGGATGACACTTGGGAATTAGTATACAGGAAGATCCGTGTAATCCTGGAACCATCTTTATTTTCCGAACCTTTAATCGTAGATATATAATACTTCCAATTACAAAAATGTTTAACACAGGATTACAATTTGTCTTACACAATTTTATATAAATAAACATATTTGTCTAAAAAAAACACGAAATCAAACGTTCTATGCGATCCCTGCCTCAAAAATTTTCCAATTACTAAAAATTTATTCATGCTTCAATATGTAAAACTAAAAAAAGCTCGATTTTTATACAAACAACATTTACAGAGATATGAAGCATTACATTTTATAATTTAAATTACTTTCCCAGGTCTGCGAATCCATTTAGAGCTAGCGTTGAGGGGGGGGGGGGGCCGTATAAAACAAAAATATAATATTTCGGGAAATTTGTTTTATATTTTGTTTAATGATATATCTATAGCATTTATCAGGGTTTCCCAGGATGTCTTTTACACCTTATAATTTGTTTAGAAAGGGGGACTATGCATAGGCGTAACCAGCTGTTGGCGCGGGGAGGTGCCCTGATTAAAAAAATTCGTACGGGAAAAAAATCTTATAGGAGCGCGATTATAAGCCACAATCCGATTTTAAAGACTTTTCGAAATGTATAAATAAAAATATTTGAAAAAATAAATTTCAATTGAAAAAATTTATTAAAAAATACTTTCATCAGGCCCTGTATACAAGGTAAGTAACTTCATTTCCAAATGAAAACAGGAAACTTTTTAGAACACTTAACACACATTAATTATTAATTACAATGAAAATGAAAAAGCCCTTGAATCTGGAAATGGCCAGCGGTAACTGAAAGGTCGTTTCACTCTATTTTAACCATTTAAAATATTTCCTAACTGCAATTTTCTTAGGTGTATACTAACAAAAACATCAATTACTCTCTGTCAATTGATATATTTTTATTGTAGTAAATATGGATTAAAGCAAGGGAACTCTTTCTTTCTTCAGTTATCTTAGCTCCAGTGTAATTATTCAGTCTCCTCAAACTGCTTGCGAAATATTCACATTTACAAGGTGTCACAGGAAGAGTTGCTGAAATACGAAGAACAACGCTGATATTTGGAAAGAAATTTTCGTTTATATATTTTAAAGCTGTAGCTGGTGTGTTTGGAAGCTTTGCCTGGGAATTAGATTTGAAATGTGCACACCAGCGCACAATCCGATGATGTGCGTAAAGAGTTTTATTGTTCGTTCTTTTCAACGTTTGATTTTTTTTTTTTTAAATCTGGTGGTCAGAACTTTTGGTGACTGTCTTATTACAGAAATGTTGTGGTAATCTTTACCAGAGCGGGGGGTGGGGGTGCCCGGGCACCCAGGGCACCTCCCCCCCCCTGGCTACGCGTATGCTATGGGTGCACATAATATGGGCTGTTTGATGATAAATTGCATTTCTCGCAATTCAGTATCTGCACAATCTTCAATTTCTCAGTAACAAATTACTGCAAATTTGAGCTGCAATATATCGTTGAATTTTGTCCGTAAAGTAGTCGAACATTTTTTTTTTTAGTTATGCATGTTAGTGTATGAAGAAATTTTTTGTAAATTGAAAATTTTATATTGAGGAACCGTATGAAAAGTTAGATCTAGTATTTCTCAGACAAATGCGCTTCTCTATGTACTGTTACAAGATTAGATTAATAGCAACCATATTTTAAACGTTTTTATAATTTTGGAAGTATATATCTTCGACTAACAACATTTCAGGAAATTAAGGATTTTCCAGGATGCCCTCTATATTGATGTAAAAATTGTGAAAATCCCAGTGACGACAAAATTATAATATCCTTTTCTGACATATATATTGTGTTATTATTTACATTAAGATATATTTTGATTTGAAGCTTAATAGTTGATTTGAGTGAACAGACAATACATAAAGATCTTCTTTCTCTTTCGAGCATGTCTGCTCCTGACCCCCTTCGTTATAATTTCGCTACTCTGTGATCGTGAGTTTAAGCTATGGGAATGCCACTGTCAAGGACTTTTTTAATTTCTTACTTTCTAATTCCACTTTTATATATTTTACAAATTTAGCGTTTTATACGTTAATATGAGTATTTAAATTCTCACTTACCAGAAATTGTTCTCACACAATTCTTCATTATTTCTCCGTTCCCTTAATATTTATTTTTACACAGTTATCACTTTCCGTACATACATAGTGTAGAGTATAGGAAAAGTATTGTGATTTGGTCGAAAATTTGAATTTGAATTTTCGATGGAAAGGCACGTTTAAAGCATCCCTAAATCCGAATCGAACGTTTTTGATGTAATGTCTGTGTGTGTGCGTGCTTTCGTGTGTGTGTCTTCTAGTCTGTGTATCCGTGAGTCTATGGATGCCATATCACACGAACAAATGAAGAGTTTCAAAAATAACTTGGTGCGATTATTAAAATCACTAAATACTGTAATACTATTGAATTTAAACACGATCAAATGCTCAAAGGCTCCCTCCCCAATTTTTAGAAAATATTTAGAATTTTTTTTTTAATTTTTGAAATTTTTTAGAATGAATGTTTAGAAAAGCCTTTAAAAAAGCAGAACCTTCAGTACTGTTAAATAAATAAATATTTTATACTTGATTTTCAATAGAAAGCGACTGACACGAAGTTTAAAACGCTTACATTAAACATTCTCGAGATATTGCATGTTTTCAAATAAGTGCGTCAAAAAATTACATAAAATTAAAATGTAGTAGTTATCAAACAAGTTCACTTTCCACAAGCAATGTCATGTAACAAATCCACTAATATAACTCTGGTGGATTATTTTAATCTACTCCCGAGTGAAGAAACTTTTTGTCATAGTTGTATTATTTTGACGCCAAAGAATTTATTTGTCAACAGTAATTTATTTTGCCAGATATTGATTAATACTCTTTTGCCCATGAGTATGAATGAGTTATTCTGTGTGGATAAAAACGTTGACAAAAACGTCACCAAAAATGTGTCAAATGTCAATTTACGTGACGTTCAATCTATATCTTTATCTTTAATTATAACTAAATTATTTTACTAAATATAAATTAATTTATTATTATACTAGTTGTATTCTCATTTTTCGTAAGGAATATACAATATGAAGAAACTTAATTCACAATCATGTGCAATTCTCACAGTATTCTAAATGACATTGTTGTTCGAAGCATTCTAATAAAACATTTAATTTAATTCACTTAAAAATAAGTTTGAGAATATCTGTTATCGCTATATAAAATTACCTTCACAGGTAAATCTGACGAATAAAACATTTTGGTCCCGTTTGTAAAATATAAAGTAGAATCAATATATGTCATAATGAAAGAACTAAAATTGCATGGGTAGCTATACCGGTACTACTTATATTCTCTTGGATTAGAAGATATACCTGTACTACTTATATTTTCGTAGGAAAGAAGATTATACATGTATATTAGTAGAAGATTACCCGTACTACAATATATGAGTTTGAAATTGCCAAATACAACCAGATGACGTAGAAAGCTGAGAATGTCAACAATCTCCGTAATGGTTAAACCTGAAGGCCGTAATTAAATTTAATCCAATCAAAAAGGCAATCCTATTAAAATTTATTTTATATACATTTCTTTACTGTTTAAATTGGAAAATATTTAGTAAAATCGTTTGTTGTATATATACATTGAATGTTTTTCCGTTGCTAAGCGACATGATATATCTTTTCTCAAATATATTTGACAAAAAAAATATCGTCTGCATAATGCTATCTCTATGGAAGATTTAATTGTGTATTTTTTATTAATATCTAAATAACCCCTGGTCCCAGAATTTCGAAACATGGATAGAATTTTAAGTGAGTCTATTATAAGCCTATTCCAAATTTCATGAAATTCGTTGCAAAATTGAATGTTGTTGTTGTTGAGACCCAGACCGTCCGACCTACCAGAAAGGCGTAAGGTAACCGTTTGAACGGTCGGGAAGTTCCACCCAATTTAGACCGGAACCCAATGGGGGAGGCACCCACAGGGACCGTACCCTCCTTCCCCTACCACCAACCTCTCGGAAGGACTTACGGACCCACATGTTTAACGTGATCACACTCCGCATGAACACGGCGGAAGTTGTGGCAGCGTGCAAATCCAGCGCGCAAACCACCGGGCTACCGCGCCCGAAATGTGCCAACAGCACGCGGTGTTCCCAGGTAGTCACCCATCCAAGTACTAACCGCGCCCGATGCTGCGTGACTTCGGTGATCTAACGAGAACCGGTGTTTTCAGCACGGTACGGCAGATGGCCCGCAGAATTGAATGTGTGTATATTTCACAGAAATATACACACATTCAATTCTGCGGGGCAACGGTCGTACCGTGCTGAAAACACCGGTTCTAGTTAGATAACCGAAGTCACCCAGCATCGGGCGCGGTTAGTACTTGGGTGGGTGACCACCTGGGAACACCGCGTACTGTTTGCACAGTTTGGGCGCGGTAGCAGAATTGAATGTGTGTATATTTCTTGTGATGATGAGACAAACACACTTGCATATATACACGCATTTATATATATATACCCACAGACAGATTTTCAATTTCATTTATATAGATTACTAGCAATATACCCGTTCTTCGTACTGAGTATATAAAGAAACTTAAAATTCACAATCATTTGTAAATTTCTATAGTATACTAGATGAGATTGTCAAAATATTCTATTAAAATATTTAATTTAATGCTCCCAAAAAGAAGTTTAAGAATCTCTGTTCTCGCTGTACAAAATTATCTTTATAGGCAGATAGGAAGGTGAAAACATCCTGGTCCAGTTTGTAAAGAAATATACAAAAAATATGAAATTGCACCAATATATGAAAAACAAAAGCGCTAAAATTGTATTGAACCCCAAATACAACATATGAGTTTCTAAAATATTTGCCAAAATAAAACAGATGACGTAATAAATTAAAAATATCAATAATTCTGTAATCTTGAAATCCGTAATTCATTCCAATTTATGCCAATATATGTCAAAATATATGTCAATATACCCGTACTACTTATATTCTCGTAGATTAGTAGGCATACCCATGCATTTGACCGTAAACCGTAAATGATATAATCCAGTCAAAAATGAAATATCGGTGAAATTTATTTTATGTACATATCTATATTATTTAAATCAGAAAAGATTAAATAAAAATCGTCTGCTGCATAAACACATTGGGTATAATTTCATTGCTACGCGATAGGATACAATTTTCTTGAAATAAATTGGCGAAAAAAAATATCGTCTGCATAATGATATCTCTACGGAAGGTTTAATTGTCCGTTTTTAATTAATATCTAGACAACCCCTGGTCTTAGAAACTCATAACAGGGACTACATTTTACGTAGGGCTATTTTAAGTCTACATACAAAATTTCATCAAATTCGGTTCAGTCGTTCTCCTGTGATGATGAGACACACAGACAGACAGACAGCTGCGACCTTTAATCGAAGTCTCTTTCGTCTATTCCTCCGTAGCTTTTTAGTCACTACCATATACACTTGTCAAGTTTCCACAAAACCCCACTCCTGAAACCAAGTATTACGAAACGTAACCTCTAGAAGCATGGGTGTGTATGCAGGATACGAGAACAAGTCCAAGTTTCTGGATGACTTACGTTTATTCACCAACATAAAGTAAACAGGAACAGTATACAATCAAACAGCACTTAAATGCTCTACTAATTTCACAGAATAAGCAATATTATTCCCAAAACGTTGACGAAAGTAATTTCACAAAACAGACGCTACTATTCTCAAAACATTGACAAAAATAACAGTCAACTTCCCTGCAACGTATAGGGTTGAGGCCTTTCTATAGTCTCTCCACAAAAAATACTGGAAATCTCTATATCTCAAAGAATAATCGTTCTATCGAGAAGTTTCTGGAACATTTTTAAAGTCGTCAAATATCACCAAATTGGCGATAAATCGCCAAATCTGGCAACCATTCTTTAACTGGGAAATCCTAGTAATCCCAGGTGTATTTAGAGCTCCTCTACTACAGGCTGACTTATCAAGCATATTGAAGCCAATAGGGTTACATACTACAGTTACAGAAATTATAAAATAAGTGTTTAAAATAAATACTTTATAAAAAAAGAAGTTTCAATTAGAATATTGCAGAACTTAGCTCGCACAAGTATGCTCCAGTACCGGGTATCCAATTATTTATTAGCCATTGTTTTATTCTTTCTTCGTTTCTAGGAAAACGAAATAACCTAAAACCCTTTCTAGAATGATTAGAGCAGTTCGGTGCAGAACAACCACCCATAATTATTTCATTTATACTTCTTAAAGTGAAAATACGAATAGAGCTAATGCTAATGGATTTCGCTTCTAGCTATGGTGGGCTTCATAATGCTTGATGAGTCAGCTCGTATATAGAGGAGCCATAGCTGTATTTTTCTCGCCTGGCCTTCGAGACAGAGGAAAGATGAATGAAACATTGCGCGATCGGACGACGTGGTTGTCGAGTGGTCAAGGCGAGCTTTTCCACAGCAATCGCTCGACCTCCGCGTTGTGGGTTCGAGTCCCACGTAAGGCATGGATGTTTGTGTTGTGGGCGCAGTGTGTTCCGCCCCCCACTGGTGCGCCTGGGGCAACGTCCTAGGACGGCTAAATGGTTCACGTTCTGGCCGCTGACAAAAGTCGAATGATGATGAGTCAAGTGCCTGGCCATTTGATAAAAAAAAATTATGCGATTGCCACAATGCTCAGAATGTCATAGTTTTAATTTGCTTGATTAGCAGCAAATGTCCTGAAACTGTCACTTTGTACTTTTTCCTGAAACTGCTACAGTTTATTGAAGGTATACCTTTGTTTTATAGTATTTTCCTGTTTGTTGACTCTAGATCACCATAAAATTACATGTTTTCTATTCAGCACAGCGGATTTCTTTTACGGCTTCCATTACCAGTGTTCGTGAGGGTGAATATCATTTCAGAAAATGGGATTCTTCTGAACTTCCTTATTACTTTTACCTCCTACGATATAAATGAAATAACACGTCCAAAATATTGAAATGAGTTAATAAAGTAGGGGGATGTACCAGTCACAAAATTTTCCATAATTCATGCTCGAGTTAGAGGTGTACGGTGTATTTTGTCGAATGCACCCAATTGTTCTTATTGTTCAAGATATTTTTACTTTGTTATACAATATGTAATAAAGTACTGTTTTCACGAAAATTTTCGGATACGAGATTTTGGTACCACTGTATGTTTTCTCCTGAACACGTTTTGACTATTTTCGGAGTGACGACCGTCTGTCTGTATGTATGTCTGTGGTCAACTTCTTGTGTATACGATAGGGGCTACAAATATTAATGTATTTTCATGAAATTTTATATCCGGCTTCGTTATATATCTAGAACTAGCTAGAATTTTTCTAAAATTCGATCAAAACCTTCGAAATTTTATAATTTTTACTTTCCTCATATATATAATGTATAAGGAAAGTATTGTGACGGGGTCGAAAATTCGAATTCGAGTTTTCGACGGGAGAGCACGTTTCAAGCATCCCTGATCACGAATCAAACATTTTTGAGGTGATGTCTGTGTGTGTGTGTGTGTGTGTGAAAATATGTGTGTGTGTGTGTGTGTGTGTGTGTGTGTCAGTAAGTCTGTGGAGACGACATCTCACGAACGAATGGAGCGATTCGAATGAAATTTGGTACAAAAATCACAATTTGTGAATGCTGGAAGCATATTGTTTTTAAACGCAATCGAATGTTCAGAAATCCCTTAAATTTTCAAGTGAAGTTTTGAAAAAATCATCAAAAAATTAAAACCTTTAATAAAGTTACGCAAATAGACTTTCCTTATGTAATTTTTCTTTAGAAAACGATTAACATAAACTTTAGAACGCTAGCATGAACCGTTCTCGAGATATTGCACATGTTTCAAATATATTATCAAAAAATTCCATAGATTAAAAAAAAATATTAGCTGTTGAGAAACATGTTCACTTTTCATATGTAATATCATGCGATAAATTGGGTGACATCATTCTCGTGGATCTAGCTCGTTCCATTCATGAGAAAAGATACTTCGAATAATACTTTTGTATTTGAACGTCAATAGTTATTTATCTGCTATAAGAGTAACTTATTTCTCCGTCCATAACGCTTGGCGAGATTTTGGCGGAATGTCGCCAACTTGGCGACTTTTTCAAATGTTGCCAAGTTAACGAAAATCTCGCCAAATTGATAAAAATGACGACTAATTGACGAAAATTCAATATCTTGGAAAGAATATAAGCACGTACTATAAGAATAACCTATATTTTTTTGCTGCAAAAGTAGTAAATTCATTGCATTATATAAGGAAAGTCATGTGCTGCTCACATCAGATTTTTTAACTTGGCAGCATAGGACAAAATGCGACAAAGTCATGCACAAAAGGGTTTATTTGGGGCTTAATGATCACGAGACTTGATAGTTTTTATCCTCGCTGTCAAAAATAGTGGCGATAAAATTTTATTTTTGTTCGTGACGTCATTAGCACCTCTCGAGAGAATGCCCCCCCCCTCCCCCGGGAAGAAAGCACATCCTCAAGTATGGTATTGATCGAAAGATTATTTGAAGTCATTTAAAGTGAAGGGAAACACGCTATAATTTTTATCATTTGGATCTACAATACCGATTTTTCCAAAAAATTTCTTGTAAAATTAAAAAAAAAAAAGTTACTAAAAATGAATTCTGTTATGAGAAATTCGAGTTGAGTCATACTATAGTTAATTTATATGGCTAAAAATTATGGTTTCAGCTTATTAACGTACTTTTTCGAGACAAATGTAATGGATTTAAGATGTCAATTACATAATATAAAAATAAATGAAAAACCCTTCTGTAAAAGATAAAGAAAATACGAATAACGTATGTAAGCACAAATACAATAGCATTTATTTAGACGGCATTTCTGTAACAGCGAGGACACACTGAATCCCCTCCGGCCATTCTTTTAGTTGCTCTAAGTCCTTGGACGAGTCGAATGGTCTGGGCTTTCGACACTGAATCCCCTTCGGCAGTGCTAGACAGCCAACAAATCCAATGTCAAAAGACAAAGTGGGCACAAATAGAAGAAACAGAGGGCTATATATACCTAAGTCACGGATTAAAAGTCCACTTGAGAGAGCCATTGAGAAAGCAGAATGAAGATCAGATTAGCCAGTGCGAAACATAGAACTAACATACAAGAATAACGCACTCCCTAAAGTAGGGTTTGTGTTGTGTTTAGGCGTACGCCTTTCGGGTATGTTAATTTTATGTTTCTAATTCACTGGACGGTTCTTTATTCTGCTTTCTGATTCTCTCCCTCAAGTGGAATTCTAATCTACAACATGGGTATATATACCCCCTGTTTCTTTTATTTGTGCCCATTTCATTGTTTTTAACTTCGGGTTTGCTGATTGTCTAGCACTGACGAAGGGGATTCAGTATATACTCAAAACACCTACAGGCTGAATTATTTTGTATATGTACTTAAATACGTTGATCTAGTTATTTTCACGTAATATAGAACAATTATTATTTTAATTTCATTACTACATTACTAAATAGGAATTAATTTCTATTGTAAATTCCCACTTTAGTTTGGAATTTACAATGAAAATAACGGGTGGAAGTCTATTGACCGGTATAGATAAAACAAACAATTGTTAGCACATTATTGCACTCTGGTAGATAAATCTACCAATAAACAAAAATCGTTTACTTCCTCCAGATGGGAGAAATTATTAACTCGCCAGCAATTATTATTATTAAACTAGCTGAGATCTTATAACTTCTTTAATAATAATTGTGGTTTAATAATTACTGTGTTTAAAAATACCTAACGTGCTTGCAGATAGCCAGCACTCCTTTAAGGTATCCCTTTTCTGTTGTTACTTTTCCCAGTCAAATTAATTTTACGTTATATTAAATTCTAGTTCCAAAAAGACTGGGTATATAAAACATAAGTTAGTTTTAATTTGTGTTCTTTGAATATGTTTAATAATGTTTCACCGTTTAGGACGGGGTTACACTAGTTAGAACATAACTCGATTGAATGGAGAAATCATTTAGTCATGACACTGATATTTACGGAATTTATATATATATAGACAGGGTGATTCAAAAAACATGGGCCAAACTTTGCGAGGTTACACACCAAACCAAGCATTTTTCGTCATAGTTTTCCGCGTCGGAAATGAAACGTAAAGGAGGTATTACATGACGCTTATTCGTTGGGAAGTGTGCCGCTACACAAACTTAAAAGCGTCGTTCTGGTTGTTATTTTCTGATTGAAGAAGAAAACCACGTATGCAAATTTCATCTGGGGAGGAAGAAGAACGCTTATGCAAATTTTCGTAACACCGAATGGACAGTCTTATCATCAGTTTGCAGCAGTTATTTGCAGCTTCAACTTTTGAGAGGCCGATCGCCCGATCTGTAGTGTCTTGACTTCTTTTTATGGGGATATCTCAGTCTCGTCTATGACAAACTCCTTGAATCTAAAGAGGAACTCGTCTCCAAAATTTCAGCCGCTGCTGTCGAAGTGCGCGACATGCCTGGTCTGTTCGAGAGAGTCCGCCAATCCGCTGTGGGACGTGCATTCAAATTAGTGGTTGCTCTTTTGAGCTATCACTGCAATTATTGCTTATTAAATGTCATTTTATAACATCTAAGTCATTCTTGTGTTTCTTCACCTCATCGGTTTCACCATTAAGTGCTCTTTAGCGCCTTTATGTTTCATTTCCGACCCGGTAAACTATGGCGAAAATGCTTTGTTTGGTGTGCACTACCACCACGTAAACTTTGGTCTATCTTTTTTAATCACCCTGTATAAATGTGAACATTCAATAACAATCAGTTTAAACTCTAAAATAATTTTCCAATACAGTGAATATTTTTGTAATAGAGCAAATTATACTATAGTAAAAAATCAATTATATATCATGAATTAAGTACAGTACTTGAAATACTTCGTTATCTGTGTTCCAGACTATATGAGTAAGTTAAACAAGAAAGATCAATCATGCTTAAAGCATTGATTAAGAAACACTTTCCAACTTCAATGCAATTTTATTTAAACATGTCTAAAATGTAATACATTCCTCGGTAATATTTTAAAACTTCTCACAATAAACATTGATTTATTATAGTAGAAAACTTAAACATTCATCCAAAAAAATGAACTTCATTCAAATGACGGCATTGAAATATGAATTGCTTGGTTTAAACATCTCTAAATGTGATATATTACTCGGTAACAATTTTAGAATTATCATAATACCACGAAAATTTATTATATTTAAAAACTTCATCGAAAACAACTGAAATTCATTCAAATGACGTCATAGAAAAAATAACACGCCTGGCTTTCTCTAAAAATGCAGCATTTCATTCATAAATAATTTCCCATTCATGTCATTCATCACAATACTATAATAATTTATTTTATTTAAAAATTAAGACTATGGAGCTATAAGTAATTTAACTCTATGCTTAAAACTTCATCGCGAAAAATCGTCCTTCTCTCGGTAAAGTCAATGAATATTTCTTTCATATCAGCTATGCAGACTCCATGAGCTAAATTCTTTTGCATTAAAAAAATACAGCAATTCCTATACAACTCATCTATATAAATAAAAATGAAAATCTGTCTGTCTGTCTGTCTGTCTGTCTGTTTGTCACACCATCACGGGAGAACGGCTGAACCGAATTTGATGAAATTTTGTGGGTAGCCCAGAAATAGCCCCACTTAAAATTATATCCGTGTTTTGAGTTTCTACGACCAGTGGTTCTCGAGATATTAGTAAAAAACGAAATTTTCGATTGTCTCATCATCACGGAAAAACGGCTGAACCGAATTTAATGAAATTTGGTGAATAGCCTTGAAATATCCCCCCATAAATTTTGTCCAAGTTTCGAGTTTCTAAGACCTGGGGTTGTCGAGATATTAATGAAACACGGAACTTTTTCCTAGGAGTTCTACTCCCTAACTCCGTGGTTTATCCAAACGAAAAGCTTGAAAATCGTTTGAAAGTGAATTAAAATTTAATCTCTGAGTTTGATGGGAGATTTTTTGCGTTAATTAGTCACTTTCTGAAAACATGAATTGTTTGAAACATGATTTAAAGGGGAAATCTATCTCCATGGTTCATGGTTTATTTAAAACAAGCTTTTACGGAACAATGAGAAGTATAGAGAAATCAAAATCGTTATTTAATTTCGCAGTTTATGTTATAAGACATGACATATTTAACATGTTATAAGATTCTATCTTATATCATGTTACTCAGAAACGCAATTAAATTAAATCTGTCTGTTAATTTTAATAATTATTTTTTCGATTTGAATAATAAATAAATGGATATAAAAATATATTTTAGAAAAGAACGATTTGATTTTTCTTATAGCATTTTTGACTGGATAATATCAATTACGGTCTTCAGGTTTAAAAATTATTATTATTTATATTTCCGGGGATTATTGATTCAAGGATTATTGATATTTTCAAGTTATTATGCAATTATTTTATTATGACAAAAATTGTTTAAACTCATATATTGTATGTTGTACGAATCTTCTACAAATACACGTGTATATCTTTTAATCTACGAGAATATAAGTAGTACAGGTATATTGACATATGTTTTGATATATATTGGCATATATTGGAATCAATTACGACCTTCTGGTATGAAGAGTACGGATATTATTGATGTTTTCAATTTATTACGTCATCTCTTTTATTTTGGCAAATATTTTTGAGACGCATATTGTAATACGGGTAATCTTCTACTAACACATTGGCATATTTTCTGATCTGCGACAATATAATTAGTACGGGGTTGCATATATTCATTCAATTCCTATTTTTTCTTCTGTAAATTTGCTTACAAAAGGGGGCAGGATGTTTTATTCTTCAGATCTGATCGTGAAGATAATTTTGCATAGTGAGAACATATATTCTTAAACTTCTCTTTAGGAGCAATAAATTTAATATTTTAACAGAATTTGCACATGATTGCGAACTTTAAGTTTCTTTAAATTATACACTCCGTGCGAATAACGGGTGTGCTGTTAGTGGTTGATAAATTTTAACATTTTAGGAGGATATATCATGTTGCTCGGCATCGCAATTAAATTAAATGTGTTTGTTAATGTTTTTATAATTTTTTTTCGATTTAAATAATAAATAAATGGATAAGTGGATATAAAAGTATATCTTATGAATGGACGGTTTGATTTTTCTTTAAATTATATTAATTGCTGACTGCGTACATCAATTGCATTTATTTTGGCAAAGAGTTTTCAAGTTTATATCGTATTTAGCTACTAAACTCATATATTGTGTTTAGCCAATAAATTCATATAGCCGATTGTTGAAACAGAAAAAGAGTAGAGCGGGTATATCTTCTAATACAATTGTAGTGTTTTCATTTAGTATATTGAAACGGGATAAGAATGTTTCATTCAGATCTGCAAATTCAAAGCTACGAATTTGGAGGGATATCGCTAATTTGACAACTTTTCTTAAACTTTGCCAAATTGACGGAAATGTCGCCAAATTGATATAAACGACACACAAACAGCTGCCATAAACCTTCGGGTTGGTCGTGTGGTTTGGGTCTTCTACATATCAATGAAATTTTTTTTGTTTTGTTAGAAGAGAGTACTGAAATGATGTTTGGTTAGCATTTATTTGTCAGACCAACCATCCTACTTAGTAATACATTTAGCGAATTTTTAAAATGTCACCAAATTGATAAAAATGTTTTCAAATCTATAAAAATATCTTGAAATTGATAAAATTGCGCTACATAAATGATATTAATTGTTTTTTGTTAGGGGATAGTATTGTAATGATATTTCGTCAATTTGTCGCAAAGTGGAACTGTCAGTTCTACAGTCCCACTTGGCGATAAATTTGGCGATTTTTTAAAATGTCGCTAATTTGACGAAACTGTCGCCAAATGTTCCATAGAAATATATCTATTTAGACGATATTTTTTCTACCAATTTATTTGAAGCAAATGATATCATGTCGCTTAGCAACGGATTTAAATCCAATGTGTTTATGCGGCAGACGATTTTTATTAAATCCTTTCCGATTTGAATAATGAACATATGTATATAAAATAAATTTCATTGCCATTTCATTTTGGACTGGATAATATCAATTATACTCTTCAGGTTTACACATTATTATTATTGATATTTTCCGGAATTATTGATTCAGGGATTATTGATATTTTTAAGTTATTACGCCATTGTTTTATTGCGGCAAAAATTGCTGACACACGCATATTGTACGTTGTACGAGTGATCTTCTAGGAATGCACGGGTATATCTTCTAACCTACGAGAATATAAGTAGTACAGGTATATTGGCATATATTTTGACATATATTGGCATATATATTGGAATCAAGTACAGTCTTCTGGTATGAAGATTAAGGGGATTAATTATATATTCAATTTATTACGTCGTCTGTTGTATTTTACCAAAAAACATTTGAGACTCATATTGCAATATGTGGGTAATCTTCTACTAATAATCGACATTATAAGTAGTACGTGTATATCTTCCTATATAATTTTAGCACTTTAATTTTGACATATATTGGAATAAATGACTGTCTTCAGATTTAAAGATTACGGGTTTATTGGTATTTTCAATTTATACATGTAATCTACTAATACAGGTTATATTTTCTAATATTCGCGTATATAATTAGTACGGGTCCCATACAATTTTAACGCTTTTATTTTGCATATATTGATTCAATTCCATATTTTTTTTTATATTTGCTTACATAAGGGGTCCAAGATGTTTTATTCTTCAGATATGTCCATGAAGATAATTTTATATAGCGAGAACAGAGATTCTTAAACTTCTTTTTAGGAGCATTATATTAAATATTTTAACAGAATATTTTGATTAAACATGTCATTTAGTATACTATAAGAATTTGGGCATGATTATGAATTTCAAGTTTCTTTATATTATATACTCCGTACGAAGAACGGGTATGCTGCTAGTAAATCTATATAAATAAAAATGAAAATCTGTCTGTCTGTCTGTCTGTCTGTTTGTCACACCATCACGGGAGAACGGCTGAACCGAATTTGATGAAATTTTGTGGGTAGCCCAGAAATAGCCCCACTTAAAATTATATCCGTGTTTTGAGTTTCTACGACCAGTGGTTCTCGAGATATTAGTAAAAAACGAAATTTTCGTTTGTCTCATCTTCACGGAAAAACGGCTGAACCGAATTTAATGAAATTTCGTGAATAGCCTTGAAATATCCCCCCATAACTTTTGTCCAAGTTTCGAGTTTCTAAGACCTGGGGTTGTCGAGATATTAATGAAAAACGGAACTTTTTCCTAGGAGTTCTACTCCCTAACTCCGTGGTTTATCCAAACGAAAAGCTTGAAAATCGTTTGAAAGTGAATTAAAATTTAATCTCTGAGTTTGATGGGAGATTTTTTGCGTTAATTAGTCACTTTCTGAAAACATGAATTGTTTGAAACATGATTTAAAGGGGAAATCTATCTCCATGGTTCATGGTTTATTTAAAACAAGCTTTTACGGAACAATGAGAAGTATAGAGAAATCAAAATCGTTATTTAATTTCGCAGTTTATGTTATAAGACATGACATATTTAACATGTTATAAGATTCTATCTTATATCATGTTACTCAGAAACGCAATAAATTAAATCTGTCTGTTAATTTTAATAATTATTTTTTCGATTTGAATAATAAATAAATGGATATAAAAATATATTTTAGAAAAGAACGATTTGATTTTTCTTATAGCATTTTTAACTGGATAATATCAATTACGGTCTTCAGGTTTAAAAATTATTATTATTTATATTTTCGGGGATTATTGATTCAAGGATTATTGATATTTTCAAGTTATTATGCAATTATTTTATTATGATAAAAATTGTTTAAACTCATATATTGTATGTTGTACGAATCTTCTACAAATACACGTGTATATCTTTTAATCTACGAGAATATAAGTAGTACAGGTATATTGACATATGTTTTGATATATATTGGCATATATTGGAATCAATTACGACCTTCTGGTATGAAGAGTACGGATATTATTGATGTTTTCAATTTATTACGTCATCTCTTTTATTTTGGCAAATATTTTTGAGACGCATATTGTAATACGGGTAAACTTCTACTAACACATTGGCATATTTTCTGATCTGCGACAATATAATTAGTACGGGGTTGCATATATTCATTCAATTCCTATTTTTTCTTCTGTAAATTTGCTTACAAAAGGGGGCAGGATGTTTTATTCTTCAGATCTGATCGTGAAGATAATTTTGCATAGTGAGAACATATATTCTTAAACTTCTCTTTAGGAGCAATAAATTTAATATTTTAACAGAATTTGCACATGATTGCGAACTTTAAGTTTCTTTAAATTATACACTCCGTACGAATAACAGGTGTGCTGTTAGTGGTTAATAAATTTTAACATTTTAGGAGGATATATCATGTTGCTCGGCATCGCAATTAAATTGAATGTGTTTGTTAATGTTTTTATTATTTTTTTTCGATTTAAATAATAAATAAATGGATAAATGGATATAAAAGTATATCTTATGAATGGACGGTTTGATTTTTCTTTTAATTATATTAATTGCTGACTGCGTACATCAATTTCATTTATTTTGGCAAAGAGTTTTCAAGCTTATATCGTATTTAGCTACTAAACTCATATATTGTGTTTAGCCAATAAATTCATATAGCCGATTGTTGAAACAGAAAAAGAGTAGAGCGGGTATATATTCTAATACAATTGTAGTGTTTTCATTTAGTATATTGAAACGGGATAAGAATGTTTCATTCAGATCTGCAAATTCAAAGCTACGAATTTGGAGGGATATCGCTAATTTGACAACTTTTCTTAAACTTTGCCAAATTGACGGAAATGTCGCCAAATTGATATAAACGACACACAAACAGCTGCCATAAACCTTCGGGTTGGTCGTGCGGCTTGGGTCTTCTACATATCAATGAATTTTTTTTTTGTTTTTTTAGAAGAGAGTACTGAAATGATATTTGGTTAGCATTTCTCTGTCAGACCAACCATCCTACTTAGTAATACATTTGGCGAATTTTTAAAATGTCACCAAATTGATAAAAATGTTTTCAAATCTATAAAAATATCTTGAAATTGATAAAATTGCGCTACATAAATGATATTAATTGTTTTTTGTTACGGGATAGTATTGTGATGATATTTCGTCAATTTGTCGCAAAGTGGAACTGTCAGTTCTACAGTCCCACTTGGCGATAAATTTGGCGATTTTTTAAAATGTCGCAAATTTGACGAAACTGTCGCCAAATGTTCCATAGAAATATAACTATTTAGACGATATTTTTTCTACCAATTTATTTGAAGCAAATGATATCATGTCGCTTAGCAACGGATTTAAATCCAATGTGTTTATGCGGCAGACGATTTTTATTAAATCCTTTCCGATTTGAATAATGAAGATATGTATATAAAATAAATTTCATTGCCATTTCATTTTGGACTGGATAATATCAATTATACTCTTCAGGTTTAAACATTATTATTATTGATATTTTCCGGAATAATTGATTCAGGGATTATTGACATTTTTAAGTTATTACGCCATTGTTTTATTGCGGCAAAAATTGCTGACACACGCATATTGTACGTTGTACGAGTAATCTTCTAGGAATGCACGGGTATATCTTCTAACTAACGAGAATATAAGTAGTACAGGTATATTGGCATATATTTTGACATATATTGGCATATATATTGGAATCAAGTACAGTCTTCTGGTATGAAGATTAAGGGGATTAATTATATATTCAATTTATTACGTCGTCTGTTGTATTTTACCAAAAAACATTTGAGACTCATATTGCAAAACGGGTAATCTTCTACTAATAATCGGACATTATAAGTAGTACGTGTATATCTTCCCATATAATTTTAGCACTTTAATTTTGACATATATTGGAATAAATGACTGTCTTCAGATTTAAAGATTACGGGTTTATTGGTATTTTCAATTTATACATGTAATCTACTAATACAGGTTATATTTTCTAATATTCGCGTATATAATTAGTACGGGTCCCATACAATTTTAACGCTTTTATTTTGCATATATTGATTCAATTCCATATTTTTTTTATATTTGCTTACATAAGGGGTCCAAGATGTTTTATTCTTCAGATATGTCCATGAAGATAATTTTATATAGCGAGAACAGAGATTCTTAAACTTCTTTTTAGGAGCATTATATTAAATATTTTAACAGAATATTTTGATTAAACATGTCATTTAGTATACTATAAGAATTTGGGCATGATTATGAATTTCAAGTTTCTTTATATTATATACTCCGTACGAAGAACGGGTATGCTGCTAGTAAATGAATATAAATATATTTTAGAAAAGAACGATTTGATTTCTCTTATAGCATTTTTGACTGTATAATATCAATTACGTTCTTCAGGTTTAAACGTTATTATTATTGATATTTCAGCGATTATTGATTCAGGGATTATTGATATTTTCAAGTTATTATGCAATTGATTTATTATGACAAAAATTGTTTAAAATTATATATTGTACGTTGTACGAGTAATCTTCTACACATAGACGGGTATATCTTCTAATCTACGAGAATGTAAGTAGTACAGGTATATTGGCATATGTTTTGATATATATTCGCATATATTGGAGTCAATTACGACCTTCTGGTATAAAGAGTACGGGGATTATTGATATTTTCAATTCATTACGCCATCTCTTTTATTTTGGCAAAGATTTTTGAGACTCATAGTGTAAAACGGGTGATCTTCTACTAACATACTGGCATATTTTCTAATCTGCGATAATATAAGTCGTACGGAGTTGCATATACTGATTCAATTCCTTTTTTTTTGTAAATCTGCTTACAAAAGGAGCCAGGATGCTTTATTCTTCAGATCTGCCCGTGAAGATAATTTTGCATAGTGAGAGCAGATATTCTTAAACTTCTCTTTAGGAGCAATAAATTTAATATTTTAACAGAATTTGCACTTGATTGCGAATTATAAGTTTCTTTATAATATATACTCCGTACGAAGAACGGGTATGCTGCTAGTCCTACATATTTTGCTGTTTACATTTCACATAAGTGAAAAATAGGCTTTGTTAGAGAAATAATCAAAGTTGGATGCTCATGTAAACTCAAATATATTGTCTTTGCGTTGTTTCAGTATGTAGATTCACAGAATTTAAGCGAAAATAAAGAGGTTTTACGACGAATACAACACTCAATATGAATTAAAAAGAACTTTAAAGATGACGATTTTGAGACAAGATGGATGCCGTATTATATTTTGAAGTTGGTCACGTGATCGTTTCATATCATGGTCACGTGATCGCTTCATGTAAGAGGTGTAATTATTATTTTAATTTGTATTTAAAAAACTCCTGAATATACTTCGCTGAATTTTTTTTATGTATTTTATTGAACAATTTGAATATTACCTAAAATTTTCGAAGCAATTTGTGAAATTTAAATCCGCTTAAAAATGTTTGAAAAATTTGGTCCCATTGGGTTCAATGTATTTCATTTTTTCAACCCGGGTTCAATCCAAAACTAATTGGGTGATATTATTTATTTATACTCCCATAGGTCCTACAGACCGTCTGAACAACATACTAAAATTTCATTTTGATTAAGTCATTTTTACGGCAGTTATCGTGCTAACGGACAGACTGACAGACAGACAGACAGAATGATCAAAGTCATAAACACTTTTCAACTTTGTTGTAAAGTGTTAAAAAAGTAATGTTTCACTTTTTCGTCTGTTTCATCAAAACGAAGTAGAGTTAAAATATGAAATTGACAGTAATTCCAAGGAAATAGAGTATAAAAATAGCGATGTATTTCTGTAAATTGCTTCCTGTTCTATTTCCCAAAATATTTGACACAATATAGGAAATAACTTCAGGCATGAAATCGAAAAATATCTATGAGTGCTGGTTCTAAGTATAAGGAAAGCTATTAGAAATTCCCGTCGATACCTTAATTTTAAAGTTTGGATTTGTTTTATCCAATTTAGTATAGTGAATACAGATATTTGGGTTCCAAGATTTTTACTTTCCCCCGTGGTAATGTGGAAAATAATTGGAACGAAGTCTAAAATTCGAGTTTTTGATGAATTTACAAGTTTTCGGTTCTCTGAAATACATTACTTCAAACCTCATGTGTCGGGGTTTGTTTGCAACTGTGTGCATTTATCTGCGTAATGCATACATATATCCACTCTAGTTTCAAAAACTGTACGAGTAAATTGAATGATATTTGGGAAGTTAACTCATGAAGACACTACCCTGGGTTTGGTTTAATTAAGAAAACTATATGAATTAAAGGAAATAATTTTAAACTGGCCTATTCTAAAATTTATTTTTAATTTTAATAACTTTCTCTCAATGGCTGGAGCACAAAAATAAAATACAAAAGGGAACATACAAAAAGAACAAAATAGAAAAGGAAAGAGACGTACAAGGATTGCCGAGGGCTGTTGTTCCAGAAGTTTTCTAGCCTCTATATAACAAGAATCCTCAGAATCACCATGAAGTACACCCCAATGAAGCAGATGAGGTCTGTCCATAGGTTCAGATGCGTCAACATAGAGTACAGGAAAGATTTCCAAAAATACCAATGTGGTAAATGTATGCAGAAAGGAAGTCATGTCCTCCTATTAATAGGCGAAAAGTTTTCTGTTGTTTCTCGTCTCGGCCTATCAAGTACATCTAAGTAGCACTTATTATTCCAACGTTTTACATTCATTCTAATTGGATTGGACAATTACAATCAAGTTTGCCTTTTGTTCATTTTCCTGAAAAATAAATTATATTGATTTCATATTTCATGAAATATCATTATTTTGTCTATGTAAAAATAATTTTGTACACCAGTGTAGATTATGTAATTGCAAAGTAGGTCTTTTGACAAAGAAAATATTGAATGCCAAAGAATGCACTCTGTCACGGAACATGCTTAAATATATATACCTAAAAATATTTTTCTCGAATATCTGTGTTTTTGCTTTTATAAAGCATGTGTATTCCATCCGCATTATGAAGCTATTGTTCAGAAGTTCGTTGACATTTTAGACAGGAAGAAACCATGAAAGTATTTATTCTATTATCACAAATAAAAGGCCAACTAAGAAGACTTCAAGCAAACAATATTTTTTTGTTTTGGTTTAGTTGTCCGATGATTTTGCCGTCTCTGGGAAATTTTCATTGACTACCTATCAAACTAGTCGATATCACTCTTCTTGCATTTTCCCCAATGTAGTATAAAATAAACATAATAACAATAAAAGTGGTATGATAAGAAAAATTTTATACTAATTTATTTTACTCGCTTATTTGCTTTTATGTATGTTGTTTATTGGCTTTAATCATGAAGATATAAACGAAATGTTGAAATTCAGCGCTTTTCAAACTTTATTAGTCACGGATCTATTTTCCGAAGTACAATTTAATGGTGGAACCCCAAAATGAGAAAAGATCGATTATGGTCCAAATTATTCATTCAAATTTTACGAGTTTTTGTTATTTCTAAGAAAATTTACACGAAAATACATTAACGCGGAACCCCCAAGCGCTCCGTGGAACGCATTGTGAAAAACACTGTATGTAATCTATTTTTTATTCAATGTTCTTAGGAAAACCTTTAAGTACCCCAGTACATTTGTAAGGAAATATCTATGAGATGCCACGTTAGGTCAATCTAAAACGAAATCATGTCCGATCGAATAAAAGTGATTGCAGCGCCCCTAGTAGTGAATTTAAAATTGTTAAGATAACGAACTCGAAAATAGTGCGACACAAAGTCAAGAAAAAAAATCTGATGTGGGCAACACATGACTTTCCTTATATAATGAAATGAATTTACTACTTTTACAGTAAAATAAATAGGTTTTTCTTCTAGTAGATACTAATATCCTTTCCAAGATATTGACTTTTCGACAATTAGTCGTCATTTTCATTGATTATCGTCATTTTTATCCATTTGGCGAGATTTTCGTTAATTTGGCAACATTTCAAAAAGTCGCCAAGTTGGCGACATTCCGCCAATTTTGTCGCCAAAATCTCGCCAAGCGTTATGGACAAAGAAATGAGTTATATATATATATATATATATATATATATATATAACTTATTAGATATTGAATTTTCGACATATATTATATAACTATTATTATATATTTATATATTATATAACTTATTAGATATTGAATTTTCCACAATTAGTCGTCATTTTTATCCATTTGGCGAGATTTTCGTTAATTTGGCAACATTTCAAAAAGTCGCCAAGTTGGCAACATTCCGTCAATTTCGTCGCCAAAATCTCGCCAAGCGTTATGAACGAAGAAATAAGTTATTCTTACAGCAGATAAATTGGCGTTCAAATGCAAATGTATTACTCAAAGTATCTTTTTTCATGAATGGAACGAGCTAGATCCACGAGAATGATGTCACCCAATCTATCGCATGATATTATATATGAAAAGTGAACATGTTTCTCAATAGGAAATATTTTTTTTCTATTTTATTTGACTTTTTGATAATTTTTTTGAAAAATGTGCAATATCTCGAGAACGGTTCATGTTAGCGTTCTAAAATTTATGTCAATCGTTTTCTAATGAAAAATTACACAAGGAATGTCTATTTACGTAACTTTATTATTGGTTTTGATTTTTTGACGATTTTTTCAAAATTTCATTCGAAAATTTAGGGGGGTTCTGAACATTCGATTGCGTATAAAAACAATAGGCTTCCAGTGTTTACAGATTGTGATTTTTGTACCAAATTTGGTTCGAATCGGTCCATTCGTTCGTCAGTTATCGTCTCCACAGACCCACTGACACACACACACACACACACACACACACATACTTTCACACACACACACACACACACACACACAGACATCACTTCAAAAATGTTTGATTCGTGATCAGGGATGCTTGAAACGTGCTCTCCCGTCGAAAACTCGAATTCGAATTTTCGACCCCGTCACAATACTTTCCTTATACATTATGTATATAAGGAATGTAAAAAGGTCAATTTCCAAGTTGTAGAACGTTATCTAATTAGAGGGAATCGACAGCATAAACGGACGAAACGGGTATACGGAAGGCAATAGCTACGTCATAATACTGTTAAACGTTGAGGAACAATTCACGAGCGTACGCAAATAATGTCATTGACGTAGCTACCATCTAAAGACAGGATCCAGACTAGATATCTGCACCTGCTTGAGCTGTTTATTTTAGCATTCCTGAATAGGGCAGAAATTTGCCATTAACTAAATTGTATCGAATGTATCGAATTGCCTTCTATAACAGCTTCCTCGTCGATTTCTGAAATTTTGACAATGCTGTACAACTTTGCAATTATCATTTTTCGTCTATATCGCTTCATTGCTGAACTTGCTCGTCTAACATTTTAAATTACCAGCTGGCGGCGCTGCAATTGTTTTTATTCGATCGAGAATGGGTGCTTAATATAGATCACTTTACTATAAATAGACCTAACGTGTACATTCATATATCTTTCCTTACAAATTTATTGGGGTGGTTTTATCTATGAACCCTATAGCGTCACAGAACCTGTTACTAGGGGACACTTCCAAAGTTAAGAATTCCAGCTTAATGAAAGGCTCATTCTGTTTAAGTATACAATGTGTTGCAAAAAGATTGAAACGCGCTTTAATTCTTTACCTGTTGGAGATAAGTGGGCAATGTAAATTGCAAAAATGTTGAAAGTAAGGTAGTAAATAACACTATGTTAATGAAATAGTCCTCTCATTCATTTTCATATAGTTACACTTTTTAAATTTTTATACGATCCCCTTAGACAAATTTGGTCTATCAGAACATTTTTATTTTTAATGCAACACGATCATTAAAAAACCCCGCATATTTGTATCTTTAAAATCAACTGAATTATGATAACGGATAAAATTTGACTTACGCCACCTTTCCGTACCATGTGAAAGGCTGTTTCATTAGTGAAAATATGGATCATAAACAAATTGACAATGGAAATTGTTTAGATCAAAAGTATGTTAATGTGTGTCAAAATTTGTTATCATAAATGCATCTAAATCGCAGACAGAGATCATATAAAGAAGTGGTATTCACTACGCGGTTGGGTATACTATGTATTATCATCCAGTTTTATCTTTTTTGTGATATGTCACAAATTTACATTTCTAATTTGATATATGATCCCCATTCACAATGTTCAATTTTCAATTAAATATAACTCGCTCAATTTTAAAGACACAGATATGCGGTATATTTTATTGATCTTGTTGCATTAAAATTTTTCTGATTCACCAAATTTATCTAAGGGGGTCATATAAAAATTAAAAAAGTGCAACTTTTTGAAAATTAATGAAAGGACTATTTCATTAACGTAGTCTTATTTCCTGCCTTACTTTCAACATTTTTGCAATTTACATTGCCCACTTATCTCCAACAGGTAAAGAATTAAAGCGCGTTTTAATCTTTTTGTAACATTATGTATAGGCAAATGTATAGGCGATTTTCAACTGATTTTACAGCAGATAAGGTCATAAATGCATAATTTTAAATACATTTTTTAATTTAAATCATTAGAAAAATTTAAATATGATATTGAAAAATAATAATGTATGTAAACATTCAACAACTGCAGGTCACAAGGGTGTTGCCACACGTTTTCCATGTGTGTGTTACTAAATAGTACTTAGTCGTGAACCTTATAAAAGTAAGCAATGAAAAATGTTGCACATTTCAGATGCACTGGAAGACAGCACTTTATCTCATATTTCTAATAATCATATTTTTATTCATCATATTTTCAAAATATATGAAGTTTCCGCAATAGAACTATAAACAAACAAAATAAATTCGACGCATTTTATGACATCGATAAAACCCTGTAAAAATAAAATTTCAAAATATTATTAACTATATTTACATGTAGTGATACAAATTATCTATCAGAATTGTAGACGACTGCATTTTCATTTTGAATAAATTTGTGTCATCAAATTTTTCTTTTCTTGTTACAAGTTCTATCTATCACGCTCAGAGGGATGCTTGCTGCTATGACCTACTTCTCAAAATGGACGTCGGAAAATGCTTTGGATTTACTATGACATTAGATAAGAAACTTCTAAAGATTCTTATGCTAACATGAAACATAATACGCTGGACACAGTGATTCCATTCGGAAAAAGAGGTCAAGTGCAAATAAACTTTTAAAAAGAAAGGTTATGGCGAAAATTATATTTAAAGTTTAAAAGCGTAAAAGCACAAATAAAGGATAACGTTTATTTCCTGTCGAAAGCATTTTTCTGCCAAATTAAAACTATAGTTGTTTATGAGGTTGCTGATTATGAAGAATTGCATTTTAATATCCCATCTGTTTGTGCAAAATATAGATGAAATAGTTTTTTATCGAATATGCTCGACCAATTGAAACCAAATGGATACGTATTATTGCGAATTATCTTTTAGAATCATGGACAGGGCTTGAATAACGAGGGGCATACGAGGCAGGTGTTAGGATTAGAAAGGCCCCAAATTAAAAAATTACAACATAAAAGAAAATCAAAGGCTTCTTCCTAAAAAATGTATGCCACCGGTATAGGTTTACCCATCGGATAGATTCATTTTGAGGATGGATAGAGATTAATCGCACTAATTTAGCAAGTTGGGGTCTTGCCTATGATAAGAGAGTTACTAAAAATTTAAATTCCATTAAAATATGTAAAACCACATTGTATACCTTTTTAACACTTTACAACAAAGTTGAAAAGTGTTTATGACTTTGTTCATTCTGTCCGTCTGTCTGTTTGTCTGTCTGTCCGTTAGCACGATAACTGCCGTAAAAATGACTTTAATCAACATGAAATTTTAGTATGTTGTTCAGACGGCCTGTAGGACCTACGGGAATATAAATGAATAATATCACCCAATTAGTTTTGGCTTGAACCCGGGTTGAAAAATTGAAATACATTGAGCCCTATGGGACCTAATTTTTCAAACATTTTTAAGCGGATTTAAAATTCACAAATTGCTTCAAAAATTTTGATAATATTCAAATTGTTCCATAAAATATATAAAAAAATTCAGTGAAATATATTCAGTAGTTTTTTAAATAAAAATTAAAATAATAATTACACCTCTTATATAAAGCGATCACGTGACCATGATATGAAAAGATCAGAAGAGCCACTTCAAAATGATATGTGGCATCCATCTTGTCTCAAAATCGTAATTTTTAAAGTTCTTTTTCATTCATATTGAGTGTTGTATCCGTTCTAAAACCACTTTATTTTTGCCTAAATTCTGTGCGTCTACATACTGAAACAACGCAATTACAATATATTTGGGTTTAAATGCTCATCCAAATTTGATTATTTCTACAACGAAGCCTATTTTTCACTTATGTAAATTGTAAACAGCAAAATGTGTAGAATGAGTTGTATTAGAATTGCTGTATTTCTTTAACACACAATTATTTAGTTCATGGAGTCTGTATAGCTGATATGAATGAAATATTCATTGATTTTACAAAGAGAAGGACGATTTTTTTCGATGAAGTTTTGATCAGAGTTTAATTACTTGTAGCTCCATGGTCTTAATTTTAAAATAAAATAAATTATTATAGTATTGTGATGAATTAAAAGAATGGGAATATGTTAATGAATGAAATGCTGCTTTTATAGAGAGAGCCAGGCATGTTAATTTTTCTATGACGTCATTTGAATGAATTTCAGTTGTTTTCGATGAAGTTTTCAAATATAATAAATTATCTTAGTATTATGATAATTCTAAAATTATTACCGAGGAATGTATCGCATTTTAGAGATGTTTAAACCAGGTAATTTATATTTCAATGCCGTCATTTGAATGAAGTTCATTTTTTTCCATGAAGGTTTAAGTTTTCAAATATAATAAATTAATATAGTACTGTGATAAGTTTTAAAATATTACCGAAGAATGTATTGCATTTTAGACATGTTTAAATAAATTTGCATTGAAATTGGAAAGTGTTTCATAATCAATGCTTTAAGCATGATTGATCTTTCTTGTTCTAGAATGCAATTACGTTTTTGAAAAACATTTTTGTTCATTCCATATATATCGAGACGTGAAAAGGGGCCCCAGATGGATGTCTTTCCCTGGTCACAGTTATGTTAAGTCGGACCCTGATCATGTATGCATTTGCAAAATACAATGGAGGGTCTGAACTTCTGGATAACTAACGCTTTTTTAAAAGCACCAATAAGCGCAAACAGGAACAATATACAACCAACAACTCCCTAGATGTTTTACAAGGTCGTAAAATAATTGTCATGTAAAGTAAAAAGCAATTAAATTAACCACTAATTCACAAAATGGAAGATTATATTCTCAAGACAATGACATTTCTATAATTCATTTGTATACGTATCACTGTAACTCACTGCATGATGATCAGCTTATTTATACCCTTTATATCCTCAGTGGAAAGTTTTGGCAAAAGCACATTTTGATAATTGAAATTGTGATTTTGCAAATTTGAGTGCGATTTCAGGTATGTACGTAAAATGTCATCTTCCTGCTGTAGTTATCGAGTAAAAAGGGTAACGAAATTCAGACAAATTTTGATTACGAATGAAGAATGGACTTTACTTTGCTCGTCCATAATTAACAAGAAAGATCAATCATGCTTAAAGCATTGATTATGAAACACTTTCCAACTTCAATGCAATTTTATTTAAAAAAGTCGAAAATGCAATACATTTCTCGGTAATATTTTAAAATTTATCACAATACTACATTGATTTATTATATTTGAAAACTTAAACCTTCATTGAAAAAAATGAACTTCATTCAAATGACGGCATTGAAATATAAATTGCCTGGTTTAAATATCTCTAAAATGCAATACATTCCACGGTAATATTTTTAAAACTATCATAATACTACGATAATTTATTAAATTTGAAAACTTCATCGAAAACAACTGAAATAAATTGAAATGACCTCATAGAAAAAATAACACGCCTGGATCTCTCTATAAAAGCAGGATTTCATTCATAACTTTCTCCTATTCATTTCATTCATCACAATAGTATAATATTTTTTTTTTAAATTAAGACCATGGAGCTACAATTCATAAACTCTATGCTTAAAACTTCATCGAAAAAAATCGTCCTTCTGTTTATAAAATCAATTAATATTTCTTTCATATCAGCCATGCAGACTCCATGGACTGAATTATTTTGTGTTATAGAAATACAGTAATTCTAATACAACTCATTCTACATATTTTGCTGTTTACATTTTACATAGGTGAAAAATAGGCTTAGTTGTAGAAATAATCAAATTTGAATGAGAATTTAAACTCAAATATATTGTCATTGTGTTGTTTTAGTATGTAGATGCACAGAATTTAAGCAAAAATAAAGTAGTTTTAGGACGGATACAACACTCAATATGAATTAAAAAGAACTTTAAAAAATCACAATTTTGAAACAAGATGGATGCCATATATCATTTTGAAGTGGGTCATGTGATCGTCTCATATCATAGTCACGTGATCGTTTCATGCAAGATGTGTAATTATTATTTTAATTTTTATTAAAAAAACTACTGAATATATTTCGCTGAATTTTTTTTATGTATTTTATGGAACAATTTGACTATTATCTAAAATTTTCGAAGCAATTTGTGAATTTTAAATTCGCTTAAAAAATGTTTGAAAAATTAGGTCCCATAGGGCTCAATGTATTTCATTTTTTCAACCCGGGTTCAATCCAAAACTAATTGGGTGATATTATTCATTTATATTCCCATAGGTCCTACAGACCGTCTGAACAACATACTAAAATTTCATTTTGATTAAGTCATTTTTACGGCAGTTATCGTGCTAACGGACAGACAGACAGACAGACAGAATGAACAAAGGCATAAACACTTTTCAACTTTGTTGTAAAGTGTTAAAAATTAAAATTGAAGGCATTTCTGGAAGAAGCATAAATTTTTGTAAACAAAATTGCTTTTATTAAAAAGTAATGAAATTATTATTATTGTTTAAAATTGCGCTCTTGTATAATTTTTCATGTGTTTGTACATCAGCGTACTAAATTATAAAGAGATAAATGAAATATTAAAGAGAAAATATATTAACCATCTTAACGCACTGTCATGTCTCCCACTAGTTGAGGCATACGGTAGTCCAATTTGAGGAATACACTAGTCCTTAGGTTGAGGAATACGCTAGTGTTGGAAAACGTCAATCCAAATCGAGGAACACTTTATGAATCCCAAATAGAACTGGAACTACATTATCTATTGAGCAGGGAAATTAATAATAGTAGGTAACAGCGAAACATAATTATGAAAAGAACAGAATTGTCAATTACTAACCAATTCGGTATAAAAAAGATGACGTTGAGGATTAGTTAATTATTGATAATGTTACTTTCTGTTAGTTTTTATCAGCTTTCATCACTTTCATAATGAAAGTCATTTTTTAAACTTTTTAGAGATTAGTTAGCTTTCTTTATTTCTCCATACATTTACTGGAATATTACCCCAATGGTAGTTTGAATACATTAACAACCAGCGATATACACTCTATGGAAACCTATCACACGACATGGGACTATGGGAACATTTTAACACCATATACACTCTATGGGAACCAATCTATAATAATAAAGGACGATGTCTGCCTGTCTGTTTATCTGCGTCGTCTATAGAAGAAAATCTAAACCTCATGCGGACATGAAATTTGGTTCGCAGATACTTCAGGACCCAGGACGATAGGCTTCGACGAGACTTTTTAAATTCGAATCAGATATTTAGTTATTTTATGTTTTAGCCAGATGTATAACGATTTTGGACAATATACACACAAATCGATTCCTTGGCGCTCTAAATTATTATAACAGAGTTTCCATCTCGACATCATCGGAAAGATCGAAAAATTATTTTTCAAATAAACTTTAAACAGAATTCGTACTATAGACAGGTTTTTGTGGCTTTTTTAAAAACTATATACTTTTCGTGCGTTTTAAACCTCTCCGAATTTTTTATTGCAAAATAAAAAGATGACGTGTTATCCAACATTTATAAATTAGCAGCAACTCCTAAATATAGCACATACTACTCCAGAAAAAACAATTTCATAAACCCATACGTTCATTATTTATAATATTTTTAACCAAGCCTAAATTTAGATTTTCTAAATGAACTGCACGTTCCTCCAGTACCACGTTCCTCCAGTTTCCGGAGCTTTTCTACCTACAAAAGCCATTCCCACTACCGAGGGAATCATTTTGTTCATTCGCTCATGACGTCATGATGTGTGATCAAGATTTGGCAATTTTATTTTTTATCACGAGAATGACTTTAGTTCAAAACAGGCGACATGGAAATTGAGTATGTTGTTATTATTATTGAGGATGGTGTGTGATTATTATGGACATTGATTATGATGTTATCTGTTTTATTTAAGTGCGACCACTTAATATTGAATATTTAAACACTTTAAAAAAATACATTGTTTACGGATGATATGGCCAATATTTAAATTAGTCTAACTGTGCTGATATAGTTGAAATTAATATTTAAACTATATTCGTTAACCTAGAAAGTAATCTCCACAAATGACGGATTTCGGTTTTATGATTTAGTGGTGGAGGGGGCGTATCACGCCTGTTGTGCCTATGTACGCGGATTACTTGCAATTTTTACTGTTATATATACGAATAAAATGAATTTACTTTATTATTTACTTAACTACCCTACTTTAACTCCCGGGCAATGTCGGGTACAGTTTCTAGTATACAATAAAATCTTATCCATCACAACCATTTCATATCTGGATTCAACAAGGCTTCAAAATTATTTGAAATAATAAACTAGGCTATAAACAGGTCTGACAAAAAGTGTGAAATTAAGCTAAGGACACGTTGATAACGGCTGTCACTAAAGTAATTTTTTAAACTTCCTGGATTGGCATACTTCTTAGACGTACGCTATATTATTCTCAATTATGTAGAATTTGATATAAATAACAAAGCAAACTTAAAATATAACTCTATTTTTGTTAAACATTCATTTATCTACCACTTTTACACCATATTTACCTTGCCTCCTTAAATGCTTTCCTTTTATCTGCCTTTGACCTTTTTATCCCAGCTTGCCATTTTGTGTGTGAGTCAAACGTATTCTATTTCATGTAAACATAGGATCTTTACAACTTTTCTTATCTAACGCTGATCATGCAGTGTATTTTTCTTGTGAGAAATTCGTTTTATAGAAATAGGTCATACAAACTGCAAGGCGAATGATTATCAGACTCTGATAAACAGAAAATGTCACAAAATATAGAAAATACATAACATGTTTATTTTCTCATGAAAAATTTATCGTCTGTGAAGTTGTTGCTTGTTTTTGCATTTCAAAATATACTGAAAATATTTTCGATGTTATGTCGTATTAATGTAAATATAAAAGAAAAACTAAACATTACTCTATTGTTGCTTATATTTTGAAACAATAATTTATTTTTCATTCGATCCAGATAGTTCGACCTACCCGAAAGTGTAAGGTATCTATCTGTTTGAATGGCTGGGACAGTGCCATCCAGTTCAGACCAGAACCCAATGGGGGGGGGGGGGCGATATTCACAGTGACATACTCTCCTTCCCTTGCCAACAACCTCTTGGAAGAACTGTCGAACCCATATATTATGCTCGTGCTCAACTTGAACACGGAGACAGTTTGGGCAGAGCCGGTGGTCGAACTCGGGAGCTCTGATTGCAATTCTAGTGCCTTAACAACTGAGCTAGCCTGCCTCCACAATAATTTATCTTCTTTTTCGTATCAGACCGTCTGACCTACCCGAAGGTGTAAGCTATATATTTGGACGATTGGGAAATGCCACCTAATTTCGACCGGAACCCAGTGGGGGGGGGGGCATCCATGGGGGCAGTAACTTTCTTCCCCTACCAACAACATCTCGGGAGGACATTAATGCATCTATCCTTTTTACTACATATTTACCTAACCTTGCCTTCTTAAATATATTTTTATGCATCTGCCTTTGACCTATTTTTCTCATCGGCGCCATTTGTGTGTCAATCGTATTCTGTTTCACGTAAACATACGGATCTTTACAACTTTTCTTATCTAACACTGAGTATGCAATGCATTTTCCTCACAAGAATGCCATTTAAATAAGTAGGTCACATCACTTGACGAGCAATCCCCAGACTCTTATAGATAGGACATGTGACAGAATATGAAAAATTGATAGCATGATTTTCTACATGAACATTTGGACGTCTGTGAAGTTACTTAATATATGCTGAAAGGATTTATGTTATCTTTTCGGAGTTTTAGAATGAGGAGAGCTGAGGACTTCAAAAATAGTTTCATGTGTTTGTTAATAATTTTTCTTTTATTCTGAAAAAGAATTGCATATTTTGAATTTTTTATTGAAACTCGACAATATAAAAAGGTCGGCGGGGGCTCCAGTCTGACTGAGCAGAAATGGTTTTGCGTGAATAAGATTTTATAAAATAAAACTCTAGTGAAGTTTTTTAAGTTTAATAATTTTTTCAGACTCACTTGTTTCGTGTATAGGTTTCTAAAGAGCTACAAATTACACGCTAACTGTTTATAGTTAGCTAGCACTTCTAGTATTCGCCTCGATTTCATCTGGGTGCTACGACTATAAACTTCTCATTAAAATATCAAATTATTTTATTAACTTCTTTGGCGGTATATTAATTAAATGTACACAATATATCTGACGAGATTTTTGATTGAAGTTGATTTATAAACTTGTCAAGCGACATATAAATGCATACTTGCCTAAATATATTTCTATCTATTCTGGTCATCAATTATTACACATCTTTAGAATTCCCAAGGACGTTTAACTTTCTAATTTTTTATTTAAAACAAAAAATATATTGTGCACCAATAATTCACCAAGGAGTAAGTAAACACTTTGAACTGCAACAATCGTGTTATTGTAAATATTACAACTTTCCCACCCATTGGAAAATCCAGGTAAAAATGCAAAAATATCGAAATTATATCCACTATTCTTCGAAAACTAAGAGATTGATCCAAAATATAATTATACACATTTCTAAGGCATATTTACTCCTGTACAATTTTCTTGTTCTTCGTAGCTAGTCTTTGGCGATAAGGGCAGGAATAAGAGCAGGAATAAGATCACGAATAAGAGCATTTTAATCTATTGAAATTTGGTGGATCCTCAAAAAATTAGAACCGGCATTGTTTAGCAGAATGTCTTGAAAAATCCGTTGCAAGATAGTTAATAAGAGTCCAAATACACTCTTTTGCAAAAAAAAAAAAAAAAAAAAAAGAGAAAAAACGAAGCACCCCTAAAAATTAATCCCATCATCTCGAAATGTCGCATGCAAATTCCTTTATACCAAGTATGCAAATGATTAAATTTGCAACGCCAATGAGTGCTAACTTCGGTCATAGTGATCGTTTCTACTACGCAACTAGCATCCTATAAAACAGGTTAAAAATGTGGGCGGTTTAACTTGGCTCGTTATCGACGTTGCAGTTCCGTGGAGACACAACCAACAATGCCTTTACGACGTTGCCGAAGACCTTATAAGCAATTAGACGAGTTTGAACAAGGTTGTATAGTCGGGATGCGTGAAGCTGGCTGGTCATACCGAGCAATAGGACGCCACATTCACCGAACGAACACTGCTGTGCAAAGGTGCTGGCAGCAAGGATTTCTGCAAGGAACTCATTGGAGGAATGATGGTTCTGGAAGGCCAAGGTGCACGAATGCGACGCAAAATAGAATGATTGTGCAACAGGCTCGAACTGGCCCAACGGCATCATTGTCTGCCGCCCAACGTGCTACATCCTCTTCCATACCACCCATTTTACCTTCCACCGTCTCGCCGTCTTTAAGACATCTGCTCATAACCTCACAACATCAACAGAGTCGTTTGGAGTGGTGTCGTAGTCGAGCATCATGGCTGTCAGCAAACTAGCATCGCATAGTGATTAATCACTCTCACGCATCAGCGATTAATCACTCTCCAGTCTTTCAGCAGATGCCCATCGGGTACCTGTGAGGAGGTGCTTGGTACAGTTGTCCCAGTCAGCCTTTGTTTTACATAGGCACACTGTCATTACCCCTGGTGTGATGGTGTGGGCCCACGAAGGACCATTGAATGCTTGAAAGTTACTCATCCCGTCAGCTACAGAGGCAGCTCTAAATTTCCTCTAAACCCATACCCTCTATTAACTTTAATTCAAATACCATTAATAAATTTAATTCAAAATATGTAGCTAAAAATAAATTCTATACTAAACTTTTCGAAAACAAACCTAAATATTTTCCCGAGGTCCCCCCTCCCCCCGCCCCACTAACAAAACTCAAAATCCAAAACCCACAAGAAATGAGGAAGTTAACAAAAATAATGAATTTAACATACAAATTATTGGAATGTTACTGTCCTTTGAAAGCCGTTACAGTCCCAAGCACATTTACGAATGTCATAGCAGAGTCCTCTAACAAAAGCAAACAGCTGATTGCGATTTAGATAAAATTAAAATTTTATATGGAAGTCTTAACGGACTTCCAGTATAGAACTGAATCCCTGAATTTGACCAACCCCGTTGAGCTCCATCCCTGAGTTTTATAGCGCAGTTTTCATCGATTCTAGACCAGTGCTCCATGGAGCACAGCTAGACCCTCCCACGTAACTCTTTTTTCTTTGCTTTCTTGAGGAATATTTTTTTCCTATCTTTCCAAATTCTGCGACTCGACAGATCTTGATTGTGATTCGTGACAATCGGGATCGAGGAACATCGCCCGTTTCTTGAAATTTCCCTCCTGTAAATTATATTTTTTCACTATTTTCGAATCATCTTTAGATTGGATTTTGAAGACAGCCTTCGGCTGCCTGAGCACTTCGTAATTTGGAAATCACTAAATTCTTCATGGCAAGTCATTCTGGGGCCATTTTCCACCAAGATAATACCACGCTGCATAAGGCTCGCATACCTGTGTACTGTCTCCGTGCCGTCGATACTGTTCCTTGGCTAGCAAGGTCACCAGAGCTTTCTCCAACGAGCATGTATGGGACATGCTAGGCCGCTAGATTCTGGCACCCCGAAATGTAACAGATCTGAAGCAACAATTGAAGAATGCCTGGCAGATTATATCGCAGGATGACGTTAGGAAACGTTATCACTCCTTACCTAGTCCTATGCAAGCATGCATTGCCACCAAGGGGGTTTCACCAATTACTGATTTGAAAATTGAATGTATAATTGCCAACTATTGATGGGTCCTGCGGCCTTGATTTCGTAATCATTCCATTACTTGTGTATGAGATGTTCGCATATTTAATTTCAAAAATAACAGTTACTTTCTTCATGGTGCTTCGGTTTTTTTTTTCGGAAAAGAGTGTATTTAGCTTAGATTCTATATATACACTATGTGACAGTGAAAATGAGATACCAAGAAAGAATGTGCAGAAAGTGGTGAATTTCGGCAAAATGAGAGAAACAGCAACAGAACAATAAGTGATGTTTATTGCAACATGAGACACCTATACACTGAGCGATAACACCGTCTGATCAGCAGGTTGTAGGACCACAGCGGGCGGCGATACAGGCAGCAACATGTCTAGGTACAGTGTCAATGAGCGTGAGATGGTGTCCTGAGGAATGGCTGCCCATTCCCTGTCAACCATGTGCCAGAGTTCATCTTCTAAACGCGGCTGTGGTAGAACACGCAGGCGACGTCCAATCACGTCCCATACGTGTTCGATTGGTGAGAGATTAAGGGAGACTGCGAAGCACCTGAGTACCTTGCAGGGCATGTTGGCTGATGCTTGCCTTGCGTGGTCGGGCTTTATCCTGCTGGTAAATGGTCCTGCTGGTAATGGGCATCCCCTAAAGGAAGGGTAGTGTCACCGGCCGCAGCACGTTATCCACGTATCGTTGGGTCATCATAGTGCCCTCAAAACGCACCAGAGGTGACCTGCTATCGTAGGCGATGGGGCCCCAAACCATGATGCCGCTTATCGAGCCGTGTGGCGTTTTACAGATGTGGCCGGATTGAACCTGTCAAAATGAGTTCCCTGGCAGACAGAGCGGCGCGACTATTGCCGATTCTGCAAGTTCCTTCCCTTATATCTCACTCAACGTGCGCGAGGCACTTGGGCATGTTGTATCATTTACATAATTCGGTGAGCTGCGTCTACCCTCCAATTTGCATATTTTTCTGCTCACTCCTTCTTGATGTCTCATTTTCACTGTCACGTAGTATGTGAAAGAGAAATATTTTTGCATGTGATACAGCTCATGCCGAGTTATGAATAAAATCTTTTATCCTCAAAACAAAATGTTTATGTTTATTCGTTTGCACAATATCAAATAACAGGCACTGCGATTCACTAAGGATGATGAAAATAATAAAATGTAATCGTGAGTAAAAAATTTGGGGTGGATTTTTTCATCTGGCCAGTGACTTGGTATTGATCGGATGACTTGCCTGACTTGACTGTGAGATCTAGGTTTCCCATAGGTCCACGTTGAACCCATTCTCTGTCCCTCTGTCTTCAATTACCTAGGCGAGGTGTCAGAGAATCACAGTCCTTTAATATGTCATAAGTATTGCACAGTTGTAAATACCCAGTTGAACTGCTAAAATATTGTCTTCCCCAGACATGCCGATATGCTGGGGCATTTAGTTTATGCGCTGTGTATTTCCTGATTTTATCTCTTCTGGCCATAAGTGAAAAATTGTGCTTTTGTTGTTGTTGTTGTTGTCGTGGCCCTAACATTTACATTTAAGGAAGAATGTGTGCACTGCTTCTGTTTAGTCTAAAATTGTGCTTTTAATGCTGTGTTTTTCATGCTGTGCTTTTAATGCCGTGCTTTTAAATACTATGTTATTTTTGTTTTTATTAGTTACTTCGTCCGAGTTCAGGCTTCAGGTTTTTTTGTAGAAATCAATATGAAGAAATTTTAAATTATAATATATCCTGCTGTTCAAGTGGCTTTTAATAGATTCCAATGGAGATAAACTTCTCCTGCACGCAAGTTGTGGATGTAAAAAATGCATCTCCAAAAAAAAAGAAAAAATTGAAGGTAAACGAAACACCAAGCTTGAAAAGAGTACAATTGCACAAAATAACCTCATCAAAATACTTCACTAAAATTGAGACTAGAGAAAAAAAGGTGAAAAAAATGCTTTAAACAATTTTGTCTAAACATCCATTACTGCTAAAAAATAGAAAGTTCTGACCGAAAACGTTGTAATATAAAATTTCCAAACTTTTACTGTTTTAAATCTGATGCTTAATTAACATTTCGTAATGATTAATTTTTCATACATGTAACAAAATTGTATGACGTGTTGAATAAAATTCTTCGCAATATGAATACATTATAATGTGTTACTGAAAATGAAAAGTATTGCATTTCATAAATTATATGCTTGTTGGTTCTGTGAATGGGTGTCACACATCGTTTTCTAAAATTACACAGAAACACAATATCGGATAATAAATGATGGATATTTTTAACAAGAAAGAATTCCACAACTGAAAAGTACAATCTTTTTGTAAATAACTAACAACTCTGACGTTTCCAGCATCTATTTATCGGAATGATGTATTAATAGAAGTGGGAATCTATTGAGGCTTCAATTTAATGTATCTAGTGTGAATATCTTTTGCTAAGTGTTTGACCTTTTATTCTGAACTTTGTGTAAAAATGTGAATAAACAGTTATATATTTAGTCTCATTAGAATGAATTACAATGGAAAACTTCCAAGTGAAAAAAATACATTTATTTTATATGTTTCTTTATCCTGAAGCCTTAGAAAGCTGTTTGTAAAAAGTGAAGAAACCCTCTTAAAATGAAACACGCGATATAAAGAAATGTGTGCTCTGTGGTTTTGACAAATTTCGAAATGGAAAAGTAGGCGGCAAATAAGCATTTAGTTTAGGAAGTATAGTGTGTGTACTGTCAACAGTGCACTGTCAAAAAGGACTGAAAAAGGATTTTATGCACTTTTGATGATTCTGCCTAAATAAATGCCTTATATATATATATATATATATATATATATATATATATACAAATAAATAAAACTTTCAACCACATCGAAATCAACCAACTGAAAATATACCTATAGGCGCTATGCTGCTCAACCAAGTACATTTATATAATACAAAAGAGAATGAAGAAAGAACGACAATGTATCGAAATTTCGCCGGCGGGGATTGTGACCCCCACTTCCCGGTTAAGCCAGCTTGATGTCATGACGACACTCCCGGAAGCGGATACATTGCCGTAAACCAAGTACACTATACCAAAACTAAAAATGTAAATACAGTTGAAAGACCCATACTGACAATACCACAAAAGCAGTATCATCAAGTTTCACTACAACAAAACAATAACACAAATGACATTTTAAAAATCAAATATATAACAAGACAAACAAACCTCGTATACACGTCACCATCCAAGCATCAAAAATGTAATTGACACTACCACCTGTGTATGAATAGAACACCTTTTAACTGTTTAACTATTACGTTCATGGTAGCATCTTATCTGCTGTTCAAACTGCAAGTGTACCTTTATATAAGTTGTAACTTTCCGTTACGGTTATGTTGTAGAATTTACATATAATGTTACTTAGAAAACGCAATGGGTAACCCTTTGCAATAGCCACATTCAGATAACACAGATCGCTTCCATATCGATTTTCTTCACTGCTATTTTGATCAGAAGCAAACGATTAAATAGCAGTGAAGAAAATCGATATGGAAGCGATCTGTGCTAACTGAATGTGGCTATTGCAAAGAGTTACCCATTGCGTTTTCTAAGTAACATTACATGTAAATTCTACAACATAACCGTAACGGAAAGTTACAACTTATATTTATGTGAAGGTACACTTGCAGTTTGAACAGCAGATAAAATGCTACCACGAACGTAATTGTTGAACAGTTAAAATGTGTTCTATTCATACACAGGTAGTGCCAATTACATTTTTGATGCTTGGATGGTGACGTGTATACGAGGTTTGTTTGTCTTGTTATATATTTGATTTTTAAAATGTCATTTGTGTTACTGTTTTGTTGTAGTGAAATTTGATGATACTGTTTTTGTGGTATTGTCAGTATAGGTCTTTCAACTTTTTTTACATTTTTAGTTTTGGTATAGTGTACTTGGTTTACGACAATGTATCCGCTTCCGGGAGTGCCGTCATGACATCAAGCTGGCTTAACCGGGAAGTGGGGGTCACAATCCCCCTCCCCGGCGAAATTTTGATACATTGTCGTTCTTTCTTCATTCTCTTTTGTATTATATATATATATATATATATATATACAGGATGGCCATAAAATAACTTTCCCTGTTTGGAGGCGTCTGCAGCTAAAACTAATGAACGAAATGAGACCAAATTTTAAATACTGACTGTGGAAGGCATGGGGAGATGAATTCCGCAAGGAAAAAAATAGTACCAAAAGTCGCAGATAGGGAAGATTTTGTCGCTGTTGAAACCGAAAACGAGAGAATAATTACAATGAACACACGCAAAATGGAGTATGCAGAATTTCAATAATGTTTTAGTAATAAAAAATGAACATACCATACAGTTATGAATGAATTTTTGAAACTCACAGAAAATAATCTTCATAAATTCATTCATAACTGTATAGTATGTTCATTTTTTATTACTAAAACGTTATTGAAATTCTGCTTACTCCACTTTGCGTGTGTACATTGTAATTATTCACTCGTTTTCGGTTTTAGATAGCGCTAAAATCTCTCCTGTCGGCGACTTTTGGTACTATTTTTATTTGCGGAAGTCATCTCCCCATGCCTTCCACAGTCAGTATTTAAAATTTGGTTTCATTTCGTTCATTAGTTTTAGCTGCAGACGCCTCCAAATAGGGAAAGTTATTTTATGGCCACCCTGTATATATATATATATATATATATATATATATATATATATATATATATATATATATATATATATATATAAGTAGTTTGACAAAGTAGTTTGTTTTATACTTTAAGGCAGGGGTCTTCAACCTTTTTTAATTCAAGGAACAATATTTTTGTATCTTTTTTACTTGCGGGTCGCAATATTAGGATTGAATAAATGTTACAATATTCACATTAGCTCTTTCCCCTATACTTACTTTGTTCGTTTATTGCAAGGTAAAATAGACATGAAAAGAAAAGAAATCACATTTACAACACGTTTACTTGATAATAAGTATTAAACAGTGAAAACATGCATTTTTCAGTGATATTTTTGGGACAGTTTATTTTTAACAAGTCTGTCAACGTTAGGTCGTATTTATGATGTTGCAACTCTAAGGGTGTTTTCAAGATTATTCTGGTCTGGTCTGTTGACTTTACATTCTTCATTCTTGAAAACAACTGTTCGCAGACATAAGTACTCCCGGACAGTAACATCATCTTCAAAGCATGGAATCGAATGTTTGGGAAAATATTCTCATTAATATATTTGGGGTAGAATTCAGAGTCCCAAGTTGAATTTTTCTTTTAAATCAGTGTTAGACTGCAAATCAATTTGTTCCATTTGTATATTCCCAGGCACAGTCTCAACAGACACACTGAAATGTCTAGCAAACATATTAATTTGATTTTCATTTTCTCTGAAGTCGGCGAATCTTAACTTGAAATCTTCTTTCAGGGCGACTAATGCAGAGGCATATTTATTCATGTCAAAACACTTACCCTGCCAGTTTCGAGAAGTGGGTCAAATATTTTTTCTGAAGCTGAATTTCCCATAAAATAATTTTTTTTTCAAAAGATTTGATGTTGTCATAAATATTGTGTATGAAGTTATTTTTTCCTTGCAGTCGTGTATTCAGATCATTAAGATGCTTGGTAATGTCGGTTAAAAATCCAACGTCACTCAGCCACTCCGTATCATTGAATTGAGACAAAGGTTTTTCTTTACTTTCTATAAAAGTAAGTATGGATTCCTTCAGGTAAAAGACCCTTTCCAGCATTTTCCCTCTGGAAAGCCAACGGACATCCGAAAAATAAACAACATTCCCATTCTCAGATTTTTTATCGGACAAAAGTTTTGAAACTCTCTGTGGTTGAGTCATCGGGATCTGATGAAGTTCACGACATTTGTGACGACCTTCATCACTTAATTAAAACTTATTGCTTTTGCACATAAGTTCTGCCGGTGGATAATACAGTGACACTGCATTAAGGATAAGTCCTTCTCACTTTTTTTATCAACAAGTCCTTCATGTTTACCAACTATAGCTGGTGCACCGCCTGTTACAACTCTAGATAGATTTGTTAACTTAAGATTGAATCGATTTAAGACTACCATCAAACTTTCGAGGATGTCACATCCTCTCGTACTTCCTTTCATAGGATAAATACACGATATTTCTTCACTAGCCTCGAAATTATTATCAATTCCACGGATGAAAATAGCTAACTGTGCTATATCGGTCATACCGGTTCTTTCATCAACAGCAATGGAGTAAAAAAAGAACTTTCATGCACGATCGTTGAGAGAATTTTCTATATCACCTGCTAACTCTTCAATTCTTCTGCGAACCGTTACTCCAGACAGACATATTTTGGGAAAAATATGCTTTTGAGATGGGCATATTACTTCTGCAGTAGATTCCATGCACTCTTTTATAAATTAGCCATCTGAGAAAGGCTTTAATTTAGATGCAATTTTTCAGATATAATGAAGCTTACCTTCACAGGGGTTCACTTTCAACATTTTGTCTGTTAAATGTAAATTGCTGGCTTTGTAGCTGCTTATTTAAATCGCCCACTTTATCAGTTCGCAACTGACCTTGAATAGCGTCGAATTTTGCAGCATGCTTAATTTCGTAATGGCGCTTTACGTTGTATTCTTTCATGACAGCAATCGATTCATGACACACAGGCTTCTCGCGAACGTTGACAAACAAATACAAATTTGTCCACTTCTCTTGAAAAGCACGAAACTCGTCAGCAACTTCGCGCTTTTTACTTGTGCTAGTCTCCATTGTATAATACACGCGCTACAGACGAAACTACGACTTTTCACGTGTATCAGTGATGATGTGCGAACACGAGAGGCTTTCCTGCTTTTTGAGTAGACAGCACGTCACTGTGGGAGAACTTCCCTCAACCAATCCAAAGCCGAAAAACCCCTAAGGTCCGCCCAAAGCCCGCTTCTAACTTGCAGTAGGGACGAAATAAATTTTTAAAATGTAGTATTTTTGTTGTATAAAACCAGTAAGTTTCAAAATACTACCGATTTTTTTTTTAATTACATTTTTGAATTTCCACCATATTTGTGGTTTTAAACAATTTAATTTATTTCAAAATTAAAAAAAAAATTGCATAACATAAAATAATATAGATTTGAGATTCAAAGGGAGCGTGGGGAATTATTCTTTTTTTCTTGAAATAATTTTATATTTTTGTCAGCCGGCGGGCCGTAAAAAACGTTTAGGCGGGCCGCGGGTTAAAGACCCATGCTTTAAGAAGTTCAAATATCAAATATCAGGAATACTACGGGTCCATTATACCAATTCAACTGCCAATGAATAATCATCAAGCAATCTAAAGGTTGGAGTTTAAATTACCCTTTGAAATGGACCGTATATTAATAGAAGCAAATATCAATATAGTTCAAAACTCACGACTTTTTTATTAAAGAAATAATGAAATTTGTATCCACCTCCCTTTTATCTATTTTTTTAAATGCACAACTATACTTGATTTTCCAGGATAGGATGAACTTGAATGATGATTTATTGTAACTGCAGAAGAGTGAGTGGGTTGAATAGAAAATCCTTGAAAATCCTGACTATAAAATGCTACGTAAATCTAAGATTTGCCGTCATCTATCTATTTGATAAATTGCGATACTTTAAAAGTTTCTAAAGTAATTTGTCTAATACTCTTAATGAGTTTAAAGACAACAAGTTAGTCGGACCCACTATACTCTTTCATCGGTTGATGCATAATACTTAATTAGACATCACGGTTGGGACTACCGGTAATGACCTGTTATTAATATTGCTGGATATAAAGATTAATGCAGTGCAAAACTCAACGCCAAATATTTTTATTAAATAAATATTGAAAGAGGTAATGAAAATGCATATCCCGTTGTTTTTCTGTGATCTATTTTCTTTCGAATACATAATTAAACATGACTATTCAAGGTTTGATGGAACGAGGGAAGGATTAACTGTGAACAGAAGGATAAGTTTGTTGAAAAGAAAAACCTTGATCTAGTAATTTATGTGGAAACATTAATATGGTGAAAATTGGCTTGTACACTGCATTATCAAAGGAATTATTTTGAATTTTTATACTTTTTTTGAGCACCTATTTCGCAGAGTTATGCAAATTATCTGAAAAAATGAAGTGGCATTTCCAGAGCAAAAAGTAAAAATCCTTAGTGAACTCCTACACCTTTGAAATTCGATGCTGAATCCATGTCAGTCGTCATATAAGATCTATCTCTCTACGGCTAATCCTGAAAAATCGATGTTTTAAGGTAAATTTTTTAATCGGAAGGGGAAGAAATGAAATCGGAAATACTTAGTGAATCCTCTAAACCCACCAGAATTTGATGCTGAATTCATATACCTCATCAGCTAAGCCCTATTTATAGACAATCTTTAGAAATAGGCGTTTCAAGAAAAAGTTTCGAACAAGAAGCGGGAAGAAGAACAGTAAATAGAAATCCAGTAAACCATGATAAACTCCTGTAGAATTTGATGTTAAATTCATATCTTCACCAGTTTCCAATCATATCAGTTTTCAATCTTGAGAAATTGTTTTTTTTAAATAAACTGAACATTTTAGAACGTAAAAGGAAATATTTAGTCAGAGTTCTACTTCGGAAATTGATGCTGATTCTATCCATATCATTTATTATCTAAGATTTATCTATAGCGGATCCTAAGGAATAGATGCTCATGTTTTTAGCAAAAGCAATACTGCGGAAAAATTTTTGCAAAAAGTGTTTCCAAGAGATTTTGTGTATTTTTATAGTATATGTTCTAGATAATTGAAAGAAAAATATAATTATATTTAGCTCAGTAGCAGTGTTGCAAAGTTTCCAATATACTTCCACTATAAGGACTTATATACATAAGGTTTTAATTTAGTATTCCGTCATTCTTTATTATAAGTATATTTAAAGTAATTATTAAATTATAAGTAAAGAATAATTTAAAAAGCAGCAGCCTTGACTTAATAAAGATTTAGTATGTGGTAAAGTATGAATATACATACATTTGAAAGTAAAATATTGAAAAACAATAGCACAGCGTTTTACACAATTTTACTTTTCCTACAATGCTTGGTAATGTATAAGGAAAGTATTGCAGTCGTGGCGAAAATCGTAGCTCGAGTTTTTGACGGATCTACACGATTTGGGACCCCCAGAATACGAAAAACTATATTCAGTATGACATCTGTGTGTGCGAGTGTCTGTATCTGTTTGTGCAATGTATGTATCCACTCTAACTCAAAAACTAACTGTCCACATTTCCAAAATTTGGCACATAAGTTACTTGTGGATTACCCTGGTGCTGATTAGATTTTGATACCATTTGGGAAAAAAAAACTTGCCCTTTTTGTGAAATGGCCTGCAAAAATCGTCAAAATCTAAATTTAAAGACTACTTATACTCAAATGCATCAATTAAATGTTTGTTTTATACGCAATTTCTGACTACGAATAGAATAAAACCACCCTCATTACTTCAGACCTAGCCGTGTTCAAGATATTGTAGCCTTTTCACATTTTTGCTACGGCAGCTTCGAAAATACGTGAGGTTACTAAATGAAAACGAAAACCGAATAAAAGCCTCAAATTCAGCTTAATTTCTAACAATTATCCGTGTTATTTTGTGCAATCAATTTAATGAATCATAAAAAATGCAAAAATAGAATGTATTTGAGACTGTATTAAAAGTCAGGTTCTTGTCAAACGAAAATGGAATTAAAAGTGCAAGTTCAGTGTAAGTTTAAGTAATTATGCTCGATATTTTGTGAGATTAAACTCAATTTAATGAATTTTTAAAGAAATAGAGAAAATAAATTTGAGTCTGTAGTGAAAGCCATATACTGTCCACATCAGCTTTTTAACACTTTACAACATAGTTGAAAAGTGTTTATGACTTTGTTCATTCTGTCTGTCTGTCTATCCGTTAGCACGATAACTGCCGTAAAAATGACTTTATCAAAATGAAATTTGAGTATCTTGTTCAGACGGTCTGTGGGACCTATGGGAATATAAATGAATAATATCATCTAATTAGTTTTGGATTGAACCCAGGTTGAAAAAATGAAATACATTGAACCCCATGGGACCTAATTTTTCAAACATTTTTTTAAACGAATTTAAAATTCACAAATTGCTTCAAAATTTTAGGAAGCATTATAATTATCCCATAAAATTCATAAAAAAAAATTAGCAAAATATTTTCTGTAGATATGTAAATAAAACTTAAAATAATAATTACACCCACATTATATGAAGAGTTCACGTGACCAACTTCAAAATAAAATATGGCATCCATCCTGTGTCAAAATCGTGATTTTTAAAGTTCTTTTTAATTTATATTTAGTGTTGTATCCGTCGTAAAGCCGCTTTATTTTTATTTAATTTCTGTGCATCCATATTCTGAGATAGCGCAATTACAATGTAATTGAGTTTAAACGATTTGACACAAGATGGATGGCATTATCCATCTTGTGTCAAAATCGCGATTTTAAAAATTCTTTTTAAGTTATACTTAGCGTTGTATCCATCGTAAAGCCGCTTTATTTTTGCTTAATTTCTGTGCGTCGGTATTCTGAAACAACGCAATTAGAATATATTTGAGTTTAAATGATCACCAAACTTTGATTATTTCTACAACGAAGCTTAATTTTCACTTATGGAGAGTATAACGGAGGAGCTATAAGATGAGTTGCATAAGAATTGCTCAATTTCTTTAATGCAAAATCATTTAGCTCTAGAGCCTGCGGTATAGCTGATATGAATGAAACATTCATAGATTTTGCATAGAGACGCAGAAGATTTTATAGCAGATTTTTTCGATGAAGTTTTAAGCATAGAGTTCAATTACTTTTACCTCCATGGTTTTAAGTTTTTAAATTAAATATATTATTGTAGTATTGTAATGAATGAAATATGTACTGCCTTTTCTTAGAGAGCCAGGCGATTTATATTTCAATGACGTCATTTGAATATAGTTTATTTTTTTCGCTGAAGTTTGAAGTTTTCAAATATAATAAATGATTGTAGTATTGTGATAATTTTAAAAATATTACCGCTGAATGTATCGCATTTTAGAGATGTTTAAATAAAACTGCATTGCAGTTAGAAAGTGTTTCATAATCAATGTTTTATGCCTGATTGAACTTTCTTGTTTTACTTGTAATGGATTAATGAATACACGCAAAATTCACCCAAAGGGAATTCTTTTCTCTTCACATTTGAACTGAAAGTCACCACGCCCAAATATTCAACCAACTACGTTTAGGCGTTTACATACAAAAAGATGTAAATTATAAACTAAAACTGTTGTGGGCAGTACATAACTTCACATACAGACTATAGCGATTTTTGGTTTTCGTTAAAAAAAAGATTCTTTCAAATGAGAGTTATTTTTTTTTCTCGTAAAATATTTTGAAACAATTTTTTTTATTTCAAGATGTATCGAATTTTTGTTGGCAAAATTTTGCCGTATTATTATTTTAAATAAAAATGACTTAAAAATGACTTGAAAATTATTTATTTCTTAGGATCTGCTGTTGATAGAGCTTAGACAATGGCTAATGTGGATTCAGTGTCAATTTCTAGAGAAGTTAGGGTGGCTCACTAAGGATTTCCAATTATACTTCCTATTCTAATTCCGGTTCGAAAGATTGAACTAAAACGCCTATTTCTCACTATTGGCTATATATAGAGCTTAGAAAGATGATGAGTAATATAGATTCCGTATAAAATTGCAAAGGTGTAGGATGAAGCTCTTGATGATTTCTACTTCTAGTTCCGCAAATGCCAGTTCCGATTAAAATTTACATTTTCCTTCTAACATCCATTTTGCAAGATCGGCTATATATAGAGCTTAGATGAAAATTGCTGTAGATCCCGCATCAAATTTCAGAGAAGGAGATTCATCAAGAACTACCCTCTAAATAGGGAATCTCCCTCTAATTGGGAATCGCTAAGGATTGCCATTTGGGCTTGCTTTTACACCTGGTTCAAAAATGTCCCTTAAAATAACTATTTCTCAAGTTTGGTTATTATAGAGCTTTATGATGACTGATATAGATGCAGCATCGAATTTTGGAGAGGAAGAGTGAGTCATAAATGATTCCTACACCTGGTTCTGGCGATACAACTTCCTTCCCCGCTCTCCCCCCCCCCCCCACCTCCCAAAAAAAATTGTATGACTGTACAAAAAATCTGATGTGGGCAACACATGACTTTCCTTATATATTGCAATGAATTCACTACTTTTACAGTTAAAAGAAATGTTATTCTTATAGTAGATACTTATATTCATTCCAAGATATTGAATTTTCGTCAATGAGTCGTCATTTTCATTGATTTAGCGTTATTTGTATTCATTTGGCGAGATTTTCGTTAATTTAGCAACATTTAAAAAAGTATTCCACCATATTTGTCGCCAGAGCCAACGGTCGTACCGTGCTGAAAACACCGGTTCTCGTTAAATCACTGAAGTCAAGCAGCATCGGACGCGGTTAATACTTGGGTAGGTGACCACCTGGGAACACCGCGTGCTGTTAGCACATTTCGGGCGCGGTAGCCCGGTGGTTTGCGGTCGGGATTTGCACGCTGCCACAACTGCCGCCATGTTCATGCGGAGAACGATCACGTTAAACATGTGGGTCCGTAAGTCCTTCCGAGAGGTTGGTGGTAGGGGAAGGAGGTTACGGTCCTTGTGGATGCCTCCCCAACTGGGTTCCGATCTAAATTAGGTGGCACTTCCCGGCCGTCCAAACAGTTATCTTACACCTTTCTGGTAGGTCGGACGGTCTGGGTCTCAACAACAACCATATTTGTCGCCAAAATCGCGCCAAGCGTTATGGATGGAGAAATAAGTTATTCTTACAACAGATAAATGACTATTGGCGTTCAAATACAAAAGTATTACTCAAAGTATCTTTTTTCATGAATGGAACGAGCTAGATACACGACAATGATGTCACCCAATTTATCGTATGGTATTACATATGAAAAGTGAACATGTTTTTCAATAGGAAATATTTTTATTTTATTTTATATGATTTTTTGATAAATTCTTTGAAAAATGTGCAATATCTCGAGAACGGTTCCTATTAGCGTTCTAAAATGTATGTCAATCGTTTCCTAATGAAAAATGACATAAGAAATGTCTGTTTACTTAACTTTATTAAAGGTGTTGATTTTTTAACGATTTTTTGAAAATTTCACTCGAAAATTTAGGGGGATTCTGAACATTCGATTGCGTATAAAAACAATAGGCTCCCAGTATTTACGGATTGTAATTTTTGTACCAAATTTCGTTCGAACCGGTCCATTCGTTCGTCAGTTATCGTCTCCACAGACTCATTGACACACACACACACACACACATACTTTCACACACACACACACACACACGCACACTTTCACACTCACGCACACACACAGACATCACTTCAAAAATGTTCGATTCATGATCAGGGATGCTTGAAACGTGCTCTCCCGTGGAAAACTCGAATTCGAATTTTCGACCCCGTCACAATACTTTCCTTATACGTTATTGTATATAAGGAAAGCAATAAGTGCTCAGCATGAAACTGCTAATTAGTTCTGTCGAAAATAAGGTGCCCATACCTCTTGTCACCATATGGATCCTTCATATATTTCATACCCATAAATTTGTATTTTCTCCATATATACATATGAATGGCGCCATATGGCCTTATATCTTCAAAGCGGATATATCTTGAGAACAGTGTATCATTGCGTATATTTTAAAATTATGCACTTAGCTATCCTGTGAGATAAAGAAATCCAGCCGCTCTGTAGCAGAATCTTGTAAAATATATAATTTGACAAGAAAATATCCTATGGGTGTTGCATGCAGGTGTTATATTCGCTTGTATTGGGTAATTTTGACAGTCACTGATTTTATGTATGCAAGAACTACTCACACTGTGAATTGGTTTAAGTATATTCTAAACCCCAGCAAGTACGAATAGATAAGCATATATCTCAACAAGTATAGGGGTTCTGATCATTCTCGGTTGATTGTCATCCAGTGAATGAGGAGTTCCGTTACAGATAGGTTTTGCCTCTCATAAAAATACTCTTTGTATAAAGTATATGTTTTCTATTCTAGGAAATCTCATTCGAAGATATTTCTCGAGGGGTGGGACAGTCTAGTGGTTAGTTACGGAGGATTGTACTCGGACGACCAGAGTTCGATTTCTGACTTTTCCCAAACTATCTCCGTGTTCACGCGGAGTACGGGCAAGTTAAATGTGTGAGTCCGTAAATCTTTCCGAGAGGTTGGTGGTAGGGGAAGGAGGGTACGGTCCCTATGGATTCCGTCCGCACTGGGTACCAGTCTAAATTGGGTGGCACTTCTCGGTCTTCCAAACAGATACATTAAACCTTCGGGTAGGTCGGACGTACTGGGTCGAAGAAGATGTTTCTCGAGTGAGAAAGCTTTAAGTTCAGTGTTTCCTTTAGGCATACCTCCGGGCATACCGATTATTTGCTCCCCTCCCCATCCACCCTACACACTCGGAGACATTTTATGTCAATCTAGTTTCTATTTAGCAGTTTCCTAGTTTCTATGACAGCATTTAGATACATTTATACAGGGCAAATAGAAAATTCCCTCCTACAATTTCATTCGCCCCCCCCCCTCCCCCAGGCCAAGCAGTCCTGAAAGAAACACTAGTGTTTCCCACTAGATAATATACGTGACTTTTCCTAAATGCTTACTTGAAAATAAAATTTCTCAAAAATAGATTTTATTTTGTAATGGGAGTAGTTTCTTTCATTTCGTTATTATGAAATATTTCTATAAAGGAATATTCTATAGGAAAGTATTGCATCGGGGTCGAAAATTCGAATTCGAGTTTTCTACGGGAGAGCACGTTTCAAGCATCGCTGATCACGAATCGAACATTTTTGAAGTGATGTCTGTCTGTGTGTGTGAAAGTATGTGTGTGTGTGTGTATGTGTATGTCAGTGAGTCTGTGGAGACGATATCTCACGAACGAATGCAGCGATTCGAATGACATTTCGTACAAAAATCACAATCCGTGAATACTGGAAGCCTATTGTTTTTAAACGTAATCGAATGTTCAGAACTCCCTTAATTTTCGAGTGAAAATTTGAAAAAATCATCAAAAAATCAAAACCTTTAATAAAGTTGCGAAAATAGACATTTCTTATGCAATGTTTCTTAGAAAACGATTGACATTAACTTTAGAACGCTAGCATGAACTGTTCTCGAGATGTTGTACAATTGTCAAATAAATTTGTCAAAAAATCCCATAAATTAAAAAATATATTAACGGTTTAGAAACATGTTCACTTTTCATATGTAATATCATGTGATAAATTTGCGGACATCATTATCGTGGATCTAGCTCGTTCCATTCATGAAAAAAGATACTTTGAGTAATACTTTTGTATTTGATCGCCAATAGTCGTTTATCTGGTATAAGAATAACTTATTTCTCCGTCCATAACGCTTGGTGATATTTTGACGACGAATTTGGCGGAATGTCGCCAACTTGGCGACTTTTTGAAATTTTGTCAAATTAATGAAAATCTCGCCAAATGGATGAAAAGGATGTTAAATCAATGAAAATGAAGACTAATTGTTGAAAATTCAATATCTTGAGAAGAATATAAGTACCTACTATAAGAAAAACCTATTTTTTTACTGCAAAAGTAGTAAATTCATTGCATTATATAAGGAAAGTCATGTATTGTCCATATCAGATTTTTTAAATTTAAATCTTAGTTAATTAACAATTAATTAATTTAAAATTTAGCATTGCGAGTATGGATAAAGATTTAGCGCTTCGATACGACTTCTAACATATCAGTAGAAAAGAAATAAGAGTTGAGCCTCAGCAGGAGGTGCTGCACCCCCTGGAGGAGGGTCCCTCTTTGGGGAGGAGGATCCTCTTTTGGGAGGATGCCTCTTTGGAGTGCATCAGAAGTTTGGTGAGGCCCAATGCCTCTGTTGGGAGGATGCCTCTTTCCTAGTATTGCGAAAGAGGCCAAGAGAGCAATTGTGAAAGAGGTGTGATGACTCATACGGAGTGAGTTTCACTTCACTCGGAGTCTTGAGAGGGAATGTCGCAATCGCCGACTGAGGAAGTGGTTTCAAGGGATGTCGCAATCACACAATCTGGAAATGACGTGTCGCAATCAGCGACCTTAGAAGTGACCTTTGACAAGAGCTCTGAGCACACGTCCTCCCTCTCTGCTGTCTGGGAACAAACTGAAAGATCTTATCAGCGTGATGTAGTTAAAGCGCCCTCTGGCGAATTTTGATGAAGTGCTGCCATCTATCGGCATTTTTTTCCCAAAAGAATTGAATGTCTCACTTGTCACGAGCGGGATTCGAACTTGGAACCAACCGATTACAGTGCCTGCGTCTTACCGCCATGCCACAGCACCCGTGCTTCATAGATTATTTTCTTCGAAGTGTACCTTATCAGAGGAAGCAGAAGATAGAATATGTTTCGAGGTTCCTTCGAATCGCTCGGCGCGTTATGAACAGATTGAATAGCGATGTATTTTATAAAGGGTGCGTTTTAAAACAGAATGTTACGGACTGAATATAAAATTGTGTTATTAATTGTGTATTATAACACTATGATTTTTTAAAACAAATTGAATACGGATTTCCAATGAACACAAAATTGTGTTCAGTGGACACAAAAATTGTGTTCAGTGGACACAAAAATTGTATTCAGTGGATTCTACGATTTTTTTTTTAAATGAATTGAATAAACTCGAGTTTAAACTCAAGTATAGTTACACATTTTCAAAATTGTGTTAAGTGAATAGCATTCTACCCTTTTAACACTTAAAATTTAAACACACTATACTAAGCTAAAATGAAGTGAACAAGATTCAACCCTTTTAAGTGTGCACTTAAAAACATGAATGTAATACTTAGCTAACATTGCATTAAGTGAACAAGATTCGACCATTCTAAGTGATATATAGCAATGTCGATGTGTTTAAAAATAAATCTAACAACGTATATGACTATTATAATAACGAAATGATTTCGAATGTTTAAAAACAAAAATATAATAGATTACGGATTTACAGTGAACACAAAAATTGTGTTAAGTGAATAGGATTTGACCCTTTTATGTGTTGTGTATCTAAAAACAAATTTAAACTCATTGTATTTAGTTAACATGAAGTGAACAAGATTCGACCATTCTAAGTGATATATAGCAATGTGATTTTTTAAAAATTAATCTAACAGTATATACGACTATTATAATAACGAAATGATTTTTTTTTCTTTTTATAAAAATAATAATGAAAATTTGAACTCACGGAACGACGTCTTCGCAGCTTCGCGTCCACGCTGCAAATGAGTGATACACTCTCATTACGCTATTAAGAATTAGATCTTATCTATAATGACGTCAGCATTATGAGGTGTTGCCACCTATTTTTTCAAATAATATATTTCTAGTAATTGGATACTTCAACGGTCTGATTTGCTACACATAATCTGAAATACATCATTTTAATGATATTGTGCATTGAATATGATTTGACCATTTTTAAAGTGGTGGATGTAATTGAAATATCGAAGTTTAGAATTTAACAAGCTAACGAATTTTCACAGATACACCCCAAAATTTTAGCTGTAAGTTTAAATAGAAGCCAACGAATATGATATGACCATTTTCACAGTGCACATCCTAATTTCAGTATCATTATAGAATTTATGAAGTATGTGTTTTTATAATGTGAATAGGATTGATTTGACCATTTTTAAAGTGGTGGATGTAATTGAAATATCGAGGTTTAGAATTTAACAAGCTAACGAATTTTCACAGATACACCCCAAAATTTTAGCTTTAAGTTTAAATAGAAGCCAACGAATATGATATGACCATTTTCACAGTGCACATCCTAATTTCAGTATCATTATAGAATTTAAGAAGTGTGTGTTTTTAGAATGTGATTAGGATTGATTTGACCATTTTTAAAGTGGTGGGTGTAATTGAAATATCGAGGTTTAGAATTTAACAAGCTAACGAATTTTCACAGATACACCCCAAAATTTTAGCTTTAAGTTTAAATAGAAGCCAACGAATATGATATGACCATTTTCACAGTGCACATCCTAATTTCAGTATCATTATAGAATTTTAGAAGTGTGTGTTTTTATAATGTGAATAGGATTGATTTGACCATTTTTAAAGTGGTGGGTGTAATTGAAATATCGAGGTTTAGAATTTAACAAGCTAACGAATTTTCACAGATACACCCCAAAATTTTAGCTTTAAGTTTAAATAGAAGCCAGCGAATATGATATGACCATTTTCACAGTGCACATCCTAATTTCAGTATCATTATAGAATTTAAGAAGTGTGTGTTTTTATAATGTGAATAGGATTGATTTGACCATTTTTAAAGTGGTGGGTGTAATTGAAATATCGAGGTTTAGAATTTAACAAGCTAACGAATTTTCACAGATACACCCCAAAATTTTAGCTTTAGGTTTAAATAGAAGCCAACGAATATGATATGACCATTTTCACAGTGCACATCCTAATTTCAGTATCATTATAGAATTTTAGAAATGTGTGTTTTTATAATGTGAATAGGATTGATTTGACCATTTTTAAAGTGGCTGGTGTAATTGAAATATCGAGGTTTAGAATTTAACAAGCTAACGAATTTTCACAGATACACCCCAAAATTTTAGCTTTAAGTTTAAATAGAAGCCAACGAATATGATATGACCATTTTCACAGTGCACATCCTAATTTCAGTATCATTATAGAATTTTAGAAGTGTGTGTTTTTATAATGTGAATAGGATTGATTTGACCATTTTTAAAGTGGTGGGTGTAATTGAAATATCGAGGTTTAGAATTTAACAAGCTAACGAATTTTCACAGATACACCCCAAAATTTTAGCTTTAAGTTTAAATAGAAGCCAACGAATATGATATGACCATTTTCACAGTGCACATCCTAATTTCAGTATCATTATAGAATTTAAGAAGTGTGTGTTTTTATAATGTGAATAGGATTGATTTGACCATTTTTAAAGTGGTGGGTGTAATTGAAATATCGAGGTTTAGAATTTAACAAGCTAACGAATTTTCACAGATACACCTCAAAATTTTAGCTTTAAGTTTAAATAGAAGCCAACGAATATGATATGACCATTTTCACAGTGCACATCCTAATTTCAGTATCATTATAGAATTTAAGAAGTGTGTGTTTTTATAATGTGAATAGGATTGATTTGACCATTTTTAAAGTGGTGGGTGTAATTGAAATATCGAGGTTTAGAATTTAACAAGCTAACGAATTTTCACAGATACACCCCAAAATTTTAGCTTTAAGTTTAAATAGAATCCAACGAATATGATATGACCATTTTCACAGTGCACATCCTAATTTCAGTATCATTATAGAATTTAAGAAGTGTGTGTTTTTATAATGTGAATAGGATTGATTTGACCATTTTTAAAGTGGTGGGTGTAATTGAAATATCGAGGTTTAGAATTTAACAAGCTAACGAATTTTCACAGATACACCTCAAAATTTTAGCTTTAAGTTTAAATAGAAGCCAACGAATATGATATGACCATTTTCACAGTGCACATCCCAATTTCAGTATCATTATAGAATTTAAGAAGTGTGTGTTTTTATAATGTGAATAGGATTGATTTGACCATTTTTAAAGTGGTGGGTGTAATTGAAATATCGAGGTTTAGAATTTAACAAGCTAACGAATTTTCACAGATACACCCCAAAATTTTAGCTTTAAGTTTAAATAGAAGCCAACGAATATGATATGACCATTTTCACAGTGCACATCCTAATTTCAGTATCATTATAGAATTTTAGAAGTGTGTGTTTTTATAATGTGAATAGGATTGATTTGACCATTTTTAAAGTGGTGGGTGTAATTGAAATATCGAGGTTTAGAATTTAACAAGCTAACGAATTTTCACAGATACACCCAAAAATTTTAGCTTTAAGTTTAAATAGAAGCCAACGAATATGATATGACCATTTTCACAGTGCACATCCTAATTTCAATATCATTATAGAATTTAAGAAGTGTGTGTTTTTATAATGTGAATAGGATTGATTTGACCATTTTTAAAGTGGTGAGTGTAATTGAAATATCGAGGTTTAGAATTTAACAAGCTAACGAATTTTCACAGATACACCCCAAAATTTTAGCTTTAAGTTTAAATAGAAGTCAACGAATATGATATGACCATTTTCACAGTGCACATCCTAATTTCAGTATCATTATAGAATTTAAGAAGTGTGTGTTTTTATAATGTGAATAGGATTGATTTGACCATTTTTAAAGTGGTGGGTGTAATTGAAATATAGAGGTTTAGAATTTAACAAGATAACGAATTTTCACAGATACAGCCCAAAATTTTAGCTTTAAGTTTAAAGAAAACCCAATGAATATGATATGACCATTTTCACATCGTAATTTTACTACCATTATAGAACTTAGAAGTGAGTGTACAGTTTCGAGTATTTTTACAGGACACCAACACATTTTAAAATTTATTGAATAGGAATAGACCATTTTGCACGTACATGTACCTAGATTTCAACACCCAGTATTAAAACCTGCTAAACATGAAACGTGTAAATATTGTGTGAGATTTTACCACACTAACTTTCAAACTTTTTAAATTTTTAAAAATGTCCGAAATAGTTGTATTTCATCGGTAGACATAAATTGTATGGAGCACATTTTTATGAAAAAAAAATATCTGTTTCGACAGCTTTTAAAATAGATTTCTACAGTTGCACACTACAGTTCTAGAATTTTCTAAATACGAATCGACTGTTTGAACTACCAATGGTGTTTTTACCGATGCAAATATTTACAGGACAAATATTTCGATGAAACCGAACTTAGTTGAAGCTTCTAAGTTTGAATATTTAGAATCATTTCATATAATTTTTATATTCACATTGAAAATAGTTAACAAAGTTGAAACTCACGGATCGACATCTTCACAACTTACTGTCCACACTCCAAATGAGTGATACACTCTCATTACATTATTAAAAATTAGATCTTATCTATAATGACGTCATTATATTGACGTGTTGCCACTACACAATTATTCTTTTTAAATTATGCATTTTTTTTTTAATAACTTGCAACTGTTTTATGCTATCCATTTTTTTTTTCATATAAGCAGATATTCCAGATACCTTCTAAATGTTAAGTTATAATTTAAAAAAAGCATTAGAGATGTATTTTACGTCTGAATTCGTCCAAGTGGAAATCCGACGATTGCAAATACATGATTGGATCCTTACATTTCCATAGACACCACTAAAATGTGTGGATCTTATTTTGAAAAAGCTACTCTCAGAAAGAATATGTATATGAATACATATTTTCCATAAATACAACCCCTACCCCCACAATACACACAATATGCAAGCCAAAGACTCACCCAAAATACATTCCAAATCGGCTCTATAGCTTATCGTGCTTATCAGTGTAACAGATAATGACCCAAAGTTCATGTTCACAAAGCGAGATAATTGCAATGCTATTGTTTTAAGCAGATCCCATATTTAAATGAAAAAATTTATCAAATTATACAATACATACAAGAGCTGGAAGATCTTAACATTTCAATATTATAGAATAGTCACGAATGTTTTTTTTCCCCATTTAAAATTATCAAATTTTAATGCAATTTGACAAAAATTGCACAATACTTAGTGTATGACTATCAAATAAGAGCTAGGTTTTATTGTTACAACAACGTTTAAGATCATTAAACGACAATATATATATTTTAAAGAAGAATAGTATATATCTTACTGTTTTTAAGGATAGGCGATTGTTAACATTGAATTTAAATGAAAGAGTGACCCTCTGAGACAAGTACAGTACATTGCAATAACATTAAAAAATATGAAAGATATGCAATTAACACCTTAAAAGAAACATGTAATGAGTTTTGATATTTTAATACGAGACATTATTGACATGCACATAGAAATGTCACAATTTTGTGACTGTAGGTGCTCCTTAAGACCCTTCTGCTCTTAACAAATGATCCCATTTGAATGTACATATTTGACAACACACAGAAAATGACAGGACTACAACAAAATTTTACACTTATTACAGAATAAGTCCCAACTTCGTAGATTTTTAAGAAACTACAGTCGAATTTTCACCGATTCTTAGAGATTGAAACACAACATTGTTTATGAATCTTCATACTTTTGAGAATGGAACATAACTTAGCATTTATTTTGAATGAATTCAGAATTTTGACATTGATTATAAATTTTATGATTTAAACTCTCTAAAGTGTAAATATCTTTTGTTATGAAACTCACACTGTAGACATTTGATATGATTCGAATAAATCTATTTTAAATTTTTTATATTTTATTTTAAAAAGTGAGATTAGTAAACCTGTTACACTTGAATGCATAGATACATAACTCATAACCATATAACATTTGTTAAATGGAACATGCTAAAAAAAAAATTAGCTAATGAGTATAAATAAGGAATTCAATTTGAAGGATAAAAACCATTTAATGAATCTATTATTCATGAAATACACATTAACCATTATCAGTTGTACATTTAAACAAATAAGTTAAAATAATTTCCTTATCGCACTTTCATAGTCCTCTGATTTGAATGACTCGAAAAAATTTCTATCATAGTAGTAAAAGACTTCCTCACCACGCAACAAAACTATCTTAGCAATGTTATTAATGTCAAGATTTAGAAGTACTTGTTCAGACACTCTGTCATACATTTGTAATGGAGTGCTGTAAAGACATTCATGGTAACTTAAATCTTCAACTTGACCAACACAGCCAACACATTTGAAAAGTTTTCTTACATGACACATGATGCTGTCATGAATACAAGAGATTAATTGTTCGAATGCAAAATTTTTGTCACAAATAAGTGATGGTAGAAAGGTTATAGTGTTCTTAATTTTTAATATTTGAGCAGGAAGCCACTCTATAAATATACTTTCTCGAGGATGTATACTAATGTCGTTAACACTATTCAGTAAACATGCTATTTGATTTTTATCTAAGGTAATATGACACTGTGTTAGACAAAATTTTGAATCATATAATTGAATTATTTTCTGCAAATGCAATTTTCCGTTGTCATTGAAACAGAACAACTCATTGCGACTGACGAAAGAGGTATCTGCATATAGAATATTGAACGACCACAATTTTTGAGAAAATTAACTCCACGTACCCGGTGACAGTGTAACACCTTCACGCGTAGGCTGTAATTCATTTCGATCGTTAGAGAGATATTTCCATATATACACTTTTAACTTCCCATGACGAAGTTTCAAATATACATACACATTAGAACCTAAATGCCAACGACGGAGTGTTAGCTACCACTACAGAATCAGTTTCGACTGAATCTATTTCTTCAGATTTTATGCAAGATGCACTCCGTCGTTGGCATTTAGGTTCTAATGTGTATGTATATTTGAAACTTCGTCATGGGAAGTTAAAAGTGTATATATGGAAATATCTCTCTAACGATCGAAATGAATTACAGGTTTACTAATCTCACTTTTTAAAATAAAATATAAAAAATTTAAAATAGATTTATTCGAATCATATCAAATGTCTACAGTGTGAGTTTCATAACAAAAGATATTTACACTTTACAGAGTTTAAATCATAAAATTTATAATCAATGTCAAAATTCTGAATTCATTCAAAATAAATGCTAAGTTATGTTCCATTCTCAAAAGTATGAAGATTCATAAACAATGTTGTGTTTCAATCTCTAAGAATCGGTGAAAATTCGACTGTAGTTTCTTAAAAATCTACGAAGTTGGGACTTATTCTGTAATAAGTGTAAAATTTTGTTGTAGTCCTGTCATTTTCTGTGTGTTGTCAAATATGTACATTCAAATGGGATCATTTGTTAAGAGCAGAAGGGTCTTAAGGAGCACCTACAGTCACAAAATTGTGACATTTCTATGTGCATGTCAATAATGTCTCGTATTAAGATATCAAAACTCATTACATGTTTCTTTTAAGGTGTTAATTGCATATCTTTCATATTTTTTAATGTTATTGCAATGTACTGTACTTGTCTCAGAGGGTCACTCTTTCATTTAAATTCAATGTTAACAATCGCCTATCCTTAAAAACAGTAAGATATATACTATTCTTCCTTAAAATATATATATAGTCGTTTAATGATCTTAAACGTTGTTGTAACAATAAAACCTAGCTCTTATTTGATAGTCATACACTAAGTATTGTTCAATTTTTGTCAAATTGCATTAAAATTTGATAATTTTAAATGGGAAAAAAAAAACATTCGTGACTATTCTATAATATTGAAATGTTAAGATCTTCCAGCTCTTGTATGTATTGTATAATTTGATAAATTTTTTCATTTAAATATGGGATCTGCTTAAAACAATAGCATTGCAATTATCTCGCTTTGTGAACATGAACTTTGTGTCACTATCTGTTACACTGATAAGCACGATAAGCTATAGAACCGATTTGGAATGTATTTTGGGTGAGTCTTTGGCTTGCATATTGTGTGTATTGTGGGGGTAGGGGTTGTATTTATGGAAAATATGTATTCATATACATATTCTTTCTGAGAGTAGCTTTTTCAAAATAAGATCCACACATTTTAGTGGTGTCTATGGAAATGTAAGGATCCAATCATGTATTTGCAATCGTCGGATTTCCACTTGGACGAATTCAGACGTAAAATACATCTCTAATGCTTTTTTTAAATCATAACTTAACATTTAGAAGGTATCTGGAATATCTGCTTATATGAAAAAAAAAATGGATAGCATAAGACAGTTGCAAGTTATTAAAAAAAAAGCATAATTTAAAAAGAATAATTGTGTAGTGGCAACACGTCAACATAATGACGTCATTATAGATAAGATCTAATTTTTAATAATGTAATGAGAGTGTATCACTCATTTGGAGTGTGGACAGTAAGTTGTGAAGATGTCGATCCGTGAGTTCCAGTTTGTTAACTATTTTCAATGTGAATATAAAAATTATATGAAATGATTCTAAATATTCAAACTTAGAAGCTTCAACTAAGTTCGGTTTCATCGAATTATTTGTCCTGTAAATATTTGCATCGGTAAAAACACCATTGGTAGTTCAAACAGTCGATTCGTATTTAGAAAATTCTAGAACTGTAGTGTGCAACTGTAGAAATCTATTTTAAAAGCTGTCGAAACAGATATTTTTTTTTCATAAAAATGTGCTCCATACAATTTATGTCTACCGATGAAATACAACTATTTCGGACATTTTTAAAAATTTAAAAAGTTTGAAAGTTAGTGTGGTAAAATCTCACACAATATTTACACGTTTCATGTTTAGCAGGTTTTAATACTGGGTGTTGAAATCTAGGTACATGTATGTGCAAAATGGTCTATTCCTATTCAATAAATTTTAAAATGTGTTGGCGTCCTGTAAAAATACTCGAAACTGTACACTCACTTCTAAGTTCTATAATGGTAGTAAAATTACGATGTGAAAATGGTCATATCATATTCATTGGGTTTTCTTTAAACTTAAAGCTAAAATTTTGGGGTGTATCTGTGAAAATTCGTTATCTTGTTAAATTCTAAACCTCGATATTTCAATTACACCCACCACTTTAAAAATGGTCAAATCAATCCTATTCACATTATAAAAACACACACTTCTAAAATTCTATAATGATACTGAAATTAGGATGTGCACTGTGAAAATGGTCATATCATATTCGTTGGCTTCTATTTAAACTTAAAGCTAATATTTTGGGGTGTATCTGTGAAAATTCGTTAGCTTGTTAAATTCTAAACTTCGATATTTCAATTACATCCACCACTTTAAAAATGGTCAAATCATATTCAATGCACAATATCATTAAAATGATGTATTTCAGATTATGTGTAGCAAATCAGACCGTTGAAGTATCCAGTTACTAGAAATATATTATTAGAAAAAATAGGTGGCAACACCTCATAATGCTGACGTCATTATAGATAAGATCTAATTCTTAATAGCGTAATGAGAGTGTATCACTCATTTGCAGCGTGGACGCGAAGCTGCGAAGACGTCGTTCCGTGAGTTTAAATTTTCATTATTATTTTTATAAAAAGAAAAAAAATCATTTCGTTATTATAATAGTCGTATATACTGTTAGATTTATTTTTAAAAAATCACATTGCTATATATCACTTAGAATGGTCGAATCTTGTTCACTTCATTTTAACTAAATACAATGAGTTTAAATTTGTTTTTAGATACACAACACATAAAAGGGTCAAATCCTATTCACTTAACACAATTTTATGTGTTCACTGTAAATCCGTAATCTATTATATTTTTGTTTTAAACATTCGAAATCATTTCGTTATTATAATAGTCATATACGTTGTTAGATTTATTTTTAAACACATTCACATTGCTATATATCACTTAGAATGGTCGAATCTTGTTCACTTAATGCAATGTTAGCTAAGTATTACATTCATGTTTTTAAGTGCACACTTAAAAGGGTTGAATCTTGTTCACTTCATTTTAGCTTAGTATAGTATGTTTAAATGTTAAGTGTTAAAAGGGTAGAATGCTATTCACTTAACACAATTTTGAAAATGTGTAACTATACTTGAGTTTAAACTTGAGTTTATTCAATTCATTTAAAAAAAAATCGTAGAATCCACTGAATAAAATTTTTGTGTCCACTGAACAGAATTTTGTGTTCATTGGAAATCCGTATTCAATTTGTTTTAAAAAATCATAGTGTTATAATACACAATTAATAACACAATTTTATATTCAGTCCGTAACATTCTGTTTTAAAACGCACCCTTTATAAAATACATCGCTATTCAATCTGTTCATAACGCGCCGAGCGATTCGAAGGAACCTCAAAACATATTCTATCTTCTGCTTCCTCTGATAAGGTACACTTCGAAGAAAATAATCTATGAAGCACGGGTGCTGTGGCATGGCGGTAAGACGCAGGCACTGTAATCGGTTGGTTCCAAGTTCGAATCCCGCTCGTGACAAGTGAGACATTCAATTCTTTTGGGAAAAAAATGCCGATAGATGGCAGCACTTCATCAAAATTCGCCAGAGGGCGCTTTAACTACATCACGCTGATAAGATCTTTCAGTTTGTTCCCAGACAGCAGAGAGGGAGGACGTGTGCTCAGAGCTCTTGTCAAAGGTCACTTCTAAGGTCGCTGATTGCGACACGTCATTTCCAGATTGTGTGATTGCGACATCCCTTGAAACCACTTCCTCAGTCGGCGATTGCGACATTCCCTCTCAAGACTCCGAGTGAAGTGAAACTCACTCCGTATGAGTCATCACACCTCTTTCACAATTGCCCTCTTTCGCAATACTAGGAAAGAGGCATCCTCCCAACAGAGGCATTGGGCCTCACCAAACTTCCAAAAGGGGGGGGGGCACTGAGATACATCCTCCTGGGGGTCTAAAGACCCTCTAAGAGGATGCACTCCAAAGAGGGATCCTCCCAAAGAGGCATCCTCCCAAAAGAGGATCCTCCTCCCCAAAGAGGGACCCTCCTCCAGGGGGTGCAGCACCCCAGCACCTCCTGCTGAGGCTCAACTCTTATTTCTCTTCTACTGATATCTATGATGGGCTGCAAGAAGAAACGTCACAAAAATTGTCGAGGACTGAATCGTGATAAGTTTTATGTTTGATTACTCAGCGTTTTGCAACTATGATAAACATGAATAGTTAATATAATTACTAAAAACAGTTAAAAATCATGTTTTATCGTTGATTCGCATAAAGAGAGCGTTATGCAACTATTATTGTCAGGAACAAATATGATTTAAATGCAATTATTAAAAGAGTTGCAATTATATGTCGCATTGTTGCCTCAATATTGATGAATCAATTGTCATACTTTTCTTACAAGAAATTAGGCAAAGTAATTACTAAAACAAATATTCGTGATACCGCAGAAGAGCAAACTTAAAACATTTTTAGATGTTCCACAAATTTTAAACCGTATGACCCATGCGTTTTTCAAAGGATTTAAGTCTAATTTGAATTTCATTTAGTTAGATAATCTGGAGCAATAAGATGTCTGAAATGCTAAAATGAAGCAAATTATAGTTAAGTACAGAAACATATTTTTTTTCTACAAAATTATTAATTTTATTTATTTTCTTTTAATATGCTCAGCATTATTATATACAATACACAGATACAGTGTGAATTTCTATCTTAATTATCTGGAAAAAAAGTAACAAAAAGAAATGTAAAATTTATTTCTGAAGTTTTTTACCAAAGTTAACTAATGTCGAAAAATGTCTCTTTAAATAATTTCCGAGTTAACATCTTGTATTCAGAATACAATAAACAGTCTGAAGGGTAAATATACACAATAATAAGCACTAATAGTAAATATACACAATAGTAAGCGCCGATAATGGATGTAACGATTAAATGGATAACAAAAACAAAATATATGCATATATGTATACATTTTCCTCACTAAATACGTACAAAATATTAGAGGTTCAAAAAGTGTCTTCAACCCACTAAGTTGGTACCGCTGGAATCAGTGCATAATCGAGTGTGAATAGATGATTTTATGTTTTATATGCAGGATTTCTAAGTCTTTCAGCACTCCAATAAATTTGCAAGGAAAGGCCCATGAGTGTACACGATAGGCTTATCTATAGTAAAGTGACCATGTCTGATTGAATAACACTAAATACCAATCCTCCAGGTAATTTAAAAATATTAGGATAACGAACTCGGCCATAGACAAAAAGCCAGTTATAAAAATGTAGAGCATTGGCTATTGACTGGTAAATATTGGCTATTGATTGGTAAATTGGCTATTGATTGGTGACAATAAACCTGTTACACAAATCATTTATTCACCACTGTTCGGTAACGGGTGAATGGCTGTCCTGATGCTGGAAATTTGAAATGTGCAGCATATGACTTTCCCTGTCGACTCATTTTCACGTTCTCTTTATGTCTTCAGTAGCTCATTAAATTGAGTTTAATTGCAAAAAATAAATAACACCCATAATTATTTTAAATTACAATGAATTTGTCTTTTTAATTCAATTTCCGTTTCAATTTGGTAACTCCATTACCAACAAAGCTCCTATTATTCTTGGCTATATTTTTTTTTTCATTTCGCTTTTAAGGATTCGTACTTGTTTACTGTAGGTCGTCTATATTCTTGGTATTTTGGAGGAAGGAAGCCTATAGGACGTCATGATGTTGTCATAAGAGATAGACTAAGTTGATGTTGCGAAATAAAAGTGAATTGTGAAATATGTTCATTGTATGAGGTCAAAATCGGCTGTTTTGTGAATGAGTTGAACATTTAATGGCTGTTTTATTACACCTTACAGTTATTTTCTCACTTTGTAAGAGGATTATTAGTCGAACATTGAAAAAATGTGCAGCAAATAACATATTCAAAATTATCATTATTTTCACTCTTGTTAAATATTTTATAAATATATAAAGTATAAATATATACTGCACTGTAGACTTCCTTTAAAAGTCGGTTTAGAGACCAGTTTATATAAACATATAAAAGTGACATTAATGTGCACACAATACTCCTTAAATTGGAAACCTTGAATTTCCATATTATGAAATATATTTACATTACACATAAACTCCTATATACAAAATTAGCAATTTATGCTTACGCTTCATGATGTTATGGTACATTAAATAAAAACCTACATTTTACAGACATTCGAACTCATTTATATACTGAGAATATACACAACATTCCAAGTGATATGTCGCAACAACATATTACTCATCCGGCTGCTCAAATAGCTGCTCAAGTCATCGGACGAGTCGGACGGCCTGGGTTTTCAGCATATTGCTCATAATTTATTAAAGACAAATTATTACTAGCACCATGTATACCATACGAATATATACCATACGAATTCAAATGCACTTTTAAATCGTCAAGATTTGAATTACAAAAAAAAAAAAAAAAAAAAATCAGTGAACACTTTCTTACTCGTTATGGATTGATCTGAAACATCATTTTTTGCATATTTCGAATGGGAAAGGTTTGATAATTTGTGTGTGACGATAGTGCAAGTTACCCAGGGTTTCGATATTTTTTTATCTAAAATTTAAATTTTTCACATTTTTACCAGAATTGTTTATTAATACTGCTTGAAGGGTATACCGAATCAGAATATTACAATACATGTTTTGTTCTGTAATGAAATCGGCAGACCTTATCACCTTAACAACTTAAATGAACGATAACGAACTTATATACCCTGTGTGAAAAGTTTATGCAAAAACCACGTAACTCGCAGTTCATAGCCGATCAACAAAGTTCGGGATGTTTTTAGAACTAAAGTAGACAAGTTGGTGGTCTTTCGATAAATTCATAGCTAAGGTAACCGAATTTGTCGTAAAGGTCAAGTAACGCAAACCTCCATATTACAAGAATGGTTTCTTTTGCGTACTTTTAATAACACAATGTCGCTTCTGTTACATTGTTCATTTCCTTTTTAACTAAGTCGCATTTCTTTCAAGATATACTCTGCCCAGCGTCTTAAAATATTTCCCATTAAATTATAGGAAGGTTTTTATCAGACAATAAAAAATATAATATTTAAGACGACGTCATATCACTTGACCACAACAGATAATAGATATCATATATAAAAATTAAATTTTAGAAGCCCTTCCACCTTCCTCAAGCTCCCTTGTCGGACCAAAGTCCCATCAGTGGAGATTCAGGCTTTTGACCCGGTTCAAAATCCAAGGATACGTTATTATGACCTAACAACATAATACAGTTTGCTGTGTTGCCTCACATGACATATCATGTTAACCGGATCGTCTACCACAACATTGCTGGTATAACACAGCAAAGTCTTGGGTTATAACTGTTTTGTGCCGGGGGAGAAGATACAACTTTGACCGGAGTAGAGATAATCAAGCGTGCGAGTTCAGAGGGCAGGACTCCGATTGCCACGGTTCCGGTATGTTATTGTTGTTGAGACCAGACCGTCCGACCTACCGGAAAAGTGTAAGGTAACTATTTGGACCGCCGGGAAGAAGTGCCACCCAATTTAGACCGGAACCCAGTGCGGGAGACATCCACAGAGACCGTACCCTCCTTCCCCTACCACCAACCTCTGGGAAGGACGTACGGACCCACATGTTTAACGTGATCGTACTTCGCATGAACACGGCGGCAGTTGTGGCAGCGTGCAAATCCAGCGCGAAAACCCCCAGGCTACCGCGCCCGAAATGTGCCAATAGTACGCGGTGATCCCAGGTGGTCACCCACCCAAGTACTAACAGCGCCCGATGCTGCTTGATTTCGGTGATCTAACGAGAACCGAACGGTTCCGGTGTGTAGAGGGAAGTTGATGGCGGTGATGGCGTAAGGTTCCACCAACAGCACAAAACTTGGTCGTGATGTATGAGCGTATTTATTCGTGGTACTGCTTTGTGTTATCTCGAACGTCGTGAAGCCGGTAGGTGAATACACGATTCGGATTCAGGAACGAAGAAGATTTTTCATGAGGGGAATAACGCCGATTGCATATCTTGTAGCTCGTAAATGATGAACTGCTTTTAGAAGAACTGGCGATGGTGTGACTTAGTTGCTAAATAATGACTCAGGAGTTGTTTCATTCCAATTCCAATAATTCTTTATTAAATTCTTTATACAAGGTTTTCATATTGACATCCTGACAAACATTTGTCAGATACATAATTTCGACAGATGACATGCCGAAATATTCTTTGATCAATTATTCGATATACGATTGATCAATTATTCGATATACGAAACATAAGTAGAACATTATGCATTACACGCATCTGTTTTGAAAATCATCTCACAGATACGATAAAACTTTAATTTCTTCCAAAGGCGACATTCTACTGAGATAATTCGTTATTCCACGTTTAAATTTAAAACCATTAAGAATTTAGATCAACCCTTTCGATTTCTTGCCCCGTGGGCATGCACGCGACCTATCGCTTTGGAATTAAATCGTCAACTGAACTGATCACAAATTCCACGCCGAAGCGTCTTAGTATGTCTGCGCACGTTCATGACGAAAGAAAAATGAGTTCCAATGCTTTTCTATATGGAATGCAAATCCGCTGTAAATGTATAACAGCGCGAGAATGTAAGGCTACGTCAGGTTTATCGAAACTGGCGGAAAAGTTCCGAGAAGCCGAATTACAGAATTGGCGCGTTATCAATTTGGAATAAAATTTAAAAACACGTTTTAGAATCGAAAGTAAATTAGAATTCGCTAAATGTTAAATTTAGACGGAAATAATTAATAAACAAGGGTATAAATTTCATAACATAACCATAATGTAGAAATGTAAATAAATTTGCACCCTATGACTCAATATGGAGTATAACACAAAACTTGAACCTAATTCATTTGTAATTGTTCTATCGTTATATATCAGTTGGCACGCGTATTTAAAAAAATTTGGCAATTCACTATTTAATAATTTTGCTTGCAAAATTAAATTTAAATTTTATCTAAACAATAAGATGTCGCAACAGTCGCCACTGAGCTGCTATGGCAATGAATATACGTATATATAATTCCATCTGTTTTCAGAACCGGTTGAAGAACGTGCAGTATAAAAGTAAATATACGGAAGTTTTATTAATATTAATAAATTTTGACAAAAACATATACGTTTCTCATTACGAGTCTTTTAATTTAAAAATCGCCTGGAAAAAGTAAAATACAGAAAAATATAACGGAAAAAATGGGTTTTACTGTAGACTATGGTTTAGTGCCTAGAAGATATCCTTGATCTCTTATTCGAAACCAGCGCCATCTGGCGGTGGCTGCTTTTAGGAAACCGATCCCAGCATTGCTAGATATAGGCGGTCAACACACCATTACTTCTAGGCACTATGGTGGTATTGCATAAATTCACTTGGGTCTTAAGATACCGAAATTGTTTACATAAAGTTTCTTTTCTGCAGATTTGTTTGTATCAAATAATTGCAACTAAGTAAAGAATTAAATAGGCAAATAAATAAATCAATTAATTATTTCAGAATTGTTCTTTTAAGTACATTTTCTTTTACTCGTTTATTGTCATCCGGGTACGTGTGGAGTCTCCAGGGCCAGCGGTCCCAATCAGCTTTTGTTTTACACAGGTACACAGCCCTCTCCCGGCCGTCCAGCGGTTGCTCATGTCCTCGGACGAGTCGGACGGTATGGGTCTTCAACAGGTACACAGCCATTACCCCTGGTGTGATCGTGTTAGTTGCTATCTCTTACGACAGCAGGTCGATTCTGAGTACATTTTTAACACCTCAACGATATGTTGATGAAATACTGCAGCCTTTTGAGTTACCCTTCATAGCATGTCATTCTGGGGTCATTTCCCAACAAGATAATGTCACGCTGCATACGGTTTGCATATCTGTGGACTGTATCTGTGCTGTTGATACTGTTCCTTGGCCAGCAAGTTCACCAGTCCTTTCGTCAATCGACCATGTATGATTGGGAGACCATGGGAGACCATTGGGAGACCATGAGAATCGACCATGGGAGATTTTAGGTCTCCAGATTCTGGCACTGCAAAATGTAGCAGATTTGGAGCAACAGTTGAGGAATGCCTGATAGAATGTATCGCAGAATGAACATTAGGAAACTTTATCACTCCTTACCTAGACGTATACAAGCATGCATTGCAGTCAAAAGGGGTTTGACCAATTACTGATTTGAAAATTCAATATGCAATTGCTAACCACTGATGAGTCCTGCGGACTTGATTTTGTAACCATTTCATTACCTGTGTATGAGCTGTAAGCATATTTAATTTCAATAAAAACAGTTGCTTTCTTCATGGTGCTTAGTTTTTTTTCAAAAGAGTGTTATTAAAATTTCAGACATTAATTATATCTTTATTTATGGATACAGTGATACTTTCATGATTCGAAATTTTGTATAATTTTGTATAATTTGTAAGATTTTCAATGCTGTCAGCAAAATTTCTACTTCCCTGCACATTTTTAATCCTATTAGCCAAATTACGCGAAGTCGACGTTTTTTAGAACTCGAAGTAATATTAAATGCTCCGCATTTCCATATTTTCCCAGCTTATTTTTTAGAAAATTTTAAATTATTTTTTATACAAGCTGACGTTAACGTTCCTTTTATTTGACTGGGATTTCTATCAAGAGAAATCACCAATTTCAAATAATGTAAGTTTTAAGAGTAACTCCTGTATTACTAATCAATTCGCAGTTTCATTATATTCTTATTGCATAGATATTGACGAATCCATTTAACATGGAACAGGTGATGAGCATAATGATGATGACTGTTCTTTTAACAGTTTTAATATTGTTGGAAACCTATACGATTACAGACTTTTTAATATTCTACAGAATAGCAAGAAGCTCCAAAATAGCATTTCACTTATTACAATTTTCACTAACTTCTTATTCACTAGTTGGAATAATCATACCAAATTTCATTTGAAATGCTCTCTTCGCTCCGGAGATATTGGAACATACGCACATACATACAAACATACATATATACATACATGCGCACATACATACTGTTATGAACTTAGAAAGTGTTGTGGAGTCTCTCGCGTTCGTATCTATTGAAAACCAAACGGAGATAACACCCGTACAAGTATCTTTTCCTATGACGTAAGCCAAGGTTGCCACATGCCTAAGTTCGAAGATAGGTTGTCAGATTTGACGTTTTATCGCCAATTGGAAGACATTTTGCGACTTTACGAAGGTTCGGGGCACGCGTCGAAAAAATCAATATTCTACATCATATGAGAGGTTTCCAGAAGTTTATATGGAGAGTCTATAAAAATGAGTCATCATTCAGTCGGAGAACAATTGATGAGATAGATATGAAGTACTTTATTAAATGAATTTCGTCAATGTTTTGAGCATAGTATCAGTGAATTTGTGAAATTAGTGAAGCATTTAATTGCTGTTTTACTATATATTGTTCTTATTTATGCTGTGCTTATGAATAAACATGTTAGTTATCCTGATATTTGGACTCAATCTTGTATCCTGAAAGCATACTCACGATTCCAGAGAATACGGCGTAACAATGCATACATGCACGCACACACACACACACACACACACACACATATATATATATATATATATATATATATATTTATATACACTGGCGGAAAATAAAATCCCAACACCAAGAAGGAGGTGCGCTAGATAAACGAAATTTGGGAGGCTCGTTTGCACATATGAAAGATGACTCTTATTCAAATTTAGAGCTAGACGTATAAGAGTGGCGCTAATAGGGCCACTATGATCATGGAAATCACGTGTGCTTTAAATACTCCGTGTAAACTTCGTGGGCGTTATTTATCTTCCAGACTGGGCGTTGTGAGGAATGCCTTTAAGGAGACGAATAAGGCAGTATAAGCAGCTTAGTGAGTTTGAACGAGGCCATATAATAGGGCTACGAGAAGGTGGATTTTCTTTCCGCGATATTTCAGAAAGATTTGGCAGGGATGTATTCAGTGTGAATGATTGTTGGCAGCAGTGTTCACGGGAAGGCACTGTCTCAAGAAGACCGGGGTCAGGCCGCACACGGGCCAGTACTGAGAGGGAAGACCGCAGTATTGGCCGCATGGCTGTGGCGGGTCGTACTGCATCTGCAGCAGCAATTAGAGCTTCTGTTGGCCCCAGAGTGGCACAGCGAACTGTAAAAAATCTATTACTTCAAGGACAGCTTCGAGCCAGACGGCCTGTAGAGTTCACACCACTAACTCCGAACCACTGCCATCTGCGACGTCAGTGGTATCAATCTAGAGCTCATTGGAGGACAGAGTGGAGATCTGTTGTATTTTCAGATGAGAGCCGTTTTTGTCTTGGTGCCAGTGATGGTCGTATGTTGGTAAGAAGGAGGCCAAGTGAGAGCTTGGAACCAAGCTGTCTGCGGGGTAGACACTCTGGGCCTACACCAGGAGTTATGGTCCGAGGAGTCATTTCCTATGACATCAGGAGCACTCTCGTCGTTTCCCCAAGCACATTGGCAGCAAATTTGTACATCGGACTGGTAATTAAACCGGTTGTGCTGCCATTCATGAGCAGTATTCAAGAGGGTGTTTTCCAACAGTATAACGCTCGTCCTCATATCGCTGTTGTCACCCAACGAGCTCTACAGAGTGTCGACATGTTGCCTTGGCCTGCGAAATCACCAGATCTTTCTCCCATCGAGCACGTATGGGCATTATTGGAAGCGTCATCCACTACCAGCATTAACCGTTGCTGATTTAGCTGAACAAGTGCAACATGTATGTAACTTCATCCCACAAAATCTCATACGGCACCTGTACGACAAATGCATGCACCTTTGCATGCTTGTATTCAAAATCGTGGCGACTACAGCGGTTATTAATGTACCACCATTTCACATTTGAAATGGCTCTTCTCGCGCATACTTTAACCTGTGACCTTGAAACTTTAATCAAATAAGTATGTTACCTACACAATTACATTGCCTAAATTTTATTCCTCTAAACTAATATCTTCTTGCTGATGGGGGTTTTATTTTCCGCCTGTTATATATATACTCACGGACTATGAAAGTTGCTCACCAAGAAAGACGCATAGGATGGACCTGAAATTTTATTGATGGAAGGATACATATGAATGATATACATGATTACAAAACCAGCGCAGCAGAACACGTACAGAGGGAGCTGTAGTACACAGTCTGGTCACCCTCAATAGCGCATCGCACCGCTTCTTGCTGCGATACAAGCAACAAATCGGTCCGGCATGTTGTCGAACAGACGCCTGATGTTGTCCTGCAGTAAACGAGTCCACACCTGTTGGACGTTACGTTCCAAACACCGAAGATTGCTGCAACGAGGCAACTGGCATTTCAACTGGTCCCACATCTGCTCGATAGGGGACAGGTCTGGGGAGCTGGTACGCCATAGAAATGTCTGGACATGACTCAGGCAGGCCTAAGAGTTACAAGCCGTGTGTGGCAGAGCATTATTTTGCTGGAATTGCCCTTAGCAACGAATCCCAGCAACGAATGGGAGCACATGGGGCCATAGAATCTCATCCACGTACCGCTGGCCAGTTAACGCTCCAGGTACCACTACTAGAGCGGATCGGCTGTTGTAGGCTATGGCTCCCCAGCCCATGGTGCCTACAGTGGAGTTAGTGTGACGCTCAATAACGTGTTTGGGATTGTGGCGTTGTGCAGGGGACCTCCACACTCGGACACGCTAATCATCGGTTCCCAAAACGAAGACGTCGCTAAACACCACACATTGCTAAACACCACACATCGCCAATATGTAGAGTTCCACGTTGCTCTGGCCCGGCGCCACTGCAACCGGAGCCGCCAATGCTCCCGTATTAATGACAGCACACGTAAGGGACACTGGGATTGCAGGTTCGCTTCCTTCAGGCGTCTAGATATGGTTCGTGGGCACACAGAAGTCGTTGACTACAAGCCGGTTTATAAGGTCGCTGGCTCCTGCTTGCAGTGTCATTCAAGGGTGTGCGGTTATGCGCAATCACACCAGACTGGAATCATTTGCATACCAGCCCGCTCCCTAGCTATTTACATCATTTCGCGGTTGTACCATGTTTTCTTCTTGGTGGACAACTTTCATTGTCCGTGATTGTATACACACTCGTACAGACACAAACACGCACTTATATATTATGATCCCATAAACGTTCGATTCGAGTTTAGGGATACTTAAAAAAAGTGTAACCCCGCCGATAACTTGAATTAGAATTTTCGACCCAGTAACAGAATTTTCCCATTACATTGTAGAATGTATATATACAAATTATAAAAAATCATAGCTTAGAAAGAACTTTTAAATACTGCCGAGAAGAATGGTTATTTAATGTTACATTCAATCCAAGTGTTATTAAATTCCATTTCCAAATCTTACTTCCAAAGTGATACACTTATGTATTATTTTTATCAAATTAATCTAACTAAAACAAGAAATAAGCTTGTTGTAAAACATAAACAAATAAATAAATTAATTTAATATATTCGAAGGAACTCGAGGTTGTGTTTAAAGGAATGTTAGTGAAATATCTTACGAAATATCGCCATGAAATCTGAAAAAGTTTGCAGGAAGAAGAAAAATAAAGTGAAAAATAAAAATAAATAGTTTTCCTCCTATTTTCAATTAAACTTATGTCACTGACACTGACAAGGGTTAAATTAAAATACGTCTGAAGTAAAATCAAAGTTATCTGTTTTGTGGCCAGGGTTAGGAAAATATCATTAAAAGAAAACCATGATACAAAGGAAACAATGAAGTATTATTTTAACTTATTTTAATGCTAGCAAATGTACCTGCCGTTGCCCGCATCCTAAATAAGCGACCGGTACTTAAATAATAAATTCACGCTTTTGATACGTCCTAAATAAGCTCTATTGAAACGCCTTAAATAAAGGCACAGCAATTCGGCTTTCAAGCACACAAACATCTTTTTTATCGGCACAAAAATGTCCTATATGCTTTACATGCTATATCTTTTAAATTCGCGATATTAGAAAACCGATATACAAGACAATTGAAGAAAAATACTTGGATAAAGAAGATATAGAAAGTTAATTTACCTTAGAAGTATTCACTCATAAAATTAATTATTATCTCTATGCGTTTCCCCCTGATTTAATTCACATTTCCAGATTAAAATATTTCTATGTTTCAAAAATTGAAAACTTATCGTTTAAATTCACGAATTTAGAAAATTGTACAATTTTATAGCAGTCCGTATCTAGATAGAAAGTTTGAGATATCCTTCGCTGTCCACTAGCGTATAGAACGCCAGCACAGAATATCGTCTGCAGCTGAAATGTATAAATTGATTTGACGAAATGGCTGTTTTCAGACTTAAAGGCCTGCATTTTGTATGTAATATTATGCTACAATTACCACTTTTCATATTATAGAATGAATTCATTGACATCATGCTCGTTTATCTATTTGTTCCATTCACGAGAGAAGTTACTTTAGGTAATAGTTTCGTATTTGACGTCTAACAATTCGTCAATAATCTACTATAAGAGCAACCTATTTCTCCGTCCGTAAAGATTGGGAAAATGTTAATGATGAATTTGGCAGAATATCGCCAACTTGGTAACTTTTCTTAATGAATGTTGCCAAATAACGAAAATGTTGCTAAATTAAGAAAAATGTCGGCAAATTCATAAAAACAACATTAAATCAATGAAAATGATGACTAATTGATGAAAATTCAATATCATGAAAATATTATAAGAATATCTTCTTTCTCCGTCTGTAACATTTTCGGGTGACAAATTTGGCGGAATATAGCCAGTCGACATTTTTACATATTGCTAAATTGGCGAATATGTCGCCAAATTGATTAAAATGTCGCCCAATTGGTAAAAATGATGCTAAATCAATGAAAATGACAACACAACAACATCAATGAAAACGATTTGCCATCCTGCGTCCCCCAAAACACCACTATTAATTTGGATGTCGTAGAACTTTGTTCAAAAAAGGGAAAGGAAACTATTGTCAAGGCTAAAGGAATAGAAACAATTAAAACCTATATGGGGTGAGATTTAGTACAGATGTACACGGATGGATCCTCAGACGAGACTATCCTCGGGGGAGGAGCTGGCATTCACATTGCTATGCCAAATGGTACCAAAAGACTCCAGAGCTTTGGAGCAGGTAATATTGCTTCCAACTTTACATGCAAACTAAGAGCAATTCATGAGGCCTTGGGCATTTATATTTCTTTCGAAGATGTAGACAGAGCTAGCGGACTTGTAATTTTCTGCGACTCTAGAGCTGCTCTTCAGGCAATACAACATGGACGCTCAGGCATTCACAATACGCAATGCATTCACAAATACATGGATGCAATTAATAAAATAGGAAAGCGTTGCATTCTACAGTGGATGCCTGCACATGTAGGAATTGACGGCAATGAGGCGACCGATGAATTGGCCAAGGAGGCAAGGAACTTAAATAAAGACACCTAAGGCACCCTCACTCTTGACGATGCTATTGCTATCGCCAGATACAGAATTAGAGTGTAACCTATAGGATTGGACCACCAGGTTTGTGTAATAAATGCGAATAGGGAGATCACCAAGATAATTGCCAGACTAAGAACTAGATACCTAGGTGGTACGAAAATTAATGCGTATGGCACCAGAACCTACAAATACTGTAGAAACTGCCCAGGTGAAGAGCTTGCACTAGAACACATATTTGACTGTCCAGCAATTCTTGCGGCTTTGCAACGCATTGGCGAATTCCCTTTCCAGGGAAATCTTTATAATGAGAAGATTGTGGATCTCGCTAAGGCAGTAATATCTGCACATGGTTCAATCTGACCTCTTATGGACACGACACCAACCACCAACCAACCAACACGACTAATAGATGAAAATTCAATTTCTTGGAAGAATATAAGAATTTACTATAAGATCAACATATTTCACCAGTAACACTTAACACTTGGCGAAATATGCAGAGACAAATTTGGCGGGATATAGACAACTTTTTAATTGTTGCCAAAATGACGGAAAAGTGTCCAAATTGATAAAAATATCTCTTAAATGATAAAAATGACGCAAAATTTAAATAAAGTTTTACATATTTTTAATTCACAGGCATACCTTCTAGTATATAAAAATGACCTTTGCTTTGTTTGTTTGTAACGTTTGGCTTTACATCTGGTAAACTATTCTGACACAGATTGATGAAAATATCGTCAAATTTGCAAAAATGACTCTAATTTATAGAACATGATAAATTGATGAATTAATTATTTAAATGCATGAATTCTATTGCTTATTAAGGATTATAACAATATTAATAATTGTAAATTTAGCGTTGCGTGAAATATAAGTTAATTGAGAACTTGAAATAATTTTATATGTTATCGTCCGGAAAATCGCCCAATGTACAATTCAACGTTAAAAGCACTGCGCTGTAGATCTCATACGTAATATTTTCACTGTGAAAGAAGTAAATTCATTGCATTATATAAGGAAGTCATGAGCTGTCCACATCAGAATTTTACTTTCCTTATATACAATAATGTATAAGGAAAGTTGTGTGACGGGGTCGAAAATTCGAACTCGAGTTTTAGACGGGACAAATCATGGGGGAGTTTCAAGCATCCCTGATTACGAATTAAACATTTTTAAAGTGATGTCTATGTGTGTGTATGTGTGTGTGTGTGTGTGTGTGTGTGTGTCAGTGATACAGTGGAAAAGATAACTGATGTCCGAATGGACCGATTCGAACAAAATTTGGTACAAAAATTACAATCCGTAAACACTGGAATCCTATTGTTTTTATAAACAATCGAATGTTCAGAACCCCCTAAATTTTCGAGTTGTTGTTGATGTTGAGACCCAGACCGTCCGACCTACCAGAAAGGTGTAAGGTAACTGTTCCGGTCCAAATTAGGTGGCCGGGAAGTGCCACCTAATTTGGACCGGAACCCAGTGAGGGAGGCATCCACAGGGACCGTACCCTTCTTCCCCTACCACCAACCTCTCGGAAGGACTTACGGACCCACATGTATAACGTGATCGTACTCCGCATGAAGCCTAAATTTTCGACTGACATTTTTGAAAAAATAGTCAAAAAATCAAAACCTCTAATAAAGTTACACAAATCGACATATCTTGCGTAAATGTTTATTAAAAAACGATTGCCATAAATTTTAGAATGCTAACATGAACCGTTCTCGAGGTATTGCACATTTTTAAAAAAAATTATCAAAAAATCAAATAAAATAAAAAAAATATTTCCTATTGAAAAATATGTTGACTTTTCATATGTAATACCATGCGATAAATTGGGTGACATTATTTTCGTGGATCTAGCTCGTTCCATTCATGAAAAAAGATACTTTGAGTAATACTTTTGTGTTTGAACGCTAATAGTCATTTATCTGCAGTAAGAAAAACTTATTTTTTCGTCCATAACGCTTGACGAGATTTGGGCGACTGATTTGGTGGAATGTCGCCAACTTGGCGACTTTTTCAAGTGTTGCTAAATTAACGAAAAACTCGCCAAATGGATAAAAATGACGCCAAATCAATGAAAATAACGACTCATAAACGAAAATTCAATATCTTGGAAAGAATATAAGTATCTACTATAAGAATACCATTTTTACTTTCCCTGCAATACATGGTAATGCATAGGGAAAGTATTGGAATCATGCCGAAAATCACAACTCGAGTTTTCGACGGATCTACACGTTTCGAGACCTCTAGAATACGAAAAAACCATTTTTAAAGTGACGTCTGTGTGTGTGTCTGTCTGTCGGTCTGTCTATCTGTCTGTCTGTCTGTCTGTGTGTCTGTCTGTGCAGATTTTGTATCCACTCTAACTGAAAACCTATTGGACCGAATTTCACAAAATTTGGTAGGTAAGTCACTTGTGGGCGGGGCAGGTGCTGATTAGTTTTGTTGTACAATTAGGGATAAAAGAACCCGTATTTTTGTGCGAAATGGCCCGCAAAAGCTTGTATCCACTCTAGCTAAAACGCTACTGGACCGAATTTCACAAAATTCGGTAGATGAGTCTCTTGTAAGTCATCCTGGTGCTGATTAGATTTTGGTACGATTCGGAAAAAAAATAACCTGCATTTTCTTACAAAATGTCCCCCAAAAATCATCCAAATCTAAGCTAAAGAACTACGCATGCTCAAATATATCCAATAAATGCTTGTTTAATACGTAATTTTTAACGAAGAAAAGAATAAGGCTAACCCCATTACACTAGGACTAGCCGTTCTCGAGATATTTTAGTTTTTCGTATTTTCTCTACGCCACCTATGAAATTAAGTCCGGTTACCGAATGAGAAAGAAAATTGAATTAAAAGTGAAATAAAATTAATTAAAATAAACAGAACGTGAATATAAGTCTGTAGGGAAAGTCATGTGCTGCCCACATCAGATTTTTACTTTCCCTGCAATACATGGTAATGTATAGGGAAAGTATTGGAATCATGCCGAAAATCGCAACTCGAGTTTTCGACGGATCTACACGTTTCGAGACCTCTAGAATACGAAAAAACCATTTTTAGCGTGATTACTGTGTGTATGTCTGTGCGTCTGTGTGTCTGTGTGTCTGTCTGTGTGTCTGTCTGTGTGTCTGTCTGTCTGTGCAGATTTTGTATCCACTCTAACTAAAAAACTAATGGACCAAATTTCACAAAATTTTGTAGGTAAGTCACTTGTGGGCGGGGCTGGTGCTGATTAGTTTTGGGTACGATTCGGAATAAAAGAACCCGCCGTTTTTGTGAACTGGCCCGTAAAAGATTGTATCCACTTTAGCTGAAAAACTAATGGACAGAATTTCACAAAATTCGGTAGATGAGTCACGTATAGGTCACCCTGGTGCTGATTAAATTTTGGTACGAATCAGAAAAAAATAACCTGCCTTTTTTTGCAAAATGGCCCGCAAAAATTGCCAAAATCTAAAATAAAAAACTGGGTATACTCAAATATATCCATTAAATGCTGATTTAATACGTAATTTTTAATGACGAAAAGAATAAGACCAACCCATTACACTAGGACTAGCCGTTCTCGAGATATTTTAGTTTTTCTTACTTTCCTTACGCCACCTTTGAAAATAAATCCGGTTATCGAATGAGAATGAAAATTGAATTAAAAGTGAAATAAATTTAATTAAAATTAAAAGAACGTTAATATAAGTCTGCAGGGAAAGTCATGTGCTGCTCACATCAGATTTTTTTAACTGTAAAAGTAGTAACTTCATTGAATTATATAAGGAAATTCATGTGCTGCCCACATCAGATTTTTACTTTCCTTATATACATAATGTATAAGGAAAATATTGTGACGGAGTCGAAAATTCGAATTCGAGTTTTCGATTCGAGTTTTCAAGTTTCAAGCATCCCTGATCACGAATCAAACATTTGTAAAATGATGTCTGTGTGTGTAGTGTGTGAAAGTATGTGTGTGTGTGTGAAAGTATGTGTTGTGTATGTGAAAGTATGTATGTGTGTGTGTCAGTGAGTCTGTGGAGACGATAACTGACGAACGAATGGACCGATTCGAACGAAATTTGGTACAAAAACCACAATACATAAACACTGGAAGTCTATTGTTTTTATACGCAATCGAATATCCAGAACCTCCTAAATATTCGAGTGTAATTTTGAAAAAATCGCCAAAAAATCAAAACCACTAATAAAGTTACGCAAATAGACATTTCTTATGTAATTTTTCATTAGAAAATGACTGAAATAAATTTTAGAACGCTCACACGAACTGTTCCCGAGATATTGCACATTTTTCAAAAAAATTGTCAAAAAATCATAAAATAAAAAAAAATGTTTCCTATTGAGAAACATGTTCACTTTCATATGTAATACCATGCGATAAATTGGGTGACATCATTCTCGAGGATCTAGATCGTTCCATTCATGAAAAAATATACTTTAAGTGATACTTTTGTATTTGAACGCCAATAGTCATTTATCTACTGTAAGAATAACTTATTTCTTCGTCCATAACGCTTGGTGAGATTTTGGCGACGCATTTGGCGGAATGTCGCCAACTTGGCGACATTTTTAATTGTTGCCAAATTAACAAAAATCTCGCCAAATGTATAAAAATGACGCTAAATCAATGAATATGACGACTAATTGAAGAAAATTCAATATCTTGGAAACAATATAAGTATCTACTATAAGAATAACATTTTTTTTATTGTTATAGCAGTAAATTCATTGCATTATATAAGGAAGGGCATATGTTGCCCACATCAGATTTTTTATCATGTATTCAGCTTTAGCTTAAAAAGAACAATACTGCAAAAAATTATCATTTACAGCACTCTCTGGGGAAAAATATTTTGGCAACATTAACGGAATTAGGATTAGCTTTTTACCAGAAATAAGCAGAAGAATAATAAATTATATTATTGCGTGCTTGTGGCATTGCATGATAAAATTTTAATTTCAATCATTTAGTGCTGCTTATTTCATTACTGCTACCACGCAAAATGTATACAACAATTTGTTTTGTTATCGTTCTTTTGACCCGGTGACTTTGTATCTTTGCTCATGATTCTAAACATTTTACTGATAAATTTTAGAAAACTGCTAAAATAAATATTAGTAAAACAGAACACCACTTATAATTCACTTTATTTATATAATTAATACTACACAGATCGAAAATTACTTATTGGTTTTAGAAAGAATAATAATTAAAATCATTAAATAATTATTGTAATTTATCCATCTTTACTTTCCCTATATACGTTATAATATAACACAATACTTTTCCTATACATTATATAAAGGTTATATAATGTATAGGAAAAGTATTGTGACGATATCAAAAATTCGAATTCGAGTTTTCGATGGACAAACACATATTAAGCGTCCAGGAATGCCAATCGAGCTTTTCTGAGTTGATGTCTGTCCATGTGTGAGTGTGTGTATGTTAAAGCATGTGTATGCCAGTGTGTGTGCATGTTAGTGCGTGTGTATGTTAGTGTGTGTGTATGTTAGTGTGTGTGTATGTTAATGTGTGAATGTTAGTGTGTGCATGTTAGTGTGTGCATGTTTGTGTGTATGTATGTGTGTTAGTGTGCAAGTCAGTGAGCCTGTGGACGCGATATCACACGAAAGAATGAAGAGTTTCTTAAATATATTGGTACGATTATTACGATCATTGAATATTGGAACCCTATTACAATAGAATGTTCGGAATTACTTCCCCTATTCCAATTTTCTAATGCATTTAAAAAAAATCATTTAAAAACCTCTTTTGATAAACAAGTAATAATTTGAGACGTAATTTTCATTAGAAAATGGCTTATATAAACTTTAGACGTTAGAACGTTGGAATAAATAGTTCCGTAGGTATAGTGTAGGATTTACGAAGGAATTTTTGAAAAACTCATTAAAAATCAGGATCTTTAATACTTTTAAATAAATAAACATTTCATACATAATTTGTCATTAGAAAACGAGAATAACACAACCGTTACGACACTACCATGAACCGCCATTGTGACATTGGACGTTCTTCAAATGAATTTATAAAATAATTATGTAAATTTAACATAAAATAGCGTAAAATATATTAACTTTCTCAGATCGACATTATGCAACAAATCTGTTCATATAATTCCCGTGAATCTACATCGTTCCAACCACGAGCGAAGATAATCTATGTAATAATTTTGTATTTTGACGCCCAAGCATTCGCCAATAGTCATTTATTTCACAGGATGTTAGTTAAATGTCATTGCATTCTGATAAGTAATTCCATTTCAAGAACATTATCCATTTCGACAATAAAACTCGTACTCCTGTCCAAGTATCTCAAAGATCTTCGGCAGTATGGTATTCCATGGTTCGATACGCGGTTGGGGCATCAAAGTTCCTTCCAGAACAATTGTTTTATATATAATATTTCAAAATTTTCAATTATTTTTTACTTCTTTTGCAATACATGGTAATGTATAGGGAAAGTATTGGAATCATATCGAAAATCGCAACTCGAGTTTTCGACGAATCTACACGTTTCAAAACCTCTGGAAAACGAAAAAAACTATTTTTAGCGTGACGTCTGTGTGTGTGTCTATCTGTTTGTCTGTCTGTGTGTCTGTGTGTCTGTGCAATGTATGTATCCACTCTAACGGAAAAACTTACGGACCGAATTTCATAAAATTTGGTAGGTTAGTTACTTGGGTATGACCCTGGTGCTGATTAGTTTTTGGAGCGACTCGTAAAAACAAATAACGCCTTTTTTTGCAAAATGGCCCTTAAAAATTTCATGTATCCACTCCAGCTAAAGTACTAATTGAACAAATTTCACAAAATTTGGTAGATAAGTTACTTGTACGATACTCCGGTGCTGATTAGATTTTGGTATTATTCGGAAAAGAACAACCTGCCTTTTTTTACGAAATGGCCCTCAAAAATTGTAAAATCTGAAAAAAAAAGCTATGTATGTTCAAACATATCAATTAAATGCTTGTTTTATACTTAATTTTTGATGAGGAAAATAATAAGAACAATTCTATTACTCTAGGGCTAACCATTCTCGTGATATTTGAGATTTTACGCATTTAGTTATGCCACGTTTAGAAAAATGTCTAATTACCAAATAAAAACAAAAATTGAATTAAAAATGCAGATTTAGTGTTATTTTGTGCAATTAAACTCAATTTAATGAAATATTAAAGAAATAAAAAAAATGAATTTAAGTCTGCAGGGAAAGTCATGTGCTGCACACATCAAATTTTTTACTTTCCCTGCAATACATGGTAATGTATAGGAAAAGTATTGGAATCATACCTAAAATCACAACTCGAGTTTCGACGGATCTACACGTTTCGAGACCTCTAGAATACAAAAAAACTATTTTTAGCGTGACGTCTGTGTGGGTGTCTCGTGTCTGTGTCTGTCTGTTCAATATTGTATCCACTCTATCTAAAAAACTACTGGACCGAATTTCATAAAATTTGGTAGATAAGTCACTTGGATGAGACCCTGGTACTGGTTAGATTTTGACAGGATTCATAAAAACAGAACCCGCCTTTTTTTACGGAATGACCCGTAAAAATTTCATGTATCCACTCTAGCTAAAATATTAATTGACCAAATTTCACAAAATTTGGTACATAAGTTACTTGTAGGATAATCTGGTGCTGATTAAATGTTGGTACAATTCGGAAAAGAACAACATGCCTTTTTTATGAAATGGTCCGCAAAAATCGCCAAAATCTAAAAAAAAAGGACTACGTATGCTTAAATGTATCAATTAAATTCTCTTATTTTATACGCAATTTTTGACGAGGAAAAGAATACAACATACTCCATTATGCTTTGGGACTAACCAGGGTAAGAAATTAGCGGGGGCCATGCGCGAAATGCGACCAAATTTTTAACGTTCGCGACTATGATTTCGGAATCGGGGGCCAAATCGCGACTAGAATTAAATCACTATAATTTACCAAAAATAACCGAGGGGAAAAAAATTGTTCTTTTATAAAACAATAAGTCACTTTAAAATTTTTTATTTTCATCATGTTTAAAGTAACCTGAAAGAATCAGCCCACATTCACTATTAAGCGACATTCATATTTTTGACGCAATTAATTTGCCAAATTCTGAAGATAAAGATTTATTTACAAATTATGGAAGTAAAGAACTTGATATTATTCTTAAAAATTTACCTTCATGTGTGCAAATTGATGAAAATGAAGTTAAAGAAGAATATTTGGAATGGAAATTTTGAGCTGCAGATAAAAAATCACAAGATTCAAATGTTTTATGGGATAGATTATTTAATAAATCAGAATCTTCAGATGAATACAGCAATTTGCTAAATATTATTTCATTTCAGCTTATAATATCATTCAGTACTGCTATTTGTGAACGAGGGTTCAGTATAATGAATCTTATAAAAACGGATGTTCGAAACAGATTGAAGGTTGAAACACTGAATGATGCATTATCCGGAAGTATATGTATTTGGCAAGCAAATAAAATATTTAGATTAGGCCTATGTGGTTTAATCGTGTATATTTTTTATTTCATTAAAATGTTTTATTTTGGCCCTTAAAAATTTTCAAATGGCCCACAATAAATTGATGCTGGGAGCCATTCGGCCCCTAATTTTTTTTTCTAATTTCTTACACTGGGACTAACCATGCTCAAGATATTTGAGATTTTTTATATTTTTGTTACGCCGATTTCGGAAAAATGTCCAATTACCAAATAAAAACATAAATTAAATTAAAAATACAAATTTAGTGTTATTTGGGCAATTAAACTCAATCTAACGAATTAGTAAAGAAATAAAGAACGTCTGAATTTCAGTCTGCAGGAAAAGTCATGTGCTGTCCACATCAGATTTTTTTACTTTCCCTTCAATACATGGTAATGCATAGGAAAAGTATTGGAATCGAGTTTTCGATATATTTACACGTTCTGAAATCTGTCCACCTGGGAAAACCGCGTGCTGTTGGCAGATTTCGGGCGCGGTAGCCCGGTGGTTTGCGCGCTGGATTTGCACTCTGCCACAACTGCCGCCGTGTTCATGCGGAGTACGATCACGTTAAACATGTGAGTCCGTATGTCCTTCCGAGAGGTTGAGGTTGGCATTAGGGGGAAGGAGGGCACGGTCCCTGTGGATGCCTCCCCCACTGGGTTCCGGTCTAAATTGGGTGGCACTTCTCGGCCGTCCAAGCTGTTACCTTACACCTTTCTGGTAGGTCGGACGGTCTGGGTCTCAACAACAACGTTCTGGAACCTCTGGAACATGCAAAACCTATTTTTAGCGTGATGTCTGTGTGCATATTTGCGTGTGTGTCTGTGTGTCTGCCTGTCTGTGAAATGAATGTATCCATTTTAGCACAAAAACTAATGAAACAAATTTCATAAAATTTTATAGATAAATAACTTGTGTATAATCCTCGTCCTGATTAGAATTTGGTACTATTCCGGAAAAAAGAAACCGCCTTTTTCGCTTTGCAAAATGGGCCGCAAAAATCACCAAAATCTAACATGAAAGACTACGTGTTCTCAAATGTATCCAATAAATGGGTTTTTTTATACATAATTTTTGACGAAGAAAATAATAAGTCTAACCCCATTACAGAACTAATCGTGCGCGAGAAATTTAGTTTTCTCTCATTCTTGTTACGCCGCATTTGAAAAAATCCGATGAGGGCAGTACATGACTTTCCTTATATAATGCAATGAATTTACTACTTTTACAGTGAAAAAAATCTGATGTGGGAAGCACATGACTTTCCTTATATAATGCAATGAACTTACTACTTTTAGAGTAAGATAATTCTGATGTGGACAACACATGACTTTCCTTATATAATGTAATGGATTTACTACATTTACAGTAAAAAATATATGTTTTTCTTATGCTAGATACTTATATTCTTTCCAAAATATAGAATTTTCGGCAATTAGTCGTCATTTTCATTTATTTAGAGTCATTTTTATCCATTTGAGGAGATTTTCGTTAATTTGGCAACAAAAAGTCGCCAAGTTGACGACATTCCGCCAAATTCGTCGCCAAAATCCCGTCAAGCGTTATGGATGAAGAAATGAGTTATTCTTACAGCAGATAAATGACTATTGGAGTTCAAATACAAAATTAGTACTCAAAGTACCTTTTTGCATGAATGGAACGAGCTAGATCCACGAGAATGATATCACCCAATTTATCGCATGGTATTACATATGAAAAGTGAACATGTTTCTCAATAGGAAATATTTTTTTATTTTATTTTATATGACTGTTTGATAATTTTTTTGAAAAATGTGCAATATCTTGAGAACGGTTCATGTTAGTGTTCTAAAATTTGTCAATCGTTTTCTAATGAAAAGTTATATAAGAAATGTCTATTTGCATAACTTTATTAGCGTTTTTGATTTTTTGACGATTTTTTCAAAATTTCACTCGAAAATTTAGGGGGATTCTGAATATTCGATTACGTATAAAAACAATAGGCTTCCAGTGATTACAGAGTGTGATTTTTGTACCAAATTTCGTTCTAATCGGTCCATTCGTTCGTCAGTTATCGTCTCCACAGACTCACTGACACACACACACACGAACACACATACTTTCACACACACACACACACACACATACTTTCACACACACACACACACACATCACTTCAAAACTGTTTGATTCGTGATCAGGAATGCTTGAAACATGCTCTCCCGTCGAAAACTCGAATATGTATATAAGGGAAGTAATAATAGGTTATTCTTATAGTCGATAGTCAAATTCTTTCAAAGATATTGGATCTTCGTCAATTAGTAGTTATTTTCATTGATGTAGCGTCATTTTTATCTGTTTGGCGAGATTTTCATTAATTGGGCAATATATAAACAAGGCGCCAAGTTGGCGACATTCCGCCAAATTTATCGTCAAAATCTCGCCAAGTGTTATGGGCCGAGAAATAAGTTATTATTATAGTAGATATATGACTATTGTCGTTCAAATACAAAAGTGTTACTCAAAGCAGCTTTTCCCATGAATGGAACGAGCTAGATCCACGAGAATGATGTCCCCAAATTTATCGCATGATATTGCATATGAAAGGTGAACATGTTTTTCAACAGATAATATATTTTTTTAATTTATGGGATTTTTTGATACATTTATTTGATAAATGTACAATATCTCGAGAACGGTTTGCACTAGCGTTCTAAAGTTTATGTCAATCGTTTTCTAAGGAAAAATTACATAAGAAATGTCTCTTTCCGTAACTTTGTCAAATGTTTTGATTTTTTGATGATTTTTTCAAAATTTCACTCGAAAATTTAAGGAGGTTCTGAATATTCGATTACACACACACACACACACACACACACCTACACACATACACACATACACACCTACACACACACACATCACTTCAAAAATGCTTGATTCGCAATCAGGTATGCTTGAAACGTGCTCTTCCGTCGAAAACTCGAATTCGAATTATCGACTCCGTCACAATACTTTCCTTATACATTATGTATATAAGGAAAGCAAAAATGTCGAGTTACCAAATAAAATCGAAAATTGAATTAAATGTGCAATTTCAGTGTGATTTTGTGCAATTAAACTCAATTTAATGAATTAATAAATAAATAAAGAGAAAATGAATTGGAGGGAAAACCATGTAGACCACATCAGAATTTTTATTTTTACTTTAAAGAAAAATATTTTTGTCTCTACTTCAATATTTCATTCCAATAATTTCAATACACTTTATATTTTAAACTTCTGCTAAACTTCTGTCTAAATTTTAAACTTCTGTTGATTTTGTTCAAAGTTTTCGAATTGCATTTCCGAATTGTAAGAGTAAAATCGCCAAGAAAATATATTTTTATAACGATAGAAAACAATGCAACCTAACATACATTGACGTAAGTGACAATTTGTATTTCGGTAGTAATGAAATTGTAACAATAATCTGCTTCATATATTCAGTATGTGCATATTTTTCTTTTAATATCCTATTAATGATAAAATCTTCACGCGCAAACGGGATATAACCATGACGCTGGCCAAAGGATTATGACAGAAGAAATCAAAATCCAACACACGCAAAAATTAACCTCATTATATAATGTGGGAGTTGAATATACACGCTTTCTTTAAGCAGAGTCTTTCTTAAAAGGATTTTGTTGTTGACTGTAGACTATCTTGAATATTTAAAAAAGCACATTTGCAGGCGTTTTAATAATTAATGTCACCCTTTTTTAATCTCGGCCAGTTCCGAAAAGAGGATTTAAAGAATTACTCTGTAAACATGTTTTGATTACTATTATAATTGAAGAAGAAGTGTGCAATTTACTTTCAATATTTTCATTTTTACTTTTCTTCACATATATAATGTGATGTATAGCAGAATATTATAATGAGGCCGACAATTTGAAACGTACGTACATTATATGCATAAACATAGAAAACAATGCAGCCTAACGTACATTGACGTAAGTGACAATTTGTATTTCTGTAGTAATAAAATTGTAACAATAACCTGTGTCATATATTCAATATAGGGGTATTTTCCTTTTAATATTCTATTAATGATAAGATCTTCACATGTAAACGGAATATAACTATGACGCTGGCCAAAGGATTATGACAGAAGAAATCAAAATCCAACACACGCAAAAATTAACTATTAATTAACTATTAAAAAAAATCTGATGTGGGCAACACATGACTTTCCTTATATAATGTAATGAATTTACTACTTTTACAGTAAAAAAATAGGATTTTCTTGTAGTAGATACTAATATTCTTTCCAAGATATTGAATTTTCGACAATTAGTCGTCATTTTCATTGATTTAGCGTCATTTTTATCCATTTGGCGAGATTTTCGTTAATTTGGCAACATTTCAAAAAAGTCGCCAAGTTGGCGACATTCCGCCAAATTCGTCGCCAAAATCTCGCCAAGCGTTATGCACTAAGAAATAAGTTTTTCTTAAAGGAGATAAATGACTATTGGAGTTCAAATACAAAAGTATTATTCAAAGTATCTTTTTTCAAGAATGGAACGAGCTAGATCCACGAGAAGGATGTCACTCAATTTATCGCATGGTAGTACATATAAAAAGTAAACATGTTTCTCAATAGGAAATATTTTTCTTTTTATTTTATATGACTTTTTGATAATTTTTTGAAAAAATGTACAATATCTCGAGAACGGTTCACGTTAGCGTTCTAAAATTTATGTCAATCGTTTTCTAATGAAAAATTACATAAGAAATGTCTATTTGCATAACTTTATTAGTGGTTTTAATTTTTTGACGATTTTTTCAAATTTCATTCGAAAATTTAGGGAGGTTCTGAACATTCGATTGCGTATAAAAACAATAGGCTTCCAGTGTTTACTGATTGTGATTTTTGTACCAAATTTGGTTCGAATCGGTCCATTCGTTCGTCAGTTATCGTCTCCACAGACTCACTGACACACACACACACATACTTTCACACACACACACACACACACACACACACACACACAGACATCACTTCAAAAATGTTTGATTCGTGATCAGGGATGCTTGAAACGTGCTCTCCCGTCGAAAACTCGAATTCGAATTTTCGACCCCGTCACAATACTTTCCTTATACATTATGTATATAAGGAAAGTAATAACTACAAAAATTAACTACAAAAATTAACTATTAAAAATTAATTATTGTATATACATCACACATATACCATAATGTATAAAGAAAGTATTGTGACTGGGTCGAAAATTCGTATTCGAGTTTTCGACGAGAGAGCACTATTTTTTAAGCATCCCTGATCACAAATCAAACATTTTTGAGGTGATGTCTGTGTGTGTATGTGTGAAAGTATGTGTGTGCGTGTGTGTGTGCGTGTGTGTGTGAAAGTATGTGTGTGCATGTGTGTGTGAAAGTATGTGTGTGTGTGTGTGAAAGTATGTGTGTGTGTGTGTGTGTGTGTGTGTGTCACTGAGTCTGTGAAGACGATATCTCAGGAATGAATGGAGCGATTTGAATAAAATTTGGTACAAAAATTGCAATCCATTAATACTGGAAACCTATTGCTCTTAAACGCAATCGAATGTTCAGAATCCCCCTAAATTTGCAAGTGAAATTTTGAAGAAATCGTCAAAATATCGAAACCTTTAATAAAGTTACGCAAATAGACATTTCTTATGTAATTTTTCCTTAGAAAACGATTGACATAAACTTTAGAACGCTAGAACCATTCTCGAATTATTGCACATTTTTCAAATAAATTTATCAAAAAATCCCAAAAATTTAAAAAGAAGTTAACTGTTGAGAAACATGTTCACTTTTCAAATGGAATATCATGCGATAAATTTGGTGACATCGTTCTCATGGATCTAGCTCGTTCCATTCATGAGAAAAGATACCTTGAGTAACACTTTTGTATTTGAACGCCAATAGTCATTTACTTTCTATAGGAATAACTTATTTCTCTGTATATACAAGATTGACAAGATTTCGGCGACAAATTTGGCGGAATGTCGCCAACTTGGCGAATTTTTTAAATGTTGCCAAATTAACGAAAATCTCGCCAAATGGAAAAAATGGTTCCAAGAGGGAGCACTTTTCAAGCATCCCTGATCACGAATCAAACATTTTTGAGGTGATGTCTGTGTGTGTGTGTGAAAGTGTGTGTGTGCGTGTGTGTGTGAAAGTATGTGTGTGTGTGTGTGTGTGTGTTAGTGAGTTTGTGAGGACGATAGCTCTAGAACGAATGAAACAATATGAATGAAATTTGGTACAAAAATTACAATCCGTGAATACCGGAAGCTTGTTGTTTTTATACAAAATCGAATGTTCAGAACCACCCTAAATTTGCGAGTGACATGTTCATTTTTCATATGTAATATCATGCATTAAATTTGGTGACATCGTTCTCATGGATCTAGCTTGTTCCATTCATGGGAAAAGATACCTTGAGCAATACTTTTATATTTGAACTCCAATAGTCATTTACCTGCTGTAAGAATAACTTATTTCCCTGTATATACAAGATTGACAAGATTTCGGCGACAAATTTGGCGGAATGTTGCCAACTTGGCGACGTTTTAAAATGTTGCCAAATTAAAGAAAATCTCGCCAAATAGATAGAAATGACGCTAAATCAATGAAAATGACGAGTAATTGATGAAAATTCAATATCTTGGAAATGATATATAAGTATCTGCTATAAGAATAACCTATTTTTTTATTCTAAAAGTAGTAAATTCATTGCATTATACAAGGAAAGTCATGCGCTGCCCACATCAAAATTTTTAATTTAAAATCTGTCAAATGATTTTTTTCTTTTTGATATGTCACTGTGGTTAAAATGCTAAAAATTCAACAAATGTTTATAAATAACATGATTACTTTTGTATATTTACTATGATCTGCATAATAGTATTAAGTAGATGAATTTTGCAATATTATAAAGAAAACATATTCAAGATGAAAATTAAAAAAAAAATTATGCATTTTATGAGTTTTGCATACAGGTATATTATATTTTTTTTACTTTAAAATTAATTTATTAATTGTAAAATTGACTCCTAAATTTATAAATTACACTCTTATAAACGTAATAATACAAACTCTTTACAGAACACTGAAATTTGAGTTTTTAACACTTTACAACATAGTTGAAAAGTGTTTCTGACTTGGTTCATTCTGTCTGTCTGTCTGTCCGTTAGCACAATAAGTGCCATAAAAATGACTTTATCAAAATGAAATTTTGGTCTGTTGTTCAGAGGGTATGTGGAACCTATGTGAATATAAATGAATACTATCGCCCACTTAGTTTCTGATTGACCCCGGGTTGAAAAAATGAAATACATTGGACTATTACGGGACCTAATTTTTGAAAAACTTTTTAAGCGGATTTAAAATTCACAAATTGCTTCGAATGTTTAAGGTAATATTCAAATTATCCCATAAAATACATAAAAAATATTCAGCAAAATATGTTCAGTATTTTTTTAAATAAAAATTAAAATAATAATTACATCCTTTATATGACGAGATCACGTGATCATTATATGACGAGATCACGTGGCCCACTTCAATTCTAATATGGCATCCATCTTGTGTCAAAATCTTGATTTTTAAAGTTATTTTTAATTCATATTTAGTGTTGCATCAGCTCTAAAACCGCTTTATGTTTACTTAAATTCTGCGCATCTACATTCTGAAACAACGCAATTACAATATAGTTGAGCTTAAATGATCATCCAAATTTGATTATTTCTACAACTAAGCCTATTTTTCACTTATGTAAAATGTAAACAGCAAAATATGTAGGATGAGTTGTATACGAATTGCTGTATTTTTTTAACGCAAAAGTATTTAGTTCATGGAGTCTGCATAGCTGATATGAATGAAATATTCATTGATTTTACAGAGAGAAGGACGATTTTTTTCGATGAAGTTTTAAGCATAGAGTTTAAGCATAGATGATCATCCAACTTTGATTATTTCTACAACGAAGCCTACTTTTCACTTATGGGGGATGTAAATACCAAAATATGTAGAATGAGTTGTATAAGAATTGTTGCATTAAAGCAAAATTATTTAGCCCATGGAGTCTGCAATATAGTTGATATGAATGAAACAATCATTGATTTTACAGAGAAGCAAACGATTTTTTGAAGAAGTTTTGAGCATAGAGTTAAATTACTTGTTCCTCCATGGTTTTAAGTTTTAAAATTAATTATTATTGTACTGTGATGAATGAAATGAATGGAAAAATGTTTATGAATGAAATTCTGCTATTATTTAAAGAGCCAGCTGATTTATATTTCAATGACATCATTTGAAAAAGTCCATTTGTTTTCGATGAAGTTTTCAAATATAATAAATTATGGTAGTATTATGATAATTTTAAAAATATTTCAGAGGAATATATCGCATTTTAGAGATATATAAATAAAATTGCATTGAAGTTGGAAGTGTTTCATAATCAATGCTTTATGCATGATTGATCTTTCTTGTTTAATTTAAAATTTCTAAATTTTTACCTCAGTACTCTTTTTTTCTTGTTAAACTCAATTTTTTTAAAACAACTTTTAACAATATGCATAAAATATAAATAAAAAATTCTTATATAAAATGAAACAAAACATTCAGCGTGTACAGAGTCCCCTTAAATAAATATTTTTAAACATTATCTGTTAAAACAGCACCTTTTTCCATGACATTTTAGTTTCACTATTTATCTGTTATCTATCTAAATGAACAAATACAAATATTTTCCTTTTAAGGAAGCATTTTCTTGACACAGAAAGTTAATATCAAGAACCCACATTCCTTGAGGATGAAATCCAGCCTTCGTTTACTTAACTGTATTTTTGAGAATGAAACTTTAAACAATAGTGACGTGTGGCGATAAATTGTAACTGAAATTTCGCCAGACATGTTACGTCGTAGATATGTTCTTGAAATAACTTCTTTATCAATTTTTAATTTATCTCTTTCTAAAGGTTAGGGTTTGTTTCATAATTAAATAGAAGCTTTTCAATTACAGTAATACTGCGCAAATTTAACGTTTTGATTCATTTTCTAAAAGTCTTGAAATATAAAGTTAAGCTCATACATCTTTGATAAGTATGAATTATTGAGGTACCTCAATAATTAATAAACCAAATCTTGGTATGGATTTTATATTAAGAAATTAAAAACACTTATAGCAGTCTATAGTAATACGCTGATTCGTACAACCCAGACTGCTTGATCTACTTCAAGGATCTACCCGATAGTGTAAGGTATCTGTTTAGACGACCTGGAGAGAGCCACATAATTTAGACTACACCATATGGCAACACCAGGGATCATACCACCCTTCACCTAATTTATCCCTTCTCCTATAGATTTTCAGAACAATGGATTTGAAAGCTCTTTGATTTTTATATTGAGATATAAGAAAATTGATAAGCAATCCGATGTTTATAATTTAACACCAGATACTGTAAATATGACACATTGCTCCTCAAAAAAACTATTTCCTCAATCCATCCGTTTATTAATTATAATTTTTCAGCGAGTGAATTCTTAAAATTTTTTAATCAGCTGACCGTTTCCCGTTGAAAGCAAGACCTTGCCAATTGAAGTTCTTTCATTTTTCTCCTGTTCGGAATCTGACCCATTTTACAGTTTGGGGTCAGAGGATAACTCGGGGATGTGGTGATTATTTCTACGATTCTTTTTTTTTTCTTTTGTATGGTCCGTTGAACACGACAGCGCATGCACTTAAAGCGAGCGCATGCACTTAAAGCGAGCGCATGCACTTAAAGCGAGCGCATTGTGGTGAGGTGAATTTTACACATAAATATAATAAAACTTAAACACATAAATACATTAAAGATACTCACCAAATAGTTCCACCAGGCTCAAGCGCGTTAAAGTATAGTGGGGTCCGATTGGACCTAAGTACATTGCGTTTGCTCAATCAAAATAATCATTCCCTTTTTGTGGCCAAATAACAATATTTATTTATAGAACACATGAAATCTCAAATTTAAACATTAATATACAAAATACACAATTACAAAAGAGTTCCCAAATTACCTAAACTTGACCTCGGGATGTACAATTTATTTTGCATGAATTTGCATATTTATAAAATCCAAATTTGTAATTAATTACTTTTTGTTAAGAACACAATATGTATATTCAATTTTGCTAAAACTCCCATTTATCATAACCCTGCCCTTACACTATTGGATTACATCAGTTACTTAAACATTCATGTACACATTTTAAAATCAATATATAATTTCATACCTTCATACATAGGACTCTCACTGAGTGCTGTAGCTGACCTCTGCACGTAGGAAAGGGTGGCACAATTAATTGAATGTTTATTAGTTCATTTATTCCGATGGTTCGTGGAAAACACTACCAGTCCGGGAAACACTAGGTTGCCTATCATCAGGTCATAAGTTATTGCCAAGTATTATTTTGGAGATGAGCACACTGTCCACTTTCCTTCTCCTCCTCTTAAATTCTGGCTTCAGTCCCAGCGGCTCTTGAGTGAGCATGCGTACAGGCTTTGCCAAATATATCCGTTTTCGTAGAGATTCGTCTGCTGCTTAGGATCCCGGGATTGATGCTCCTCTATCACTCCATACACGCAGTGTTACAGTTACCACGGCTTAAATGCAGCTAAAGGAGCAAGGTCCTACACCGCGCCGTTTGAGTGGTGAGCTGTGTTGCACTGCAACTAACAAAACAAATGACGATGGGCATACTGCTCACTTTCCTTCTCCTCCTCTTAATGCGGCTTAGACCCAGCGGCTCTTGAGTGAGCATGCGTACAGGTCCTTGCCTAAAGAGTGGAGATCAGATACTTTATTTGTAGAGATTGACTGCTGCTTAGGAGCCCTGGATTGATGCTCCGCAATATTCCGTGCACACAGTATTTACGTAACCACGGCTTAAATGCAGCTAAAGGAGCAAAGGTCCTACACCGCGCCGTTTTGGTGGTAGAGCTGTGTGTACTGCAACCAATTAACACATGACGACCTTCTTCCATTTTCTGGTCGAACTGCCCGAAGAAAATGCGCCCGCGCGCTGAGTTAGGCTCGGCTCGATTTGGCTACGAGTCGCCTTCTATACCGGACTCCCCACGTCGTCTCCTCGGCAAAAGCATTGCCGCCCGAGATAGGAACCGCGGACGCCGGCTCAGAGATGCATCAAAAATACATGCCGGATCGGCTACACCGAAATACAAGTGCCCCGCACTTGGAGTGCTCTCTACTCGAGCTCAGAAAAGCAACTGACGATTTTTACATTTCTTAAAACTTTCAGAATTTTACAAACAAGGGGAATGACAAAAACAGGGAGGAAGTCCCCCCAACTCTCATTCGCTGTTCCCAAACGCTATAAAAAAGAGGAGGTCCAAAAATGCCTCACACCATTGGTCTAGAAGCGACGCTAATTTTTTATGCGTTCCACTAAAATACAAGAACCAGAGGGCATACAAAACCAGGGTGGTCCAAAATACCGGACACCGACGCGCGCCACACCTGACAGGGCTATAAATTTTCAAAGATTTGTGGCTCAACTTTGACATTTTGCTGCAATTAAATCTCTGAATATTTACAATCCATGTCAGTGCGCACACAACCCAACGGCGCCAAAAAATCCCAATTCCGTCTGTGCAAAGGCCTAGCTATAAACATAAATCACCAAAACATAGTATACATTTCAATATATTTACACCATTCCCTTTTTTCCCAGGGTTATGTATCAAAATATGTGAAAATATTGTCACATATTCTCACCCTCCTGAACAGAAAAGAAGTCAAGCTAGGTTTACAAAATACTATATAGTACACTTTACATCATCATTATTTGTTTACAGATTTTCCCTCACTTTTTCTCACAGTTCACAATTTTTTTTGTTTACAGTTCGAATCATACATTTACACACAACAAGTACTATCTGATCTACATTTGTATAATTTCACAATTTTACTTTACACATTTTAATTTACAACGCAATACGACCACAACAAAACAACTGTCAGTCCAGCCGTTTCTCTGTTTACGAGTAAACATCTGCTCGTTGCCAGGCAACCCCCCAAAACCCTTCTCCGAATTCTCTCGAAGACCGGAAATCCGAACTCGCGCCTTGCGTAGCTCGATTCAGAGCAGAAGCGCGGCTGGCTATTCGCATCGCCATTCACATCATATTTTTTCATCTTGCCAAGCACCAAAGAGCAGGTAAGTATCTCAGCATGTTTTTAGCATGTTCTTTAGCAATGTCATCTCTGATAATTTACACACACGTGAGTTATTTGATGTGGAAATGAAATTCGGCTGTCTAATTGTACAAGTCAGATTCATTCTCTTTGTCATCTGACCTGCGTGCTACATTGGCGGGAAATCCAAAATCGTTTCACTGATGCTGTGCTAACAACAATCCCTGATCTCTCTTTCACAAAGTTATTATTATTTATTTTTAATCTAATTTTACGTCTATTTTCATGTGATTTGAATGTTTATTTTATGTTTTATTTCGGCGCATTTTTTGCATGTATTCACGAGCTAACCCCATTTTTTTGAATAACCTCTATAGATTTACCTAGGACACCTTTTAAATTTTAATGTTTAGTATTTAAATTGAACGACCCGCGTTTTAAATACCTGTATTGGTTCACTACCATGAATCATGCTTCTAACGCAGCTATATGTTTTATTTATTTATTTATATTTTTATTCTTAATTTATCTTTTATTGTCATTTACTTATATTTATATTAAAATCTGTATATTGTTATTCCTCTGTGATTCTCTAATCTTGTACATATTTATTCATTTTTACTATGAGTTCATCATTTCGTATTACTGTATTTGCTCCATGCCTATTTGTGAACATATGCTAAGCTTCCCCCGCGTTGAAGAGAATGACCTTGAATTTTCGCCTGCGTACTTTGCCTCGGAACCAGTTTTTCTTACCGAAAGAGTCGACCTTTTGCCAAGCACTGGCTTTTTCATACCAGCCGGCCGTCAGCTTTTTTTTTTTTTTTTGTAAGCGGAGCTGCTCTTATTTTTTAAAGCTTGTTTACATTTCCTTTCCAATTTTTTTTTTTATTTATTTATTTATTTTGATTGTATACCTTTGAATGTAAACCTTTTCAAACATCCGTTGTCATGATTTCAAAATATTTTGCAGCGATATCAACGATCTGAATACCCTAATTCAAATGCCTGTCATCAAGGCCGCCCGGTTTGTATATGGTGAAATATTTATTTGTTGTTATTGTGCTATACATATATGTCTTTTACTTTATTTACTTATTTTGTTATTTTGATTACTGATTCTTTTTATTTTTTGTTATTTAAAATTTACTTGCAAGTTAGTCCCCCCCCCCCTTTTTTTTTTTTTTTTGAAGTTGCAACTGGCCGACTGCCATTCACTACTCTTATGTATATCATTATATCTGTGTATATCTGTTTTGGCTATATATTATTAGATTCATATAAATTTTTCAGCGATGCCTTCAGCCATATGTGATGTCCAGATGGACTCGACTATAAACTTGACGATTTTCATTATGGAACAGACACCTGCACATTTTACGTGATGGAAGTACAATTTATACTGTACAAATACTGGTCGTATCTTTTTATTATTCCTCATATTGTTATTGTTATCCTTCTCATTATGATTTATTTATTATTTTATTTGTTAATTCTAACCTGTATTTAAAGATTATATTTATTATTATTATTATTTTTTATTTGAAAATTTTGTTATTGTTACTGTTACCTGATTTGCCCCCCCCCCCCTTTATTTTGACTGTACTCATCTTATTTTCTTACAACTGCCCTGCGAGTTCGCAGGATCGAATTTTCCTCCTCTTATCCCACATACAGATTACTTGACAATGTCCATTTTTTATAACGTAGACTAATTTTTATTTTGTTTGGGAGGGAAAAAAATTTATTTATTCTTTTCTTTCACTTCACAATTTTCCGAGTCTCCGTTTTATTTTGTTCTCAAACATTTTAATTTAAACCTGAACTACTCACTTATGTACATAATATTTATACTTCAGATATCTCTTATTTTTACGTCCACTGAATTATTTACTTTACTTATATTTTTTTTAAGATTAAATTTATTTATTTTACTTATATTTTCATATAAATTATTTATCTTTTATCATTGTCCGTTCATTTATTTATATGTTTACTTGCATAAATGGGATGGGAATCTAGAACTTTTTAATTTTGCTGTACTGCTACTTGATGAACCGCTGATACTTTTCATAAAATGGCTGGCGCTAAGACTTTTACGTTGTACTACGTTGATACTTATTGACAACATTATTGCTAACCAGTCAACCCGCTGATAAACTTTCCTACTGTTCTTTTTTGTTGCTGTTGTTGCAGAAAAATCAATGATTTTGATTAGTACTATCTGCTGGACTTGCCTTCCTCCAGACAATTTTTTTGAAGTTTTATTTAATTTGCGATTTTGCTGACTACCGTGCATTTGGAGAACTATTTACCTATCCCCACACTAAGTCTTCACTACTACACACTTTCCCTCAACACTACAGTTTACACAATATACAATACACAATATACAATACACAATACATACAATACTAATCAATATTTTTGCTGCCCTATGTTTTGCACATATTGCGGCAACATGCTATTTGTAATACACTTGTGCTGTATATCTTATTTTTTTTTACTTAATTTTAACTAGTTGCTCTATGTATATACATTTTCTATTTTATAATTATATTCATTTTCTTTACATTAACCAAAAATATCTATTTGTAGACTACCTTCCAATTAAATTTTACATTTACTGTAGACTACCAAAATTCTTTCAAAATGCTTTCCAATTTAATTTCAAAAATATTGTAGGAAACTACTATATTTTATAATACTATCTAAGTTAATTTTAAAATCATTGTAAACTGCTACACATATTGTAGAATACTTTTCAATTAATTTTAACTTTATTGTAGAATCGTAAAACAATTTTATTGCAGAACAACTTCTAAAATATTCAATAACTATTGTAGAATACTAAAAAAAAATTTTTTTTTTTTTTTGTAGAGTATTTTCTGAATTAAAATTTTTTTTTATCATTATTGTAAAATGTTACATATATTGTAAAACTTTTCCACATTTTATTTTTTAAATTCACTGGCTCTACACCTTGTGCTGCATTTATTTGCATACACTTACTATTTATTTCTGCTTTATAATATTTTAATTTTTTCCACTTAATTTAGCAGACAATTTTAAATTTTTTACTTTTTATATTATTTTATTTTACTTAACTAATCACTGAACTTGCTAGTCCAAATTCTGTACATAATGAATCAGCTTAAGTTAATCCTTATTTTTTTGATGATCTAAATTTTGTAATTTTAAAATATTACAGAGAGTTATAGCATTACGCTTTTCACAACATGATTTAAAATTTTCACACACATAATATCTTTTTTTTTTACAATATTTCAATAATTAAGACGAAAACACACTCTTTACCACAGTTATTCATATACTTTGTACATCCTATCTCTGTATATATTTTTATACAGCATTTATTTTACTCAACTTCTATTTTTTTTCTTTACTTGCGTTGATAATTTATTTAAGTACACCCCGTCTATCATTTACACACTAACAGTATATATTTAAAACTCAACTTCAGTATCTTCAGTACTGGCCCGTAATTTTGGCTAAGCTTCCCACACAACAATTTATCTAGCAAAAGCCCGTGGTTCGTTTCCGAACGACACGGCACCAAGTACGGGTATCGGTGGTCTATGTGGTGAGGTGAATTTTTATACACAAATGCAATAACAGTTAAACACATAAATACATTAAAGATACTCACCAAATAGTTCCACCAGGCTCAAGCGCGTTAAAGTATAGTGGGGTCCGATTGGACCTAAGTACATTGCGTTTGCTCAATCAAAATAATCATTCCCTTTTTGTGGCCAAATAACAATATTTATTTATAGAACACATGAAATCTCAAATTTAAACATTAATATACAAAATACACAATTACAAAAGAGTTCCCAAATTACCTAAACTTGACCTCGGGATGTACAATTTATTTTGCATGAATTTGCATATTTATAAAATCCAAATTTGTAATTAATTACTTTTTGTTAAGAACACAATATGTATATTCAATTTTGCTAAAACTCCCATTTATCATAACCCTGCCCTTACACTATTGGATTACATCAGTTACTTAAACATTCATGTACACATTTTAAAATCAATATATAATTTCATACCTTCATACATAGGACTCTCACTGAGTGCTGTAGCTGACCTCTGCACGTAGGAAAGGGTGGCACAATTAATTGAATGTTTATTAGTTCATTTATTCCGATGGTTCGTGGAAAACACTACCAGTCCGGGAAACACTAGGTTGCCTATCATCAGGTCATAAGTTATTGCCAAGTATTATTTTGGAGATGAGCACACTGTCCACTTTCCTTCTCCTCCTCTTAAATTCTGGCTTCAGTCCCAGCGGCTCTTGAGTGAGCATGCGTACAGGCTTTGCCAAATATATCCGTTTTCGTAGAGATTCGTCTGCTGCTTAGGATCCCGGGATTGATGCTCCTCTATCACTCCATACACGCAGTGTTACAGTTACCACGGCTTAAATGCAGCTAAAGGAGCAAGGTCCTACACCGCGCCGTTTGAGTGGTGAGCTGTGTTGCACTGCAACTAACAAAACAAATGACGATGGGCATACTGCTCACTTTCCTTCTCCTCCTCTTAATGCGGCTTAGACCCAGCGGCTCTTGAGTGAGCATGCGTACAGGTCCTTGCCTAAAGAGTGGAGATCAGATACTTTATTTGTAGAGATTGACTGCTGCTTAGGAGCCCTGGATTGATGCTCCGCAATATTCCGTGCACACAGTATTTACGTAACCACGGCTTAAATGCAGCTAAAGGAGCAAAGGTCCTACACCGCGCCGTTTTGGTGGTAGAGCTGTGTGTACTGCAACCAATTAACACATGACGACCTTCTTCCATTTTCTGGTCGAACTGCCCGAAGAAAATGCGCCCGCGCGCTGAGTTAGGCTCGGCTCGATTTGGCTACGAGTCGCCTTCTATACCGGACTCCCCACGTCGTCTCCTCGGCAAAAGCATTGCCGCCCGAGATAGGAACCGCGGACGCCGGCTCAGAGATGCATCAAAAATACATGCCGGATCGGCTACACCGAAATACAAGTGCCCCGCACTTGGAGTGCTCTCTACTCGAGCTCAGAAAAGCAACTGACGATTTTTACATTTCTTAAAACTTTCAGAATTTTACAAACAAGGGGAATGACAAAAACAGGGAGGAAGTCCCCCCAACTCTCATTCGCTGTTCCCAAACGCTATAAAAAAGAGGAGGTCCAAAAATGCCTCACACCATTGGTCTAGAAGCGACGCTAATTTTTTATGCGTTCCACTAAAATACAAGAACCAGAGGGCATACAAAACCAGGGTGGTCCAAAATACCGGACACCGACGCGCGCCACACCTGACAGGGCTATAAATTTTCAAAGATTTGTGGCTCAACTTTGACATTTTGCTGCAATTAAATCTCTGAATATTTACAATCCATGTCAGTGCGCACACAACCCAACGGCGCCAAAAAATCCCAATTCCGTCTGTGCAAAGGCCTAGCTATAAACATAAATCACCAAAACATAGTATACATTTCAATATATTTACACCATTCCCTTTTTTCCCAGGGTTATGTATCAAAATATGTGAAAATATTGTCACACGCATATGCATATGAGGTGGTAATGTTTTTCACCATTTAAAAGAAAAATAATTTTCTTTTGAATCTTTAGTCGCACGAGATTGGATTCATAATTTCGGAATAATTGAAATTATTAATATTCTAATAATTGAAATTATGATGCTGCAAATATGCGTGCAATTTCACTTATATATGCAAACTTTCAGCTTTTTACCTGCTGTAGTTTTTGCGTCAAGGTGATAACAAGATTGAAGCAAATGTTAACTTCGCTTCATTAGAAATTAAAAGTGGGTATTGTTTCGCTCGTCCATAATAATATCGTTTCCATGTTCCAGGTAGACACGGGGATAGCTTGGGATGGTATTGAGGATCAATCAAGGGCCTGCCATCAGTGATCTTACTACCAAAACCAGTGGTCTAACTCAGCCCTAATATGTTTTGTCAGGTACTTCCAGAATCATGAAAAGGGGGCGTCAATGGTAAAACGGAATGTCAATGGTTGAATGGAACAGCTGTTTCCTGAGACGCAGCCAGGGCGAGTTGTCCTAGCCTCACAGGGTCTGAAGATGTCGTAAATTGTTGTCACAATAGTGTCCTGTTTTGAAGCTCCAATAGTGTCTTTTATCAGGGTATCTGGTGCTATTATTATGGACGAGCGAAGCAATACCCACTTTTCATTTGTAATGATGCGAAATTAACATTTGCTTCAATCCTGTTATCACCTTGACACGAAAACTACAGCAGGTAAAAAGCTGAAAGTTTGCATATATAAGTGAAATTGCACGCATATGTGCATCATCACAATTTCAATTATTAGAATATTAATAATTTCAATTTTTCCGAATTTATGACTCCAATCTCGTGTGACTAAAGATTCAAAAGAAAATTATTTTTCTTTTAATGGTGAAAAACATTACCACCTCATATGCATATGCGTCCGCTTTAAGTGCATGGGCCGTCGTGTTCAACGGACCATGAAAAAGAAAAAAAGAATCGTAGAAATGATCACCACATCCCCGAGTTATCCACTGACCCCAAACTGTAAAATAGGTCAGATTCCGAACAGGAGAAAGATGAAAGAACTTCAATTGGCAAGGTCTTGCTTTCAACGGGAAACGGTCAGCTGATTAAAAAATTTCAAGAATTCACTCGCTTAAAAATTATAATTAATAAACGGATGCGTTGAGGAAATAGTTTTTGTTGAGGAGCAATGTGTCACATTTACAGTAGCTGGTGTTAAATTATAAACATCGGATTGCTTATCAATTTTCTTACATATCAATATAAAAATCAAAGAGCTTTCAAACAGGCAACTCGAAAACTACAGCAGGTAAAAAGCTGAAAGTTTGCATATATAAGTGAAATTGCACGCATATTTGCAAAATCATAATTTCAATTATTAGAACAGATTCTAAAAGAGCGAAATGCCTATTGTTAAAAAGTAAATGCTCAATGCACTACCTACAAATAACAAGTAAACAGTAACTTTTAAACAGCTAATGAAAGCGTATGCACTTTCATGCAGTGTGATTTAAGCGTGCCTGTGTATATTAAATATGTTTTTGCTACTTAAATATATTACTTTGATTTCATTGTTTTCTGGTTTTCTGCTTTTCAAATGTGTTTACATTTATATTCAAATTTTGAAAACGTACATACCCATTTGTTTCAGAAATCCCAAATATTAAAATTAATTTTTATACTTCTAATTTCATAATTGTTTGTTAAATAGGTTTTAATTTGAAAAGTTTCACACCTCGCATACACAGGCCAACGACCGTACCGTGCTGAAAACACCGGTTCTCGTTAGATCACCGAAGTCAAGCAGCATCGGGAGCGGTTAGTACTTGGTGGGTGACCACCTCGGAACACCGCGTGCTGTTGGCCATCTCGGGTGCGGTATCCCCGTGGTTTGCGCGCTAGATTTGCACGCTACCACAAAATGCCGCCGTGTTCATGCGGAGTACGATCACGTTAAACATGTGGGTCCGTAAGTCCTTCCGAGAGGTTGGTGGTAGGGGAAGGAGGGTACGGTCCCTGTGGATGCCTCCCCCACTAGGTTCCGGTCTAAATTGGGTGGCACTTCCTGGCCGTCCATATAGTTACCATACACCTTTCTGGTAGGTCGGACGGTCTGGGTCTCAACAACAACAACACCTCGCATACACCCTCCCGGTCGTCCATCCTGTTGCTCCAAGTCCTCTGGACGAGCCGGACGGCCTGGGGCTTTCACACCTCGCATACACCCAACCTTTCTGGTAGGTCGGACGGTCTGGGTTTCAACAATCAACACCTCGCATACACCCAGGGCCAACGGCCGTACCGTGCTGAAAACACCGGTTCTCGTTAGATCACCGAAGTCATGCAGCATCGGGCGCGGTTAGTACTTGGGTGGGTGACCACCTGGGAACACCGCGTGCTGGTGGCACATTTCGGGCGTGACCGCGTGCTGGTGGTACATTTCGGGCGCGGTAACCCGGTTGTTTGCGCGCTGGATTTGCACGCTGCCACAACTGCCGCCGTGTTCATGCGGAGTACGATCACGCTAAACATGTGGGTCCGTAAGTCCTTCCGAGAGTTTGGTGGTAGGGGAAGGAGGGTACGGTCCCTGTGGATGCCTCCCCCACTGGGTTCCGGTCTAAATTGGGTGGCACTTCACGGCCGTCCAAATAGTTACCTTACACCTTTCTAGTAGGTCGGACGGTCTAGGTCTCAACAACAACAACACCTCTCATACACCCCGGCTACTCAACCAGTTGCTCATACGCTAGGGTGAGTCGAGTGGCCTGGGTCTTTCACACCTCGCCTCTAAACGGCCCTCACACCGGCCCTCTAAACGGTTGCTCATGTCCTCGGACTAGTCGGACGGTCTGGGACTTCAACACCTCGCATACGTCATATGCACAGTTCATTTCAAAGGCTGGCCTTTCGCTAGTTTGATTCCCCTGTCAATCCATTGAAATTTCTTTATCGTATTTGCGTACTTTGAAAATTACTTTATTTCACATGACATAGTGTAGAAAGTTTGTTATAACACGGACAAAATATATTATTCGAAATTTTTACAACTAAACATGTTTTGGACATGCCTGAATACAGATCAAATGCTTTTGAAACAATGCATCTGTCTGGGTGAGAATTCGAACAGTAGTCATTCAAACAAAACATTTGCTTGATTGTTACTATTAGTGTAAATGTAATATTTATTAACTACTAGTGCTTTATGAAGTAATATATGAAAACAATGATAATCAACCATGTTCAATAAACAATCACTTTATATATCTGATTTTACTATGCAAAAAGATTAAAAACTTTGAAACTCTGAGCTGTTCTAATTTCGAGGTAGTTGAAGACCCAGACCGTCCGACTCGTCCAGAGGACTTAGAGTAACAGGTTGGACGGCCGGGAAGTAATTTCGAGGTAGTGTAATTTTTTAAATAATTTATTTAATACAGGAAATATAAATCATTATAATTAAATTTGTTTAAAATATTTTATTGAAAAGCGTGCTGCGTTCACGTATTACACAATTATTTCACAGTCCAAATCTGGGCAGCGGGTTGCAAAACAGCAATGCACCCTTTCAAAGATATATATGCAGTATATATTTAAAGGTCTTCACAACGCAGCGAAGTTGAGCTCATTTACTTTAAATTAACATTGGCGAAATTTTAAGCAAGCTTAACCAATGGATCTTCATGCTGTGCAGCTCGTTTCCTCATAGCAACTGTCAGCGGAATCAGAATGATGGTTTTTATCTTACTCATTTCAATTTGATGCAAGCGTAGCACGTTTTCTCATAGAAAGTGTCAGCGAAAGCAAAATGACAGTATTTCTGTTTTACTTATTTCAATTATGCTGCGATCACATTTGTCGCAGCTTTCTAGATATGTTACATATGGCCCTACAGTCATCTAGAAGTTTAACGAAATAATTTTTTAATATATAATTTTTAAATAATAATAATTTTTAAATATTAGCGATTTAAACATATATTTTGCTTTTAATTTTTACTTACCTTGTATACATAATGTATAAGGAAAGTATTGTGACGGGGTCGAAAATTCGAATTCGAGTTTTCAACGGGAGAACCCGTTTCAAACATCCCTGATCACGAATCAAACGTTTTTGAGGTAATGTCTGTGTGTGTGTGTGTGTGTCAGTGAGACTGTGGAGACGATATCTTACGAATGAATGGAGAGATTCGAATAAAAATTGGTACAAAAATCACAAACTGTGAATACTGGTAGCCTATTGTTTTTAAACGCAATCGAATGTTCAGAACCCCCCTAAATTTTTGAGCGAAATTTTGAAAAAATCGTCAAAATATCAAAACCTTTCATAAAGTTACGCAAATAGACATTTCTTAGGTGATTTTTCCTTTGGAAACGATTGGCATAGCCTTTAGAATGCTAGCATGAACCGTCCTCCAGATATTGCACATTTTTCAAATAAATTTATCAAAAAATCCCATAAATAGAAAAAAATATATTAACCGTTGAGAAACATGTTCACTTTTCATATGTAATACCACACGATAAATTTGGTGACATTATTCTCGTGGATCTAGCTCGTTGCATTCATGAGAAAAGATACTTTGAGTAATATTTTTGTATTTGAACTTCGATAGTCATCTTTCTGCTATAAGAATAACTTATTTCTCCGTCCATAACGCTTGGCGAGATTTTGGCGACGAATTTGGCGGAATATCGCCAAATTGACGACTTTTTAAAATGTTACCAAATTAACGGAAATCTCGCCAAATGGTTAAAAATAACGCCAAATCAATGGAAATGACGGCTCATTGACGAAAATTCAGTATCTTGGAAAGAATATTAGTATCTACTATAAGAATAACCTATTTTTTTACTGTAAAAGTAGTAAATTCACTGTATTATATAAGGAAAGTCATGTGCTGACCACATCAGATTATTTATAATATACTTTATGGGAAAATAGAATATGATATCCAGTTTAGGTTTAACTAAGTGATGTACAAATGGCTGCAGCTCAATAAACTTGTCTACGATGGTTCGAATTATAATTAAAATAATGTGAAATTTTGACACAAAAAAGCGAAATTGGTGATAATATAAAATCCAGATGGAAAAGTTATTTAAATTTTTGTATTTTTCATTGATCATTTTAGTATCTTCGGAAATATTTATTTCGGATGATGCAATTTACTTAAAAATTTACCTCTCTATTTTACAGTTATTGCAAACTAGTAAAATGTATCTGGCGTTTGGGGGGGGGGGAGGACAAAACAGGGATAAATTTAATTATTTATCTAAAAATGTAACAAATGGTTTTATTGATAGAAATAATAGTTGAAATTGACAGAGATAAATTTAATGTATTAATCTACAAAATAACAAACAAAAATAAATGTAATGCATATAAATAACATTGAAAATTGCACGCAACGGATGTGATACGGAGCCTATCACCAAATTATGATTCCAATCTCGTGCGTCTAAAGATTCAAAAGAAAATTGTTTTTCTTTTAAATGGTGAAAAAAACATTACCACCTCATATGCATATGCGCTCGCTTTAAGTGCATGCGCCGTCGTGTGCAACAGAACATAAAAAGAGAAAAAAAAGAATCGTAGAAATGATCATCACATCCCCGAGTTATCCACTGACCCCAAACTGTAAACAGGGTCAGATTCCGAACAGGAGAAATATGAAAGAACTTCAATTGGCAAGGAATTGCTTTCAATGGGAAACGGTCAGCTGATTAAAAAATTTTAAAAATTCACTCGCATAAAAATGATAATTAATAAACGGATGGGTTGGAGAAACAGTTTTTGTTTAGGAGCAATGTGTCATATTTACAGTAGCTGGTGTTAAATTATAAACATCGGATTGCTTATCAATTTTCTTATATCTCAATATAAAATCAAAGAGCTTTCAAACAGGCGACTCGAAAACCTCAGCAGGTAAAAAGCTGAAAGTTTGCATATATAAGCGAAATTGCACGCATATTTGCAGAATCATTATTTCAATTATTAGAACAAATTCTAAAATGGCGAAATGTCTATTGTTAAAAAGTGCAAGCTCAATGCACTACCTACAAATAACAATTTAACAATAACTTTTAAACAGCTAATGAAAGCGTATGCACTTTCATACAGTGTGATTTAAGCGTGCCTCTGTATATTAAATATGCCTTTGATACCTAAATGTATCACATTGATTTCATTGTTTTCTGGTTTTCTAACGTGTTTAAACTCATATTCAAATTTTGAAATCGTATATACGCTTTTGTTTTAGAATTATCAAGTATTAAGAATAATTTTTATACTTTTAATTTCATAATTATTTGTTAAATTAAGTTTTAATTTGAAAAGTTTCACACCTTGCATACACGGGCCAACGGCCGTACCGTGCTGAAAACACCGGTTCTCGTTAGATCACCGAAGTCAAACAGCATCGGGCGCGGTTAGTACTTGGTGGGTGACCACCTCGGAACGCCGCGTGCTGTTGGCCATCTCGGGTGCGGTATCCCGTGGTTTGCGCGCTAGATTTGCACGCTGCCACAAATGCCGCCGTGTTCATGCGGAGTACGATCACGTTAAACATGTGGGTCCGTAAGTCCTTCCGAGAGGTTGGTGGTAGGGGAAGGAGGGTACGGTCCCTGTGGATGCCTCCCCCACTGGGTTCGGGTCTAAATTGGGTGGCACTTCCCGGCCGTCCATACAGTTACCTTACACCTTTCTGGTAGGTCGGACGGTCTGGGTCTCAACAACAACAACACCTTGCATACACAGGTCGGACGGTCTGGGTTTCAACAACAACAACACCTTGCATACACGCTTTCCCGGCCGTCCAAATAGATGCTCAAGTCCTTGTTGACGAGTCGGACGGTCTGGGTCTTCAACACCTTGCATACACCGGTCGTTCAATTAGTTGCTCATGTCCACTGGATGAGTCGGACGGTATGTGTCTTCAACACCTTGCATACACCCCTAGGTCGGATGGTCTGGGTCTCAGCACCTTGCATACACCCCGGCCAATCGACCAGTTGCTCATACCTTAGGGTGAGTCGGGTGGCCTGGGACTTTCACACCTCGCACACACCGAGCGCGCGGTAGCCCAGTGGTTAGCACGCGGAAATTGCACTGGGTAGGCCAGGGTTCGATTCCCTCCGCTGCCCAAACTGCCGCCGTGTTCACGCGAAGTACGATCACGTTAAACATGTGGATCCTTAAGTCCTTCCGAGAGGTTGGTGGTAGGGGAAGGAGGGTACGGCCCCTGTGGATGCCTCCCCCACTGGGTTCCGGTCTAAATTGGGTGGCGCTTCCCGGCCGTCCAAACAGTTACTTTACACCTTTCAGGTCGGTCGGACGGTCTGGGTCTCAACAACAACACCTCGCACATACCGGCCACCCAAACGGTTGCTCATGTCCTCGGACGAGTCGGATGGTCTGGGTCTTCAACACCTCGCATGCTTCATATGCACGAGTACATTTCAAAGGCTGGGTTTTTGCTAATTTTATTGCTCTGCCAATCCTTTGAAATTTCTCTGTCGTGATTGCCTTCTTTGAAAAGTACTTTATTTCACATAACATAAGTGTAGAAAATTTGTTATAACACAGACAAAATATAATACTCGAAATTTTTACAATTAAACATGTTTTGGACATCCCCTGAATACAGATCAAATACTTTTGAAGCAATGCATCTGTCTGGGTGAGAATGCGAACAGTAGCCGTTGAAGCAAAACTTTTGCTTGATTGTCACTATTAGTGTAAATGTAATATTTACTAACTACTGCTGCTTCATGAAGTAATATATGAAAATAATGATAATCAACCATGTTCAATAAACAATCACTTTATATATTTGATTTTACTATGCAATAAGATTAAAAACTTTGAAACTCTGAACTGTTCTAATTTCGATGTAGTGTAATTTTTTAAATAATTTATTTAATACAGAAAATATAAATTATGATAATTAAATTTGTTTAAAATACTTTATTTAAAAGCATGCTGCGTTCACGTATTACACAATTATTTCACAGTCCAGATCTGGACAGAGGGTTGCAAAACAGCAATGCACCCTTTCAAGGATATGTATGAAGTATATATTTAAAGGTCTTCACAACGCAGCGAAGTTGAGCTCATTTACTTTAAATTAACATTGGCGAAATTTCAAGCAAGCTTAACCAATTGATCTTCATGCCACGTAGCTCGTTTCCTCATAGCAACTGTCAGCAGAATCAGAATGATGGTTTTTATCTTACTCATTTCAATTTGCTGCAAGCTTAGCACGTTTTCACATAGAAATTGTCAGCGAAAGCAAAATGACAGTATTTCTGTTTTACTCATTTCAATTGTGCTGCGATTGTATTTAGCGCAGCTTTCTAGATGTATCACATATGGTGTGTCAGACATCTAGAAATTTAAGGAAAGAATTTTGAAATATTATATTATATTAAAATATTAGCGATTTAAACATATATTTTGCTTTTAATTTTTACTTTCCTTATATACATAATATATAAGGAAAGTATTGTGACGGGGTCGAAAATTCGAATTCGAGTTTTCGACGAGAGAGCACGTTTCAAGCATCCTTGATCACGAATCAAACATTTTTGAGGTGATGTCTGTGTGTGTGTGTGTGTGTGTGTGTGTGTGTGTGTCTGTGTCAGTGAGTCTGTGAAGGCGATATCTCAGGAATGAAGAAGCGATTTGAATAAAATTTGGTACAAAAATCACAATCCGTGAATACTGGAAGCCTATTGCTTTTAAACGCAATCGAATGTTCAGAACCCCCCTAAATTTTCGAGTAAAATTTTGAAAAAATCATCAAAAAATCAAAACTTTTAATAAAGATACGCAAATAGATATTTCTTATGCAATTTTTCCTTAGGAAACGATTGCCATAAATTTTAGAATGCTAGCACGAACCGTTCTTGAGATACTGCATATTTTTTAACTAAATTCATCAAAAACCCATAAATAGAAAAAAAATATATTATCCTTTGAGAAACATGTTCACTTTTCCTATGTACTATCATGCGATAAATTTGGTGACATCATTCTCGTGGATCTAGCTCGTGGCATTCATAAGAAAATATACTTTGAGTAATACTTTGTATTTGAACGCCAATAGTCATCTATCTGCTATAAGAATAATTTATTTCTCCGTCCATAACGCTTGGCGAGATTTTGGCGACAAATTTGGCGGAATGTACCCATTTTGGCGACTTTTTAAAATGTTACCAATTTAACGAAAATCTCGCGAATGGATAGAAATGACGCCAAATCAATGAAAATGACGACTCATTGACGAAAATTCAGTATCTTGGAAAGAATATAAGTATCTACTATAAGAATAACCTATTTTTTTTACTGTAAAAGTATTAAATTTGTATTATATAAGGAAAGTCATGTGCTGCCCACAACAGATTATTTATAATATACTTTGTGGGAAAATAGAATATGATATCCAGATTAGGTTTAACTAAGTGATATACAAATGGCTGCAGTTCAATAAACTTAACGATAAATGGTTCGAATTTCAATTAAAATAAATTAAAATTTTGACACAAAAAAACAAAATTGGTGATAATATGAAATCCTGACGGAAAAGACATTTAAATTTTTGCATGTTTCATTGAACAGTTTAGTATCTTCGGAAATATTTATTTCGAATGAAACAATTAACTTAAAAATTTGTATTTATATAAAAACTCTTTTATATTTATTGGAAACTAGTAAAATGTATCTGGCGTTGGGGGGGGGGGGCAAAACAGGGATAAATTTAATTTATTAATCTAACAAGAAAGATTAATCATGCATAAAGCATTGATTATGAAACACTTTCCAATTTCATTGCAATTTCATTTAAACATTTCTAAAATGCGATACATTCCTAGGTAATATTTTGAAAATTATCACAATACTACATTAATTTATTATATTTGAAAACTTAACATTTCATCGAAAAAAATGGACTTCATTCAAATGACAGCATTGAAATGTAAATTGCCTGGTTTAAACATCTCTAAAATGCGATACATTCCTCGGAAATATTTTTAAAATTATCATAATACTACAATAATTTATTATATTTGATAACTTCATCGAAAACAACTGAAATGTATTCAAATGACGTTATCGAAATATAACACGCCTGGCTCTCTCCATAAAAGCAGATTTTCATTAATAAACATTTTTCCATTCATTTCATTCATCACAATGCTATACTAATTTATTTTATTTAAAATCTTAAGACCATGGAGGTACAAGTAATTAAACTCCATGCTTAAAACTTCACCAAAAAATTCATCCTTTACTCTGTAAATCCAATGAATATTTCATTCATATCAGCTATATTGTAGACTCCTTGAGCTAAATAATTTTGCGTAAAAGAAATGCTGCAATTCTTATACAACTCATTCTATATAGTTTGCTGTTCACATTTTCCATAAGTGAAAAGTAGGCTTCGTTGTAGAAATAATCAAATTTGGATGATCATTTAAACTCAAATATATTGTAATTGCGTTGTTTCAGTATGTAGATGCACAGAATTTAAGCAAAAATAAAGCAGTTTTAAAACGGATACAACACTAAATATGAATTAAAAAGAACTTTAAAAATCATGATTTTGACACAAGATGGATGCCATATTTTATTTTGAAGTGGGTCACGTGATCTCTTCATATAATGGTCACGTGATCACTTTATATAAAATGTGCAATTATTATTTTAATTTTTATTTTAAAAACTACTGAATATATTTTGCTGAATTTTTTTTTATTTACTTTATGAGATAATTTGAATATGTCCTTAAACTTTCGAAGCAATTTGTGAATTTTAAATCCGTTTAAAAGAAGTTTGAAAAATTAGGTCCCATAGGGCTCAATGTATTTAATTTTTTCAACCCGTGTTCAATCCAAAACTAATTGGATGATATTATACATTTATATTGCCATAGGTCCCACAGACCGTCTGTACAGCATACTAAAATTTCATTTTGATAAAGTCATTTCATGGCCGTTATCGTGTGAATGAACAAACAGACAGACAGAACGACCAAAGTTATAAAAACACTTTTCAACAATGTTGTAAAGAGTTAAAAATTGTAATTGCGTTGACACAGAATTAGATACACAGATAATATGCAAAAATAAATTTTTATGACGGATGCAACACTAAATATAAATTCAAACATCCCGATTTTTACACTGGGGAAGAATTGATGCCATATTTTATTTTTAAATGAGTCACGGGATCTCTTTTTATCATATGGGTGCAATTATTATTTCAATTTTTATTTAAAAAACTACCTATCACATTTTGCGTAAAACATTTTCCACATTTTATGTAATAATTTGAATATTTCCTGAAATGTTAGAAACAATTTGTGAATTTTAACTTTGCTTAAAATTAATAGAATTTTAAATCCGTTTAAAAGAAGTTTGAAAAATTAGGTCCCATAGGGCTCAATGTATTTAATTTTTTCAACCCGTGTTCAATCCAAAACTAATTGGATGATATTATACATTTATATTGCCATAGGTCCCACAGACCGTCTGTACAGCATACTAAAATTTCATTTTGATTAAGTCATTTTTACGGCAGTTATCGTGCTAACGGACAGACAGACAGACAGACAGACGGACAGAATGAACAAAGTCATAAACACTTTCAACTTTGTTGTAAAGTGTTAAAAAGGTATACAATGTGGTTTTACATATTTTAATGGAATTTAAATTTTTAGTAACTCTCTTATCATAGGCAAGACCCCAACTTGCTAAATTAGTGCGATTAATCTCAATATATCCCCAAAATGAATCTATCCGATGGGTTAAGTCATTTGATTAAGTCATTTTTACGGCAGTTATCGTGCTAACGGACAGACAGACAGACAGACGGACAGACAGACAGACAGACAGACAGACAGAATGAACAAAGTCATAAACACTTTTTAACTTTGTTGTACAAGTGTTAAAAACGTAACAAAAGTGTTATCAATTGAAATAACAGTGAAAATTGGCAGGGATAAATTTATTTTATTAATCTAAAAAATAACAAAAAAAAATAATGTAATACATATAAATAACAGTGAAAATTGTACGCAACGGGGGTGATATGGGGCCTATAACCAAATTATGATTCCAATCTCGTGCGACTAAAGATTCAAAAGAAAATTATTTTTCTTTTAAATGGTGAAAACATTACCACCTCATATGCATATTCGCTAGCTTTAAGTGCATGCGCCGTCGTGTTTAACGGAACGTAAAAAAGAAAACAAGAAAGATCTTACATAAAGCATTGATTATGAAACACTTTCCAACTTCAATGCAATTTTATACAAACATCTCTCAAATGCGATGCATACGGTAACATGCCTCGGTAATACTTTTAAAATTATCACAATACTACATTAATTTATTTGATCAAAGAAAATGAACATTATTCATCGAAGAAAATGAACTTCATTCAAATGACGGCATTGAAATATAAATTGCCTGGTTTAAACATCTATAAAATGCGATACATTCCTCGGTAATATTTTTTAAATTATCATGACACTACAATAATTTATTATGTTTGAAAACTTCATCGAAAACGAATGAACTTTATTCAAATGACGTCATCGAAATATAAATTGCCTCTATATAAATGCAGCATTCATTCATAACCATTTGTCCAATCGTTTAATTCATCACAATACTATAATAATTTATTTTATTTAAAAATTTGAAAAATTGTTATCTACCATATTTATTTTAAAATATGAAATATTTCTGATATATAAAATAATTTAACTCTTGGAAAGATATTTATTATATAATATACCGCTTTTTTCTTTCTGGAGGCTCTAACGCGAGTCAGAATTTAATTGAATTTGTTTTTCTCCCTATATTAAATAATTTTTATTTAAAAAACTGCCTAACATATTTTACTGAATTTTTTTTGTATATTTTATGGGATAATTTGAATATTTTCTAAAATTTTCGAAGCAATTTGTGAATTTCATATTCGCTTAAAAAATGTTTGAAAAATTAGGTCCCATAGAATTCAATGCATTTCATTTTTTCAATCCTGGTTCAATAAAAAACTAATTGGGTGATATTATTCATTTATATTCTCATAGGTCCCATAGACCGTCTGAATAAGATACTAAAATTTCATTTTGATAAAGTCATTTTAACGGCAGTTTTCGTGCTAACGGACAGACAGACAGACAGAATTAACAAAGTCATAAACACTTTCAACTATGTTGTAAAGTGTTAAAAAAAGAATCGTAGAAATGATCAGCACATTCCCGAGTTAACCACTGATTCCAAACTTTAAAATGGGCCCGATTCCGAGCAGGAGAAAGAAGAAAAAACTTCAATTGGCAGCTTTCAATGGGAAACAGCCAGCTGATTAAAAAATTTTAAGAATTCACTCGCTTAAAAATTATAATTAATAAACGGATGGATTGGGAAAATAGTTTTTGCTTAGGAGCACTGTGTCATATTTACAGTAGCTGGTGTTAAATTATAAACATCGAATTACTTATCAATTTTCTTATATCTCAATATAAAAATCAAAGAGCTGTCAAACAGGCGAATAGTATATATTTTTTTAAAGAGTCACGAAAATTCGTCTATTAATCGTATTTATTCTCTGAAAAAGAATCTTCTTGAAAAAGAATATTTGTAGATCTTTCAGTGTCAAGATGTAAATTCTGCGATAATTTTCGATCGCTAAGAAATCGATTTATGTGACTAACGCCCCAAATCGTTGTAAATCGCTAAAAAATAAAATAACTAAAACACTAATGCAAAATTAAGAAAAATAATGCCAAGGTGCATGTATTCGGATCCTGAAGTACCTGTGTACCAAATGTCATGGTCGTACGAAGATTAGATTTACCACTACAGACCGCACACACGTACATAGCACACTGAAACACAGACATACTTCTTTATAATGTAAAATAAACACTATTTCAATACCCTAAAAAAACACAGAATGCTATACATGGGAGTGGACAAATATGGGCTTAACCATTTACACAATTGATACATATCTTGTAGATATCTTCTAAATAATGCTAATTTTGTATAATTAAATGTAATTGTCAAGATTTTTAATTTGGTAATTTCCTTATAGGAGGCATTGTCGCCATATCACTTGCCTAGGAAGAACTAATACAAGACCCCTTTACAATTATCAGAGATGATATACACTGCCCTTTAAATGTTCATGGTTCTAAATGTTTATAACTTATGAAATTCTAATGTCCAAATCACATAACTTTTAAGAAGGCAGAGCATTACACAAATATTTTATAAATTTATATTTTAATAATATTATCGAAGGTTATACAAAACTCAGAAAAAAATAATTTACTCTCCGATTGTGATTTTCTTTTATCCACGTGCATAACATTATATAGAAAATTCTTTATTTATTTTTGTATAACATTTTTGAACATATAATAAACAATTAAATATTTTCATTTCTTTTTGCTGTAGTTAAAATGAAAGTAGGAATAAATTTTATCTATGCTGTAAAAATATTTAAAGCTGAAACTGTACAAATTTAGCTTTATAAACTGCTTTAAAATTAACCATAATAGTTAAATAAAATAAATAAGGGAATAAAGAAAAATTTGATTTTGAAATGAAAATATTTATACATATAATGTTAAATCAGGGTTGTTTCATTTTTAACACTTTACAACAAAGTTGAAAAGTGTTTATGACTTTGTTCATTCTGTCTGTCTGTCTGTCTGTCCGTTAGCACGATGACTGCCGTAAAAATGACTTAATCAAAATGAAATTTTAGTATGTTGTTCAGACGGTCTATAGGACCTATGGGAATATAAATGAATAATATCACCCAATTAGTTTTGGATTGAACCCGGGTTGAAGAAATGGAATACATTGAGCCCTATGGGACCTAATTTTTCAAGCATTTTTTAAGCGGATTTAAAATTCACAAATTGTTTCGAAAATTTTAGGCAATATTCAAATTGTTCCATAAAATATATAAAAAAAAATTCAGCGAAATATATTCAGTAGTTTTTTAAATAAAAATTCAAATAATAATAACACCTCTTATATGAAGCGATCACGTGTCCATGATATGAAACGATCACATGACCCACTTCAAAATGATATATGGCATCCATCTTGTCTCAAAATCGTGATTTTTAAAGTTCTTTTTAATTCATATTGAGTGTTGTATCCATCCTAAAACTACTTTATTTTGGCCTAAATTCTGTGCATCTACATACTTTAACAACGCAATGACAATATATTTCAGTTTAAATGCTCATACAAATTTGATTATTTCTACTATTAAGCCTATTTTTCACCTATGTAAAATGTAAACAGCAAAATATGTAGAATGAGTTGTATTAGAATCGCTGTAATTCTTTAACACAAAATCATTTAGTCCATGGAGTCTGCATGGCTGATATGAATGAAATATTCACTGATTTTAGAAAGAGAAGGACGATAATTTTCGATGAAGTTTTACGCATAGAGTTTTACTTACTTGTAGCTCCATGGTCTTAATTTTTAAATAATATAAATTATTATAGTATTGTGATGAATGACATGAATGGGGGAATTATTTATGAATGAAATGTTGCTTTTATAGAGAGAGCCAGGCGTGTTATTTTTTCTATGACGTCATTTGAATGGATTTCAGTTGTTTTCGATGAAGTTTTCAGATATAATAAATTATCGTAGTATTATGATAATTCTAAAATTATTACCGAGGAATGTATCACATTTTAGAGATGTTTAAACCAGCCAATTTTTATTTTAATGCCGTCATTTGAATGAAGTTAATTTTTTTCGATGAAGGTTTAAGGTTTCAAATATAATAAATTAATGTAGTATTGTGATAAGTTTTAAAATATTACCGAGGAATGTAGTGCATTTTAGACATGTTTAAATAAAATTGCATTGAAGTTGGAAAGTGTTTCATAATCAATGCTTTAAGCATGATTGATCTTTCTTGTTTTGTAGTTCTGAAATATTCTTAGATTTTCTTCGAAAGACTTTGTTCAATCACATTCTTAGTGATTCACTTTCTTAGAAATGGTATTTATTGGTATTTTATTTTATCAGAGCTCCTCACAAAGGCATAACCACTGGCTGCACTGAGAATTTTCTAGGTAACAGTGTCTGTGTTAACTACACAAACCATATAAATTACTGCAATGATGATATTTTGCAGATATTTCCATGTTATCATGGTAGTAATGGCAATTCGCATTTGATGAACTTTAATGACAGGCGCGATGCATTGCTGCTGTTTGAACTATGAACATGATTTAAAAATTTGATTTCGGTTATTCAAGTTTCTATTCTGTACTTAATTTGATGTTAGTGAATGGCGACATTGTTTTATTTCCCAGTTCACTTTCGTTTTTCCCTTTTGTTCAATTTGAAATAAATATTTAATGATCTTTATTAGGATTAATTAAATTTTTTTAGTGTTACTGAGTTGTATGGCCAATACCATTAGATTTAATAATAAATTATTTTCATAGGCCTAGTTAGTTATATTACATACTTTATAACATAACAATATGTTACATTTGTATAAGTGACAGTAACATTTGTATAAGTAGTGATGTATTAGTTTTATTATGTTATAGATTTTTCAAGTCTGCGTTTCACCGTAGCATTAGAAAACAATGTTCCACTGTACCCTCAATGTATAAATTGTATTTAAAAAGTAATTGCTATTATAAATGGACCATATATGTTATATATATTTTAATTCATATATTATACTTACCGCTGTACTTTCTTTATTTAGTGCAGCAAAAAGCATGAAGTGTCCTTTTTTTTTCTAGCAACTCGTAGAACAACAGTTTGCCAAAAATTTATTTTACTCGCCTATTTTTATTTTCCCTGCAATACATGGTAAGGTATAGGGAATGTATTGGAATCATACCGAAAATCGCAACTCGAGTTTTCGACGGATCTACACGTTTCGAGACCTCTAGAATACGAAAATACTATTTTTTGTGTGACGTCTGTGTGTGTGTTTGTGTGTCTGTCTGTCTGTGTGTCTGTGCAATGTATGTATTCACACTAACTGAATGGACCGAATTTCATAAAATTTGGTATGTAAGTCACTTGGGTGAGACCCTGGTGCTGATTAGTTTTGGGTAGGATTCGTAAAAACAGAACCCGTTTTTTTTTGCGAAATGACCCGTAAAAATTGCATGTACCCACTCTAGCTAAAATACTAATTGACCAAGTTTCACAAAATTTGGTAATTAAGTTACTTGTGGGACACTCTGGTGCTTATTAGATTTTACTACGATTCGGTAAAGAGCAACCAGCCTTTTTTTTACAAAATGATCCGCAAAAATCGCCAAAATCTGAAAAAAGATCTACGTATGCTGTATATGAATTAAATTCTTGTTTTATACGCAATTTTTGACGAGGAAAAGAATATAACACACTCCATTATACTTTAGGACTTACCGTTCTCAAGATATTTGAGATTTCTTGCATTTTTGTTACGCCGCTATCGGAAAAATATTCAATTACCAAATAAAAACAAAAATTGAATTAAAAATGCAAATTTAGTGTTATTTTGTGCAATTAAACTCAATTTAATGAATTATAAAAAAGATGAAGAGAACATGAATATGAGTCAGCAGGGAAAGTCATGTGCTGCCCACATCAGATGCTTACATTTGGAGTCGTTCGTATGGCAGCCTACAAATTCCAAATATCTTGGAAACTTTGTAGAAGAGGTATGCATGGTAGCATCATTTATTGGAGCATCCTGTTATAGGCAGGAATGCTGTTTATTTGTACCCCGGTATCCTATTGTACCCCAATATGCCCTATTTGATTCACTACAATAAGTCACATATTTTTTCTCAAAGTAAAAAAAAATCTTGTATCACATTTAAAATATTTCGTATCTCTAACATGTACATTTATTTCTGTTTTTCATCTGTATCTGTCCTTGAATCAATGGCTGGATTTTTTTTTTTGTGCTGTTTGTTTATCGAACGAATTATGTCCTTCAAACCGCTGTTCACCTAGTACAGGTTTGACATACCGTTTCTAGAAATACATTCAAAATTCGAACGAGATGTAATTTTCCGACCATTTTTATTTTGGTCCACTTTTATATAAATAACTAGAAGAATTTATATATAGTAAAACAAATAAAACCAAAAAGCATAGTTTTTTTAAAGTACCCCTTGTTATTATTTTTATGTGATTTAAATGTATGAGAAATGTATGTACTAAAATGTATCCAACTAAAATGTATAAATGGCAACGATATACCATATTTGGTTCCTATGATTGTCCCAGTTCTCAATTTATTCCAAGCAACGGGAATTTTCCATGGCTGGCTCAAGACGGGCTGAGAGGGAAAGATTCAAAATAAAATAAAATAAATAAATAAAATATGTCTTGAAAAACAACGGCATAATCAATTTAGACTTTCTAGTTGCTCCGCCACTCCTGTTATTGCCTTAAAATCAGTACATTCCTATGTTGGGCCGAAGACGGGCTAGCCCAATAAGGCTCAGAATGCAAATAATTAAAATGCATTAGAAAAGACAACGACGTACTAATCTTGGACTTTTAGCTGCTCTGATTCTTGACTTATTCCCCCCAAACTACCGCATTTCTATAGCGGGCTGAGGACGAATAGCCCGATAATGTTCAAAATCAAAAGAAAGTAAATATGTCATAAAGACAGAGACAAATACAATATCATGGTACTGTGATAACTGGAACCTGATTAGTTAGAGCCTCAAAGGTTTGAATCACACTGATAAATACCAGATCAAGTTAAACAAGAACGATCAATAATACAAGCATCATTGATTATTAAAAACTTTCCAACTGAAATGCAATTTTATTTAAACATCTTTAAAATGCGATACATTCAGCGTTGATATTTTTTAAATAATCACAGTACTACAATAATTTATGCACAGAAATTAATCAAACATAAAGCGGTTTTAGGACAGATGCAACACTAAATATTAATTAAAAAGAACTTAAAATCACGATTTTGACACAAGATGGATGACATTGATCATTTAAACTCAAATATATTGTAAATGCGTTGTTTCAAAATATAGATGCACAGAAATTAAGCAAAAAAAAAATCGGTTTTAGGACAGATACAATACTAAATATAAATTAAAAAGATCTTCAAAAATCACGATGTTGTCATAAGATGCATGTCATATTTTATTTTGCAGTGGATCATGTGATCTCTTCATATTATATGGGTGTAATTATTATTTTATTTTTTATTTTAAAAAATACCAAACATATTTTGCTGAAATATTTTTCATGGGATAATTTCATGGGATTTTGTTTTATGGAACAATTTGAATATTTCCTAAAATTTTCGAAGCAATTTGTCAGTTTTAGCTTGACTTAAATATGTTTGAAAAATTAGGTCCCATAGGGTTCAATGTATTTCAATTTTTCAACCCGAGTTCAACCCAAAACTAATTGGTTAATATTATTCATTTACTTTTCCGTATTTCCCACAGACCGCCTCAACAACATAGTAAAATTTCATTATAAGTCATTTTTACGGCTGTTATCGTGCGAATGAACAGACAAACAGAATGACCAAAGTCATAAACACTTTTCAACTATGTTGTAAAGAGTTAAAAATTGTAATTGCGTTGACACAGAATTAGATACACAGATAATATGAAAAATTAATTTTTATGACGGATGTAACACTAAATATAAATTCAAACATACCGATTTTTACACAGGGGAAGAATTGATGCCTTTTTTTATTTTTAAATGAGTCACGGGATCTCTTTTTATCATACGGGTGCAAATATTATTTCAATTTTTATTTTAAAAACTACCTATCACATTTTGCGTAAAACATTTTCCACATTTTATGTAATAATTTGAATATTTCCTGAAATGTTAGAAACAATTTGTGAATTTTAACTTTGCTTAAAAAATGTTTGAAAAATTAGGTCCCATAGGGTTCAATGCATTTCAATTTCTCAAGCCGAGTTCAATCCAAAACTAATTGGTTGATATTATTCCTTTACTTTTCCGTATTTTCCACAGACCTTCTCAACTACATACTGAAATTTCATTATGATAAAGTCATTTTACGGCAGTTATCGTGTGAATGAACAGACAAACAGACAGACAGACAGACAGAATGACCAAAGTTATAAAAACACTTTTCAACAATGTTGTAAAGAGTTAAAAATTGTAATTGCGTTGACACAGAATTAGATACAGAGATAATATGCAAAAATAAATTTTTATGACGGATGCAACACTAAATATAAATTCAAACATCCCGATTTTTACACTGGGGAAGAATTGATGCCATATTTTATTTTCAAATGAGTCACGGGATCTCTTTTTATCATATGGGTGTAATTATTATTTCAATTTTTATTTAAAAAACTACCTATCACATTTTGCTGAAACAAATTTCCCACATTTTAAGTAATAATTTGAATATTTCCTAAAATTTTCGGAACAATTTGTGAATGTTAACACCACTTAGAAAATGTTTGAAGAATTAGGTCCAATGTATTTCGTTTCTTTAATCCGGGTTAAATTCGAAACTAATTAGGTGATATTATTCATTTTGATTCCCATACGTTCTACGGACCGTCTCAGCAACGTACTAAAATTTGATTTTGAAAAAGTCATTTTTACGTCAGTTATCGTGCAAACGGACAGACAGGCTAAACACTTTTCAACTGTGTTGGAAAGTGTTAATAAAATGTTGTAAAAATACAACTATGTGTGAAACGCGTGACAATTTCTACAAACTAAAATTTCGATTTTGTATAAAAAAAAAAAAAATCAAATATAAAACTAGCTTTCGTCTAGATCGAGCAGAAATTAATCACCGTTGAAATACCCATTTCATGATTCATATGATTTTATCACTCACTTTATCACTCACTTTCTTCAAAAGTGACTGATATTTTTCACTTTCTTCAAAAGTGACTGATATTTTTCACTTTCTTCAAAAGTGACTGATATTTTTCACTTTCTTCAAAAGTGACTGATATTTTTCACTTTCTTCAAAAGTGACTGATATTTTTCACTTTCTCCAAAAGTGACTGATATTTTTCACTTTCTCCAAAAGTGACTGATATTTTTCACTTTCTCCAAAAGTGACTGATATTTTTCACTTTCTTCAAAAGTGGCTGATATTTTTCACTTTCTCCAAAAGTGACTGATATTTTTCACTTTCTTCAAAAGTGACTGATATTTTTCACTTTCTTCAAAAGTGACTGATATTTTTCACTTTCTCCAAAAGTGACTGATATTTTTCACTTTCTCCAAAAGTGACTGATATTTTTCACTTTCTCCAAAAGTGACTGATATTTTTCACTTTCTCCAAAAGTGACTGATATTTTTGACTTTCTCCAAAAGTGGCTGATATTTTTCACTTTCTTCAAAAGTGGCTGATATTTTTCACTTTCTCCAAAAGTGACTGATATTTTTCACTTTCTTCAAAAGTGACTGATATTTTTCACTTTCTTCAAAAGTGACTGATATTTTCCATTTTCTTCAAAAGTGACTGATATTTTTCACTTTTTTCAAAAGTGACTGCCTTCATTGTGCAACAAGTAAACTTTATGTCGAGAACGAACCATTAGTTAATTAAGTGATGTTATTGCTGCTATTTGTAATTTAAAATACTTATGCATCATTGATTCATTATATATTGGCCAAAAAAATAAATTACATACGATTTTTATAGTTATAGTACAGAAGGCACTGTAGTTATAGATTGAAAATCGTGCAACTCTTCCATAACAGTGCATTTTATTATTATGCCAGTCATTTTAAATAAAATAAAACACATCAAAACTATTAGTTTATTAATTTTTGGCATAAATATTTTTCCAGTTTTTCAAGGAAAAAAAACAATTGAAATTTTGAGTATATTTCCCAGTCTCCAATTTCCGTAAAAATCAATAAGTATTTTACGTATATAGCCTTGAACAAACGTGTCATATGCCTCTAGCTAAAAACTGTTCACAACACAAGACAATAAAGTAAGAATATCCAACAGTTTCGGAGGAGGAACGAGTGTGCTCTTTCAGGATAAAAAAGACAGTGCTGCCAATTCAGCAAAGGGGGAAAGTGGCCACTGTTGCTCTCTGCTTTTTATCCCGAAGATGAAATCTGATTTTGCTTACGAAACCGATGACATCGTTGCCTTTTTATATAGGCCAATAAAGAATTTTATACGCATATATTATTTAATAATAGTGTTAATAAAATATTTTATACGCAGTATAGCTTGAGAGGCAGTATTATACAAATAATTCAAGTACATTAGACAAATTCTTAATAATGATATATAATTGTGATAAAAAAATCAATACGCCAGACAAAACGGAAATCAAACACATGTCTTTTGATCTCTTTAGAGTTATATTGACCAGTACCACTCAGGATATGATGAAAATTATGATAAATTAAGTAACTCATAGCAAATAATTCTCTATGCAAGCACAAAACAGTTCACAAAGTAACAAAATAAAGATATTCAATGGCTTTTAATAAATAATCATTTTATATATCTAATTTTACTCTGCAAAATGATTAAAACTTCTCAAAGTTTTAATCTTTCTAAAGATTAAAAGTTTAGGAAGTTTTAATGTTTATGATTAAAACTTCTTTTAATCAAAAAGATTAAAACTTTATTTTTGCACTAGAAATCTAATCCGTTCTAATTTCTAGATAATATAAGTTTTTTAAGATAATTCATCTAATAAATATATAAAATATATGTTATAATAATTAAATCTGTTTACAATATTTTATTTAAAGTGTGCTGCGCTTATCATTTAACAATTTTTTATGATGCATCTCGCCTGTGGAGCAGCAATAATTTAGTCAGCAAGAAACTTGCTATAAGCCACAATTTTTGCGAACTTCTGTGGAAGCTGAAAATTTCAGACCTTACACGGGGCCGGCATAAAAATTTGAATGCCCCTTATTGGCGGATAATGTGCTTATGCACCACTCATCTTGTTGCTGGCAAACATTTTCCATACTAGTTTTTGCAAAACAAATTTCCTTGAAACATATATTTCTCAGTATATGCTATATATAAAGATCAGATGATAAATGATAAATTTAGCATCAAATTCCGGAAGAGAATGGGGCGGGGTTTCTAAGGATTTTAACATCTCTAAATCATTTTCCATTTCCAGTTTAAAATTTTTCACTTTAATTGAAACATTTATTTCTCATGATGGGTTATAGATAGAGTTCAGATAATTACTGATATGGATTCATCATCAAATTCTGAAGTGGGTCAAGAGACTCGCTAAAAATTTCCATCTCCGGTCTGGAGATGTCAATTTCAATTCAAAAATTTTCATTTTTCTAGAAACATCTGTTTCTCGGGAAATGCTGTAGATATAGCTTAGTATTGATTGGTATAGATGTAGCATTAAATTTCGGATGAAAAGGAGTGTTCACTAAGGATTCACACTTCCAGTTCAAAATTTTTCTTTAAACATCTAAATCTCAATATGGAATATATGGATAGAGCTTTTGCTGTTGCTTTATATAAATTTGATACTAAATCCCGGATCAGGCAGGAGGGTTAACTAAAGTTTCCAACTTCCGATTTCTTTTCACTTCCGGGTTAAAAAAATTTCATGAAACATATATGACTCAGAATTGGCTATATATAAAGCTTAAACAAAAGCCTAATATAGATGATTCAATATCAAATTCCAGAGAGAAGTGTTCACTAAGGATTTCCATTTCCGGTTCTGGAGTTGTAAAAATACACATGACTGTACGAAATAGATGCGCAAAATATAAAAAAATGCTTAATAGTTCCGCCGAAAATGAAGTGGCATACCATTTATTACTATATGGAGGCTCAATATATATATATATATAACTTTTACACCGTTAAACATTTATCTACAAAGAAATGTGTGGCATCCAGAATATTACTGGAGAATTATTACGATGGAATAACAAAAATTTCAGAGTTTAAATATAATAAATTCAAAATGTTTAATTTTCTAAATATGATTTCTTAGTAATATCAAAGATATTCCCAGATATTCTACTAACACGACATGAAATAATTTTATTTCTTTTTATTTCAACCCACCTAACAAATTCGATCGTGCTACAGCTTGGAAGAAAACAAGACATACATATCATCTTATTATTTATTATGCAAATCTTTCTGTCTTGATCTTGTTTTCTTTCGAATGTTCTACCTTGCAACAACAGTGAGTGGAATGCCTGCATTCAAAATGCAAAAGTTGGATTTTGCATTACGGTTAAAGCCTCCATTGTTTTAATGAAAATATTTATGCATACGGTTTGCATATCTGTGGACTGTATCTGTGCTGTTGATACTGTTCCTTGGCCAGCAAGTTCACCAGACCTTTCGTCAATCGAACATGTATGGGGGATTTTAGGTCTCCAGATTTTGGCACTGCAAAATGTAGCAGATTTGGAGCAACAGTTGAGGAATGCCTGATAGAATGTATCGCAGGATGAACATTAGGAAACTTTATCACTCCTTACCTAGACGTATACAAGCATGCATTGCAGTCAAAAGGGGTTTGACCAATAACTGATTTGAAAATTCAATATGCAATTGCTAACCACTGATGGGTCCTGCGGACTTGATTTTGTAATCATTCCATTACCTGTGTATGAGCTGTAAGCATATTTAATTTCAATAAAAACAGTTACTTTCTTCATGGTGCTTAGTTTTTTTTTAAAAGAGTGTTATTAAAAAATCAGACATTAATTATATCTTTATTTATGGATACAGTGATACTTTCATGATTCGAAATTTTGTATAATTCTAAGATTTTCAATGCTTTCAGCAAAATTTTTACTTCCCTGCACATTTTTAATCCTATTAGCCAAATTACGCGAAGTCGACGTTTTTTAGAACTCGAAGTAATATTAAATGTTCCACATTTCCATATTTTCCCAGCTTATTTTTTAGAAAATTTTAAATTATTTTTTATACAAGTTGACGTTGTCGTTCCTTTTATTTGACTGGGATTTCTATCAAGAGAAATCACCAATTTCAAATAATGTAAGTTTTGAGAGTAACTCCTGTATTACTAATCAATTCGCAGTTTCATTATATTCTTATTGCATAGATATTGACGAATCCATTTTAACATGGAACAGGTGATGAGCATAATGATGATGACTGTTCTTTTAACAGTTTTAATATTGTTGGAAACCTATACGATTACAGACTTTTTAATATTCTACAGAATCGCAAGAAGCTCCAAAATAGCATTTCACTTATTATAATTTTCACTAACTTCTTATTCACTAGTTGGAATAATCATACCAAATTTCATTTGAAATGCTCTCTTCGCTCCGGAGATATTGGAGCATACGCACATACATACAAACATACATATATACATACATGCGCACATACATACTGTTATGAACTTAGAAAATGTTGTGGAGTCTCTCACGTTTGTATCTATTGAAAACCAAACGGAGATAACGTAAGTGGCAAGTAGTGGCAAGTGGATAACGTAAAGTAGCAAGTGGATAACGTAACGGAGATAACTCATGTGGCAACCTTGACGTAAGTCAAGGTTGCCACATGAGTTATCTCCGTTACTCCGAACTTAGGCATGTGGCAACCTTGACTTATGCCTAAGTTCGAAGATAGGTTGTCAGATTTGACGTTTTATCGCCAATTGGTAGACATTTTGCGACTTTACGAAGGTTCGTGACACGCGTCGAGAAAACCAATATTCTACATCATATGAGAGGTTTCCTGAAGTTTATATGGAGAGTCTATAAAAATGAGTCATAATTCAGTCGGAGAACAATTGATGAGATAGATATGAAGTACTTTATTAAATGAATTTCGTCAATGTTTTGAGCATAGTATCAGTGAATTTGTGAAATTAGTGAAGCATTTAAGTGCTGTTTTACTATATATTGTTCTTATTTATGCTGTCCTTATGAATAAACATGTTAGTTATCCTGATATTTGGACTCAATCTTGTATCCTGAAAGCATACTCACGATTCCAGAGAATACGGCGTAACAATGCATATATGCACGCACACACACACACACACACACACACACACACATATATATATATATATATATATATATATATATATATATATATATATATATATATATATATATATATATATATATATATTTATATACACTGGCGGAAAATAAAATCCCAACACCAAGAAGGAGGTGCGCTAGATAAACGAAATTTGGGAGGCTCGTTTGCACATATGAAAGATGACTCTTATTCAAATTTAGAGCTAGACGTATAAGAGTGGCGCTAATAGGGCCACTATGATCATGGAAATCACGTGTGCTTTAAATACTCCGTGTAAACTTCGTGGGCGTTATTTATCTTCCAGACTGGGCGTTGTGAGGAATGCCTTTAAGGAGACGAATAAGGCAGTATAAGCAGCTTAGTGAGTTTGAACGAGGCCATATAATAGGGCTACGAGAAGGTGGATTTTCTTTCCGCGATATTTCAGAAAGATTTGGCAGGGATGTATTCAGTGTGCATGATTGTTGGCAGCAGTGTTCACGGGAAGGCACTGTCTCAAGAAGACCGGGGTCAGGCCGCACACGGGCCAGTACTGAGAGGGAAGACCGCAGTATTGGCCGCATGGCTGTGGCGGGTCGTACTGCATCTGCAGCAGCAATTAGAGCTTCTGTTGGCCCCAGAGTGATACAGAGAACTGTAAAAAATCGATTACTTCAAGGACAGCTTCGAGCCAGACGGCTTGTAAGGTACATACCACTAACTCCGAACCACTGCCATCTGCGACGTCAGTGGTATCAATCTAGAGCTCATTGGAGGGCAGAGTGGAGATCTGTTGTATTTTCAGATGAGAGCCGTTTTTGTCTTGGTGCCAGTGATGGTCGTATGTTGGTAAGAAGGAGGCCAGGTGAGAGCTTGGAACCAAGCAGTCTGCGGGGTAGACACTCTGGGCCTACACCAGGAGTTATGGTCCGAGGAGTCATTTCCTATGACATCAGGAGCACTCTCGTCGTTATCCCAAGCACATTGGCAGCAAATTTGTACATCGGACTGGTAATTAAACCGGTTGTGCTGCCATTCATGAGCAGTATTCAAGAGGATGTTTTCCAACAGTATAACGCTCGTCCTCATATCGCTGTTGTCACCCAACGAGCTCTACAGAGTGTCGACATGTTGCCTTGGCCTGCGAAATCACCAGATCTTTCTCCCATCGAGCACGTATGGGCATTATTGGAAGCGTCATCCACTACCAGCATTAACCGTTGCTGATTTAGCTGAACAAGTGCAACATGTATGTAACTTCATTCCACAAAATCTCATACGGCACCTGTACGACAAATGCATGCACCTTTGCATGCTTGTATTCAAAATCGTAGCGACTACAGCGGTTATTAATGTACCACCATTTCACATTTGAAATGGCTCTTCTCGCGCATACTTTAACCTGTGACCTTGAAACTTTAATCAAATAAGTATGTTACCTACACAATTACATTGCCTAAATTTTATTCCTCTAAACTAATATCTTCTTGCTGATGGGGGTTTTATTTTCCGCCAGTTATATATATACTCACGGACTATGAAAGTTGCTCACCAAGAAAAACGCATAGGATGGACCTGAAATTTTATTGATGGAAGGATACATATGAATGATATACATGATTACAAAACCAGCGCTGCAGAACACGTACAGAGGGAGCTGTAGTACACTGTCTGGTCACCCTCAATAGCGCATCGCACCACCTCTTGCTGCGATACAAGCATCAAATCGGTCCGGCATGTTGTCGAACAGACGCTTGATGTTGTCCTGCGGTAAACGAGTCCACACCTGTTGGACGTTACGTTCCAAATACCGAAGATTGCTGCAACGAGGCAACTGGCATTTCAACTGGTCCCACATCTGCTCGATAGGGGACAGGTCTGGGGAGCTGGTATGCCATGGAAATGTCTGGACATGACTCAGGCAGGCCAGGGCGACACAAGCCGTGTGTGGCAGAGCATTATCTTGCTGAGATTGCCCCTAGCAACGAATCCCAGCAACGAATGGGAGCACATGGGGCCATAGAATCTCATCCACGTACCGCTGGCCAGTTAACGTTCCAGGTACCACTACTAGAGCGGATCGGCTGTCGTAGGCTATGGCTCCCCAGCCCATGGTGCCTGCAGTGGAGTTAGTGTGACGCTCAATAACGTGTTTGGGATTGTGGCGTTGTGCAGGGGACCTCCACACTCGGACACGCTAATCATCGGTTCCCAAAACGAAGACGTCGCTAAACACCACACATCGCCAATATGTAGCGTTCCACGTTGCTCTGGCCCGGCGCCATTGCAACCGGAGTCGCCGATGCTCCCGTATTAATAACAGCACACGTAAGGGACACTGGGATTGCAGGTTCGCTTCCTTCAGGCGTCTAGATGCGGTTCGTGGGCACACAGAAGTCGTTGACTACAAGCCGGTTTATAAGGTCGCTGGCTCCTGCTTGCAGTTTCACTCACGGGTGTGCGGTCATGCGCAATCACACCAGACTGGAATCATTTGCATACCAGCCCGCTCCCTAGCTATTTACAGCATTTCGCGGTTGTACCATGTTTTCTTCTTGGTGGGCAACTTCCATTGTCCGTGATTGTATACACACTCGTACAGACACAAACACTCACTTATATATTATGATCCCATAAACGTTCGATTCGAGTTTGGGGATACTTAAAAAAAGTGTAACCCCGCCGATAACTTGAATTAGAATTTTCGACCCAGTAACAGAATTTTCCCATTACATTGTAGAATGTATATATACAAATTAAAAAAAAAGCATAGCTTAGAAAGAACTTTTAAATACTGCCGAGAAGAATGGTTATTTAATGTTACATTCAATCCAAGTGTTATTAAATTCCATTTCCAAATCTTACTTCCAAAGTGATACACTTATGTATTATTTTTATCAAATTAATCTAACTAAAACAAGAAATAAGCTTGTTGTAAAACATAAACAAATAAATAAATTAATTTAATATATTCGAAGGAAGTCGAGGTTGTGTTTAAAAGAATGTTAGTGAAATATCTTACGAAATATCGCCATGAAATCTGAAAAAGTTTGCAGGAAGAAGAAAAATAAAGTGAAAAAGAAAAGTAAATAGTTTTCCTCCTATTTTCAATTAAACTTATGTCACTGACACTGACATGGGTTAAATTAAAATACGTCTGAAGTAAAATCAAAGTTATCTGTTTTGTGGCCAGGGTTAGGAAAATATCATTAGAAGAAAACCATGATACAAAGGAAACAATGAAGTATTATTTTAACTTATTTTAATGCTAGCAAATGTACCTGCCGTTGCCCGCATCCTAAATAAGCAACCGGTACTTAAATTATAAATTCACGCTTTTGATACGTCTTAAATAAGCTCTATTGAAACGCCTTAAATAAAGGCACAGCAATTCGTCTTTCAAGCACACAAACATCTTGTTTATCGGCACAAAAATGTCCTATATGCTTTACATGCTATATCTTTTAAATTCGCGATATTAGAAAACCGATATACAAGACTATTGAAGAAAAATTCTTGGATAAAGAAGATATAGAAAGTTAATTTACCTTAGAAGTATTCACTCATAAAATTAATTACTATCTCTATGCGTTTCCCCCCGATTTAATTCACATTTCCAGATTAAAATATTTCTATGTTTCAAAAATTGAAAACTTATCGTTTAAATTCACGAATTTAGAAAATTGTACAATTTTATAGCAGTCCGTATCTAGATAGAAAGTTTGAGATATCCTTCGCTGTCCACTAGCGTATAGAACGCCAGCACAGAATATCGTCTGCAGCTGAAATGTATAAATTGATTTGACGAAATGGCTGTTTTCAGACTAAAAGGCCTGCATTTTGTATGTAATATTATGCTACAATTACCACTTTTCATATTATAGAATGAATTCATTGACATCATGCTCGTTTATCTATTTGTTCCACTTACGAGACAAGATAATTTAGGTAATAGTTTCGTATTTGACGTCTAACAATTCGTCAATAATCTATATAAATAAAAATGAAAATCTGTCTGTCTGTCTGTCTGTCTGTCTGTCTGTCTGTTTGTCACACCATCACGGGAGAACGGCTGAACCGAATTTGATGAAATTTTGTGGGTAGCCCAGAAATAGCCCCACTTAAAATTATATCCGTGTTTTGAGTTTCTACGACCAGTGGTTCTCGAGATATTAGTAAAAAACGAAATTTTCGTTTGTCTCATCATCACGGAAAAACGGATGAACCGAATTTAATGAAATTTGGTGAATAGCCTTGAAATATCCCCCCATAAATTTTGTCCAAGTTTCGAGTTTCTAAGACCTGGGGTTGTCGAGATATTAATGAAAAACGGAACTTTTTCCTAGGAGTTCTACTCCCTAACTCCGTGGTTTATCCAAACGAAAAGCTTGAAAATCGTTTGAAAGTGAATTAAAATTTAATCTCTGAGTTTGATGGGAGATTTTTTGCGTTAATTAGTCACTTTCTGAAAACATGAATTGTTTGAAACATGATTTAAAGGGGAAATCTATCTCCATGGTTCATGGTTTATTTAAAACAAGCTTTTACGGAACAATGAGAAGTATAGAGAAATCAAAATCGTTATTTAATTTCGCAGTTTATGTTATAAGACATGACATATTCAACATGTTATAAGATTCTATCTTATATCATGTTACTCAGAAACGCAATTAAATTAAATCTGTCTGTTAATTTCAATAATTATTTTTTCGATTTGAATAATAAATAAATGGATATAAAAATATATTTTAGAAAAGAACGATTTGATTTTTCTTATAGAATTTTTGACTGGATAATATCAATTACGGTCTTCAGGTTTAAAAATTATTATTATTTATATTTTCGGGGATTATTGATTCAAGGATTATTGATATTTTCAAGTTATTATGCAATTATTTTATTATGACAAAAATTGTTTAAACTCATATATTGTATGTTGTACGAATCTTCTACAAATACACGTGTATATCTTTTAATCTACGAGAATATAAGTAGTACAGATATATTGACATATGTTTTGATATATATTGGCATATATTGGAATCAATTACGACCTTCTGGTATAAAGAGTGCGGATATTATTGATGTTTTCAATTTATTACGTCATCTCTTTTATTTTGGCAAATAACGGGTAATCTTCTACTAACACATTGGCATATTTTCTGATCTGCGACAATATAATTAGTACGGGGTTGCATATATTCATTCAATTCCTATTTTTTCTTCTGTAAATTTGCTTACAAAAGGGGGCAGGATGTTTTATTCTTCAGATCTGATCGTGAAGATAATTTTGCATAGTGAGAACATATATTCTTAAACTTCTCTTTAGGAGCAATAAATTTAATATTTTAACAGAATTTGCACATGATTGCGAACTTTAAGTTTCTTTAAATTATACAATCCGTACGAATAAGGGGTGTGCTGTTAGTGGTTGATAAATTTTAATATCTTAGGAGGATATATCATTTTGCTCGGCATCGCAATTAAATTAAATGTGTTTGTTAATGTTTTTATTATTTTTTTTCGATTTAAATAAGAAATAAATGGATAAATGGATATTAAAGTATATCTTATGAATGGACGGTTTGATTTTTCTTTTAATTATATTAATTGCTGACTGCGTACATCAATTTCATTTATTTTGGCAAAGAGTTTTCAAGCTTATATCGTATTTAGCTACTAAACTCATATATTGTGTTTAGCCAATAAATTCATGTAGCCGATTGTTGAAACAGAAAAAGAGTAGAGCGGGTATATCTTCTAATACAATTGTAGTGTTTTCATTTAGTATATTGAAACGGGATAAGAATGTTTCATTCAGATCCGCAAATTCAAAGCTACGAATTTGGAGGGATATCGCTAATTTGACAACTTTTCTTAAACTTTGCCAAATTGACGGAAATGTCGCCAAATTGATATAAACGACACACAAACAGCTGCCATAAACCTTCGGGTTGGTCGTGTGGCTTGGGTCTTCTACATATCAATGAATTTTTTTTTGTTTTATTAGAAGAGAGTACTGAAAGGATGTTTGGTTAGCATTTATCTGTCAGACCAACCATCCTACTTAGTAATACATTTAGCGAATTTTTAAAATGTCACCAAATTGATAAAAATGTTTTCAAATCTATAAAAATATCTTGAAATTGATAAAATTGCGCTACATAAATGATATTAATTGTTTTTTGTTAGGGGATAGTATTGTGATGATATTTCGTCAATTTGTCGCCAAGTGGAGCTGTCAGTTCTACAGTCCCACTTGGCGATAAATTTGGCGATTTTTTAAAATGTCGCTAATTTGACGAAACTGTCGCCAAATGTTCCATAGAAATATAGTTATTTAGACGATATTTTTTCTACCAATTTATTTGAAGCAAATGATATCATGTCGCTTAGCAACGGATTTAAATCCAATGTGTTTATGCGGCAGACGATTTTTATTAAATCCTTTCCGATTTAAATAATGAAGATATGTATATAAAATAAATTTCATTGCCATTTCATTTTGGACTGGATAATATCAATTATACTCTTCAGGTTTAAACATTATTATTATTGATATTTTCCGGAATTATTGATTCAGGGATTATTGATATTTTTAAGTTATTACGCTATTGTTTTATTGCGGCAAAAATTGCTGACACACGCATTTTGTACGTTGTGCGAGTAATCTTCTAGGAATGCACGGGTATATCTTCTAACCTACGAGAATATAAGTAGTACAGGTATATTGGCATATATTTTGACATATATTGGCATATATATTGGAATCAAGTACAGTCTTCTGGTATGAAGATTAAGGGGATTAATTATATATTCAATTTATTACGTCGTCTGTTGTATTTTACCAAAAAACATTTGTGACTCATATTGCAAAACGGGTAATCTTCTATTAATAATCGGACATTATAAGTAGTACGTGTATATCTTCCCATATAATTTTAGCACTTTAATTTTGACATATATTGGAATAAATGACTGTCTTCAGATTTAAAGATTACGGGTTTATTGGTATTTTCAATTTATACATGTAATCTACTAATACAGGTTATATTTTCTAATATTCGCGTATATAATTAGTACGGGTCCCATACAATTTTAACGCTTTTATTTTGCATATATTGATTCAATTCCATATTTTTTTTTATATTTGCTTATATAAGGGGTCCAAGATGTTTTATTCTTCTGATATGTCCATGAAAATAATTTTATATAGCGAGAACAGAGATTCTTAAACTTCTTTTTAGGAGCATTATATTAAATATTTTAACAGAATATTTTGATTAAACATGTCATTTAGTATACTATAAGAATTTGGGCATGATTATGAATTTCAAGTTTCTTTATATTATATACTCCGTACGAAGAACGGGTATGCTGCTAGTCTACTATAAGAACAACCTATTTCTCCGTCCGTAAATATTGGGAAAATGTTAATGATGAATTTGGCAGAATATCGCCAACTTGGTAACTTTTCTTAATGAATGTTGCTTAAAAAATGTCGGCAAATTCATAAAAATAACATTAAATCAATGAAAATGATGACTAATTGATGAAAATTCAATATCATGAAAATATTATAAGAATATCTTCTTTCTCCGTCTGTAACATTTTTGGGCGACAAATTTGGCGGAATACAGCCAGTCGACATTTTTACATATTGCTAAATTGGCGAATGTGTCGCCAAATTGATTAAAATGTCGCCCAATTGGTAAAAATGATGCTAAATCAATGAAAATGACAACACAACAACATCAATGAAAACGATTTGCCATCCTGCGTCCCCCAAAACACCACTATTAATTTGGATCTCGTAGAACTTTGTTCAAAAAAGGAAAAGGAAACTATTGTCAAGGCTAAAGGAATAGAAACAATTAAAACCTATATGGGGTGAGATTTAGTACAGATGTACACCCATGGATCCTCAGACGAGACTATACTCGGGGGAGGAGCTGGCATTCACATTGCTATGCCAAATGGTACCAAAAGACTCCAGAGCTTTGGAGCAGGTAATATTGCTTCCAACTTTACATGCGAACTAAGAGCAATTCATGAGGCCTTGGGCATTTATATTTCTTTCGAAGATGTAGACAGAGCTAGCGGACTTGTAATTTTCTGCGACTCTAGAGCTGCTCTTCAGGCAATACAACATGGACGCTCAGGGCTCTCGCAATGCATTCACAAATACATGGATACAATTAATAAAATGGGAAAGCGTTGCATTCTACAGTGGATGCCTGCACATGTAGGAATTGACGGCAATGAGGCGGCCGATGAATTGGCAAAGGAGGCAAGGAACTTACATAAAGACACCTCAGGCACCCTCACTCTTCACGATGCTAATGCTATCGCCAGATACAGAATTAGAGTGAAAACTATAAGATTGGACCTCCAGGTCTGTGTAATAAATGCGAATTGGGAGATCACCAAGACAATTGCCAGACTAAGAACTAGACACCTAGGTGGTACGGAAATTAATGCGTATGGCACCAGAACCTACAAATACTGTAGAAACTGCCCAGGTGAAGAGCTTACACTAGAACACATATTTGACTGTCCAGAAATTCTTGTGGCTTTGCAACGCATTGGCGAATTCCCTTTCCAGGGAAATCTTTGAGAAGATTGTGGATCTCGCTAAGGCAGTAATATCTGCACATGGTTCAATCTGTCCTCTTATGGACACGACACCAACCACCAACCAACCAACACGACTAATAGATGAAAATTAAATTTCTTGGAAGAATATAAGAATTTACTATAAGAATATAAGAATTTACTATAACATATTTCAACAGTCACACTTAACACTTGGCGAAATATGCAGAGACAAATTTGGCTGGATGTAGACAACTTTTTAATTGTTGCCAAAATGACGGAAAAGTGTCCAAATTGATAAAAATATCTCTTAAATGATAAAAATGACGCAAATTTTAAATAAAGTTTTACATATTTTTAATTCCGCCACATGACAGGCATACCTTCTAGTGTATAAAAATGACCTTTGCTTTGTTTGTTTGTAACGTTTGGTTTTACATCTGGTAAACTATTCTGACACAGATTGATGAAAATATCGTCAAATTTGCAAAAATGACTCTAATTTAAAGAACATGATAAATTGATGAATTAATTATTTAAATGCATGAATTCTATTGCTTATTAAGGATTATAACAATATTAATAATTGTAAACTTAGTGTTGCGTGAAATATAAGTTAATTGAGTACTTGAAATAGTTTTATATGTTATCTTCCGGAAAATCGCCCAATGTACAATTCAACGTTAAAAGCACTGCGCTGTAGATCTCATACGTAATATTTTCACTGTGAAAGAAGTAAATTCATTGCATTATATAAGGAAGTCATGAGTTGTCCACATCAGAATTTTACTTTCCTTATATACAATAATGTATAAGGAAAGTTGTGTGACGGGGTCGAACATTCGAACTCGAGTTTTAGACGGAGAAAGCATGGGGGAGTTTCAAGCATCCCTGATTACGAATTAAACATTTTTAAAGTGATGTCTATGTGTGTGTGTGTGTGTGTGTGTGTGTGTGAAAGTATGTCTGTGTGTGTGTATGTGTGTGTGCGAAAGTATGTGTGTGTGTGTGTGTGTCAGTGATACTGTGGAAAAGATAACTAATATAAGAATGGATCGATTCGAACAAAATTTGGTACAAAAATTACAATCCGTAAACACTGGAAGCCTATTGTTTTATAAACAATCGAATGTTCAGAACCCCCTAAATTTTCGAGTTGTTGTTGTTGTTGAGACCCAGGCCGTCCGACCTACCAGAAAGGTGTAAAGTAACTGTTTGGACGGCCGGGAAGTGCCACCTAATTTAGACCGGAACCCAGTGGGGGAGGCATCCACAGGGACCGTACCCTTCTTCCCCTACCACCAACCTCTCGGAAGGACTTACGGACCCACATGTTTAACGTGATCGTACTCCGCATGAAGTCTAAATTTTCTACTGAAATTTTTGAAAAAATAGTCAAAAAATCAAAACCTCGAATAAAGTTACACAAATAGATATATCTTGCGTAAATTTTTATTAAAAAACGATTGCCATAAATTTTAGAACGCTAACATGAACCGCTCTCGAGGTATTGCACATTTTTCAAAAAAATTATCAAAAAATCAAATAAAATAAAAAAAAATATTTCCTATTGAAAAATATGTTGACTTTTCATATGTAATACCATGCGATAAATTGGGTGACATTATTTTCGTGGATTTAGCTCGTTCCATTCATGAAAAAATATACTTTGAGTAATACTTTTCTGTTTGAACGCCAATAGTGATTTATCTGCTGTAAGAATAACTTATTTTTTCGTCCATAACGCTTGACGAGATTTGGGCGACGAATTTGGTGGAATGTCTCCAACTTGGCGACTTTTTCAAGTGTTGTTAAATTAACGAAAAACTCGCCAAATGGATAAAAATGACGGCAAATCAATGAAAATGAAGACTCATTAACGAAAATTCAATATCTTGGAAAGAATATAAGTATCTACTATAAGAATACCATTTTTTTAACTGTAAAAGTAGTAACTTCATTGAATTATATAAGGAAAGTCATGTGCTGCCCACATCAGATTTTTACTTTCCTTATATACATAATGTATAAGGAAAATATTGTGACGGAGTCGAAAATTCGAATTCGAGTTTTCGATGGGACAGCACGTTTCAAGCATCCCTGATCACGAATCAAACATTTTTTAAATGATGTCTGTGTGTGTGGTGTGTGAAATTACGTGTGTGTGTGTGAAAGTATGTGTTGTGTATGTGAAAGTATGTGTGTGTGTGTGTCAGTGAGTCTGTGGAGACGATAACTGACGAACGAATGGACCGATTCGAACGAAATTTGGTACAAAAATCACAATACATAAACACTGGAAGTCTATTGTTTTTATACGCAATCGAATATCCAGAACCTCCTAAATGTTCGAGTGTAATTTTGAAAAAATCGCCAAAAAATCAAAACCGCTAATAAAGTTACGCAAATAGACATTTCTTATGTAATTTTTCATTAGAAAATGACTGACATAAATTTTAGAACGTTCACACGAACTGTTCCCGAGATATTGCACATTTTTCAAAAAAATTGTCAAAAAGTCATAAAATAAAAAAGAAAACATTTCCTATTGAGAAACATGTGCACTTTTCATATGTAATACCATTTGATGAATTTGGTGACATCATTCTCGTTGATCTAGCTCGTTCCATTCATGAAAAAATATACTTTAAGTGATACTTTTGTATTTGAACGCCAATAGTCATTTCTCTACTGTAAGAATAACTGATTTCTTCGTCCATAACGCTTGGTGAGATTTTCGAGACACATTTGGCGGAACGTCGCCAACTTGGCGACATTTTTAATTGTTGCCAAATTAACAAAAATCTCCCCAAATGAATAAAAATGACGCTAAATCAATGAATATGACGAGTAATTGAAGAAAATTCAATATCTTGGAAAGAATATAAATATCTACTATAAGAATAACATTTTTTTTAATTGTTAAAGTAGTAAATTCATTGCATTATATAAGGAAAGTCATGTGTTGCCCACATCAGATTTTTTATCATGTATTCAGTCTTTGCTTAAAAAGAACAATACTGCAAAAAATTATCGTTTACAGCACTCTCTGGGGAAAAATATTTTGGCAACATTAACGGAATTAGGATTAGCTTTTTACCAGAAATAAGCAGAAGAATAATAAATTATATTATTGCGTGCTTCTGGCATTGCATGATAAAATTTTAATTTCAATCATTTAGTGCTGCTTATTTCATTACTGCTACCACGCAAAATGTATACAACAATTTGTTTTGTTGTCGTTCTTTTGACCCGGTGACTTTGTAACTTTGCTCACGGTTCCAAACATTTTACTGATAAATTTTAGAAAACTGCTAAAATAAATATTAGTAAAACCGAACACCACTTATAATTCACTTTATTTATATAATTAATACTACACAGATCGAAAATTACTTATTGGTTTTAGAATGAATAATAATTAAAATCATTAAATAATTATTGTAATTTATCCATCTTTTCTTTCCCTATATACGTTATAATATAACAGAATACTTTTCCTATTCATTATATAACGGTTATATAATGTATAGGAAAAGTATTGTGACGACATCGAAAATTCGAATTCGAGTTTTCGATGGACAAACACATATCAAGCGTCCAGGAATGCCAATCGAACTTTTCTGAGTTGATGTCTGTCCATGTGTGAGTGTGTGTATGTTAAGTGTGTGTATGTGGAAGTCAGTGAGCATGTGGACGCGATATCACACGAAAGAATGAAGAGTTTCTTAAATATATTGGTACGATTTTTACAATCATTGAATATTGGAACCCTATTACAATAGAATGTTCGGAATTACTTCCCCTATTCCAATTTTCTAATGCATTTAAAAAAAATCATTAAAAAACCTCTTTTGATAAACAAGTAATAATTTGAGACGTAATTTTCATTAGAAAATGGCTTATATAAACTTTAGAACGTTGGCATAAATAGTTCCGTAGGTATAGTGTACGATTTACGAAGGACTTCTTGAAAAAATCATTAAAAATCAGGATCTTTAATACTTTTAAATAAATAAACATTTCATACATAATTTGTCATTAGAAAACGAGAATAACACAACCGTTACGACACTACCATGAACCGCCATTGTGACATTGGACGTTCTTCAAATGAATTTTTAAAATAATTATGTAAATTTAACATAAAATAGCGTAAAATATATTAATTTTCTCAGATCGACATTATGCAACAAATCTGTTCATATAATTCCCGTGAATCTACATCGTTCCAACCACGAGCGAAGATAATCTATGTAATAATTTTGTATTTTGACGCCCAAGCATTCGCCAATAGTCATTTATTTCACAGGATGTTAATTAAATGTCATTGCATTCTGATAAGTAATTCTATTTCAAGAACATTATCCATTTCGACAATAAAACTCGTACTCCTGTCCAAGTATCTCAAAGATCTTCGGCAGTATGGTATTCCATGGTTCGATACGCGGTTGGGGCATCAAAGTTCCTTCCAGAACAATTGTTTTATATATAATATTTCAAAATTTTCAATTATTTTTTACTTCTCCTGCAATACATGGTAATGCATAGGGAAAGTATTGGAATCATATCGAAAATCGCAACTCGAGTTTTCGACGAATCTACACGTTTCAAGACCTCTGGAAAACAAAAAAACTATTTTTAGCGTGACGTCTGTGTGTGTGTCTATCTGTTTGTCTGTCTGTGTGTCTGTGTGTCTGTGCAATGTATGTATCCACTCTAACGGAAAAACTTATGGACCAAATTTCATAAAAATTGGTAGATTAGTTACTTGGGTATGACCCTGGTGCTGATTAGTTTTTGGAACGATTCGTAAAAACAAAACCCGCCTTTTTTTGCAAAATGGCCCTTAAAAATTCCATGTATCCACTCCAGCTAAAGTACTAATTGAATAAATTTCACAAAATTTGGTAGATAAGTTACTTGGAGGATATACTGGTGCTGATTAGAAATTGGTATTAATCAGAAAAGAACAACCTGACTTTTTTTACGAAATGGCCTGCAAAAATGTCATGTATCAATTCTAACTGAAATACTAATTGACTAAATTTCACAAAATTTGATAGATAAGTTACTTGGAGTATACTCTGGTGCTGATTAGATGTTGGTATTATTCGGAAAAGAACAACCTGCCTTTTTTTACGAAATGGCCCTCAAAAATCGTAAAATCTGAAAAGCTATGTATGTTCAAATATATCAATTAAATGCTTGTTTTATACTTAATTTTTGATGAGGAAAATAATGCGAACAATTCCATTACTCTAGGGCTAACCATTCTCGAGATATTTGAGATTTTTCGCATTTAGTTATGCCACGTTTAGAAAAATGTCTAATTACCAAATAATAACAAAAATTGAAATAATTAAATTCAATTTAATGACATATTAAAGAAATAAAAAAAAATAATTTAAGTCTGCAGGGAAAGTCACGTGCTGCACACATCAAATTTTTTACTTTCCCTGCAATACATGGTAATGTATAGGAAAAGTATTGGAATCATACCTAAAATCACAACTCGAGTTTCGACGGATCTACACGTTTCGAGACCTCTAGAATACAAAAAAAATTATTTTTAGCGTGACGTCTGTGTGTGTGTCTCGTGTCTGTGTCTGTCTGTTCAATATTGTATCCACTCTAACTAAGAAATTACTGGACCGCATTTCATGAAATTTGGTAGATAAGTCACTTGGATGAGACCCTGGTACTGGTTAGATTTTGGTAGGATTCATGAAAACAGAACCCGCCTTTTTTTACGGAATGACCCGTAAAAATTTCATGTATCCACTCTAGCTAAAATATGAATTGACCAAATTTCACAAAATTTGGTACATAAGTTACTTGTAGGATAATCTGGTGCTGATTAAATGTTGGTATAATTCGGAAAAGAACAACCTGCCTTTTTTATGAAATGGTCCGAAAAAATCGCCAAAATCTAAAAAAAAAGGACTACGTATGCTTAAATGTATCAATTAAATTCTCCTATTTCATACGCAATTTTTGACGAGGAAAAGAATATAACATACTCCATTATGCTTTGGGACTAACCATGCTTAAGATATTTGAGATTTTTTGTATTTTTGTTACGCCGATTTCGAAAAAATGTCCAATTACCAAATAAAAACATAAATTAAATTAAAAATACAAATTTAGTGTTATTTGGTGCAATTAAACTCAATCTAACGAATTAGTAAAGAAATAAAGAACGTATGAATTTCAGTCTGCAGGAAAAGTCATGTGCTGTCCACATAAGATTTTTTTACTTTCCCTTCAATGCAAGGTAATGCATAGGAAAAGTATTGGAATCGAGTTTTCAATATATTTACACGTTCTGAAATCTGTCCACCTGGGAACACCGCGTGCTGTTGGCAGATTTCGGGCGCGGTAGCCCGGTGGTTTGCGCGCTGGATTTGCACTCTGTCACAACTGCCGCCGTGTTCATGCGGAGTACGATCACGTTAAACATGTGAGTCCGTATGTCCTTCCGAGAGGTTGAAGTTGGTATTAGGGGAAGGAGGGCACGGTCCCTGTGGATGCCTCCCCTACTGGGTTCCGGTCTAAATTAGGTGGCACTTCTCGGCCGTCCAAGCTGTTACCTTACACCTTTCTGGTAGGTCGGACGGTCTGGGTCTCAACAACAACGTTCTGGAACCTCTAGAACATGCAAAACCTATTTTTAGCGTGACGTCTGTGTGTCTGCCTGTCTGTGAAATGTATGTATCCATTCTAGCACAAAAACTAATGAACCAAATTTCATAAAATTTTATAGATAAATAACTTGTGTATAATCCTGGTCCTGATTAGAATTTGGTACTATTCCGGAAAAAAGAAACCGCCTTTTTTGCTTTGCAAAATGGGCCGCAAAAATCACCAAAATCTAACATGAAAGACTACGTGTTCTCAAATGTATCAAATAAATGGTTTTTTTAATACATAACTTTTGACGAAGAAAATAATAAGTCTAACCCCATTACAGAACTAATCGTTCTCGAGAAATTTAGTTTTCTCTCATTCTTGTTACGCCGCATTTGAAAAAATCTGATGTGGGCAGTACATGACTTTCCTTATATAATGCAATGAACTTGCTACTTTTACAGTAAGATAAATCTGATGTGGACAACACATGACTTTCCTTATATAATGTAATGGATTTACTACATTTACAGTAAAAAAAAAATATGTTTTTCTTTTGATAGATACCTATATTCTTTTCAAAATATAGAATTTTCGGCAATTAGTCGTCATTTTCATTGATTTAGCGTCATTTTTATCCATTTGGGGAGATTTTCGTTAATTTGGCAACAAAAAGTCGCCAAGTTGGCGACATTCCGCCAAATTCGTCGCCAAAATCCCGTCAAGCGTTATGGACGAAGAAATAAGTTATTCTTACAGCAGATAAATGACTATTGGCGTTCAAATGCAAAAGTATTACTCAAAGTATCTTTTTTCATGAATGGAACGAACTAGATCCACGAGAATGATGTCACCCAATTTATCGCATGGTATTACATATGAAAAGTAAACATGTTTCTCAATGGGAAATGTTTTTTTTTTATTTTATATGACATTTTGATAATTTTTTTGAAAAACGTGCAATATCTTGAGAACGGTTCATGTTAGTGTTCTAAAATTTGTCAATCATTTTCTAATGAAAAGTTATATAAGAAATGTCAATTTGCATAACTTTATTAGCGGTTTTGATTTTTTGAGGATTTTTTCAAAATTTCACTCGAAAATTTAGGGGGGTTCTGAATATTCGATTACGTATAAAAACAATAGGCTTCCAGTGTTTACAGAATGTGATTTTTGTACCAAATTTCGTTCGAATCGGTCCATTCGTTCGTCATTTATTGTCTCCACAGACTCACTGACACACATACATACACACACACACGCACACACATACTTTCACACACACACACACATACACATACTTCCACACACATACACACACACATACTTTCACACACACACACACACACATGAGGGCGCGGTAGCCCATTGGTTAGCGCGCTGGAGTTGCACTCGGTAGGCCCGGGTTCGATTCCAGCCGCTGCCAAAAACTGCCGCCGTGTTCACGCGGAGTACGATCACGTTAAACATGTGGGTCCGTAAGTCCTTCCGAGAGATTGGTGGTAGGGGAAGGAGGGTACGGTCCTTGTGGATGCCTCCCCCACTGGGTTCCGGTCTAAATTGTGTGGCTCTTCCCGGCCGTCCAAACAGTTACCTTACACCTTTCTGGTAGGTCGGATGGTCTGGGTTTCAACAACAACAACACACACACACACATCACTTCAAAACAGTTTGGTGATCAGGGATGCTTGAAACATGCTCTCCCGTCGAAAACTCGAATATGTATATAAAGAAATTATGTATATAAGGGAAGTAAAAATAAGTTATTCTTATAGTCGATAGTCAAATTCTTTCAAAGATATTGGATCTTCGTCAATTACTAGTTATTTTCATTGATGTGGCGTCATTTTTATCTATTTGGCGAGATTTTCATTAATTTGGCAATATTTAAACAAGGCGCCAAGTTGGCGACATTTCGCCAAATTTGTCGTCAAAATTTCGCCAAGTGTTATGGACCGAGAAATAAGTTATTATTATAGTAGATATATGACTATTGTCGTTCAAATACAAAAGTGTTACTCAAAGCAGCTTTTCTCATGAATGGAACGAGCTAGATCCACGAGAATGATGTTCCCAAATTTATCGCATGATATTACATATGAAAAGTAAACATGTTTTTCAACAGATAATATATTTTTTTAATTTATGGGATTTTTTGATACATTTATTTGATAAATGTACAATATCTCGAGAACGGTTCGCACTAGCGTTCTAAAGTTTATGTCAATCGTTTTCTAAGGAAAAATTACATAAGGAATGTCTCTTTCCGTAACTTTGTCAAATGTTTTGATTTTTTGATGATTTTTTCAAAATTTCCCTCGAAAATTTAAGGAGGTTCTGAACATTCGATTACGTTTAAAAACAATGGGCTTCTAGTATTCACAGATTGTAATTTTTGTACCAAATTTCATTCGAATCGCTCCATTCGTTTGTGAGATATCGTCTCTACAGTCTCACTGACACACACACACACACACACACACACACACACATACACACCTACACACACACACCTACACACACACACATCACTTCAAAAATGTTTGATTCGCAATCAGGTATGCTGGAAACGGGCTCTTCCGTCGAAAACTCGAATTCGAATTTTCGACTCCGTCCCAATACTTTCCTTATACATTATGTATATAAGGAAAGCAAAAATGTCGAGTTACCAAATAAAATCGAAAATTGAATTAAATGTGCAATTTCAGTGTGATTTTGAGCAATTAAACTCAATTTAATGAATTAATAAATAAATAAAGAGAAAATGAATTTGAGGGAAAACCATGTAGACCACATCAGAATTATTATTTTTACTTTAAAGAATAATATTTTTGTCTCTACTTCAATATTTCATTCCAATAATTTCAATACACTTTATATTTTAGACTTCTGCTAAACTTCTGTTTAAATTTTAAACTTCTGTTGATTTTGTTCAAAGTTTTCGAATTATATTTCCGAATTGTAAGAGTAAAATCGCCAAGAGAATATATTTTTATAACGATAAAAAACATTGCAACCTAACATACATTGACGTAAGTGACAATTTGTATTTCGGTAGTAATGAAATTGTAACAATAATCTGCTTCATATATTCAGTATGTGTATATTTTCCTTTTAATATCCTATTAGTGATAAAATCTTCACATGCAAACGGGATATAACTATGACGCTGGCCAAAGGATTATGACAGAAGAAATCAAAATCCAACCCACGAAAAATTAACCTCATTATATAATGTGGGAGTTGAATATACACGCTTTCTTTAAGCAGAGTCTTTCTTAAAAGGATTTTGTTGTTGACTGTACACTATCTTGAAAATTTAAAAAAGCATATTTGTAGGCGTTTTAATAATTAATGTCACCCTTTTTTAATCTCGGCCAGTTTCGAAAAGAGGATTTAAAGAATGGCTCTGTAAACATGTTTTGATTACTATTATAATTGAAGAAGAAGTGTGCAATTTACTTTCAATATTTTCATTTTTACTTTTCTTCACATATATAATATGATGTATAGCAGAGTATTATAATGAGGCCGACAATTTGAAAACGTACATACATTATATACATCAACATAGAAAACAATGCAGCCTAACGTACATTGACGTAAGTGACAATTTGTATTTGTGTAGTAATAAAATTGTAACAATAACCTGTGTCATATATTCAATATAGGGTTATTTTCCTTTTAATATTCTATTAATGATAAGATCTTCACATGTAAACGGAATATAACTATGACGCTGGCCAAAGGATTATGACAGAAGAAATCAAAATCCAACACACGCAAAAATTAACTATTAATTAACTATTAAAAATAACTACAAAAATTAACTACAAAAATTAACTATTAAAAATTAATTATTGTATATACATCACACATATACCATAATGTATAAAGAAAGTATTGTGACTGTGTCGAAAATTCGTATTCGAGTTTTCGACGAGAGAGCACTATTTTTTAAGCATCCCTGATCACAAATCAAACATTTTTGAGGTGATGTCTGTGTGTGTATGTGTGAAAGTATGTGTGTGCGTGTGTGTGTGTGTGTGTGTGTGTGTGTGTGTGTGTGTGTGTGTGTCACTGAGTCTGTGAAGACGATATCTCAGGAACGAATGGAGCGATTTGAATAAAATTTGGTAAAAAAATTGCAATCCATAATACTGGAAACCTATTGCTCTTAAACGCAATCGAATGTTCAGAATCCCCCTAAATTTGCGAGTGAAATTTTGAAGAAATCGTCAAAAAATCGAAACCTTTAATAAAGTTACGCAAATAGACATTTCTTATGTAATTTTTCCTTAGAAAACGATTGACATAAACTTTAGAACGCTAGAACCATTCTCGAATTATTGCACATTTTTCAAATAAATTTATCAAAAAATCCCAAAAATTTAAAAAGAAGTTAACTGTTGAGAAACATGTTCACTTTTCATATGTAATATCATGCGATAAATTTGTTGACATCGTTCTCATGGATCTAGCTCGTTCCATTCATGAGAAAAGATAACTTGAGTAACACTTTTGTATTTGAACGCCAATAGTCATTTACTTTCTATAGGAATAACTTATTTCTCTGTATATACAATATTGAGAAGATTTCGGCGACAAATTTGGCGGAATGTCGCCAACTTGGCGAATTTTTTAAATGTTGCCAAATTAACGAAAATCTCGCCAAATGGAAAAAATAGTTCCACGAGGGAGCACTTTTCAAGCATCCGTGATCACGAATCAAACATTTTTGAGGTGATGTCTGTGTGTGTGTGTGAAAGTGTGTGTGTGCGTGTGTGTGTGAAAATATGTGTGTGCGTGTGTGTGTGAAAGTATGTGTGTGTGTGTGTGCTAGTGAGTTTGTGAAGACGATATCCCTAGAACGAATGAAGCAATATGAATGAAATTTGGTACAAAAATTACAATCCGTGAATACTGGAAGCGTGTTGTTTATATACGCAATCGAATGTTCAGAACCACCCTAAATTTGCGAGTGACATGTTCATTTTTCATATGTAATATCATGCGATAAATTTGGTGACATCGTTCTCATGGATCTAGCTTGTTCCATTCATGGGAAAAGATACCTTGAGCAATACTTTTGTATTTGAACTCCAATAGTCATTTACCTGCTGTAAGAATAACCTATTTCCCTGTATATACAAGATTGACAAGATTTCGGCGACAAATTTGGCTTAATGTTGCCAACTTGGCGACGTTTTAAAATGTTGCCAAATTAAAGAAAATCTCGCCAAATAGATAGAAATGACGCTAAATCAATGAAAATGACGAGTAATTGATGAAAATTCAATATCTTGGAAATGATATATAAGTATCTGCTATAAGAATAACCTATTTTTTTATTGTAAAAGTAGTAAATTCATTGCATTATACAAGGAAAGTCATGCGCTGCCCACATCAGAATTTTTAATTTAAAATCTGTCAAATGATTTTTTTCTTTTTGATATGTCACTGTGGTTAAAATGCTAAAAATTCAACAAATGTTTTTAAATAATATGATTACTTTTGTATATTTACTATGATCTGCATAATAGTATTAAGTAGATGAATTTTGCAATATTATTAAGAAAACATATTCAAGATAAAAATTTAAAAAAAAATTATGCATTTTATGAGTTTTGCATACAGGTATTTTATATTTTTTTTACTTTAAAATTAATTTATTAATTGTAAAATTGACTCCTAAATTTATAAATTACACTCTTATAAACGTAATAATACAAACTCTTTGCAGAACACTGAAATTTGAGTTTTTAACACTTCACAACATAGTTGAAAAGTGTTTATGACTTGGTTCATTCTGTCTGTCTGTCTGTCCTTTAGCACGATAAGTGCCATAAAAATGACTTTATCAAAATGAAATTTTGGTCTGTTGTTCAGAGGGTATGTGGAACCTATGTGAATATAAATGAATAATATCGCCCACTTAGTTTCTGATTGAACCCGGGTTGAAAAAATGAAATACATTAGACTATTACGGGACCTAATTTTTGAAAAACTTTTTAAGCGGATTTAAAATTCACAAATTGCTTCGAAAGTTTAAGGTAATATTCAAATTATCCCATAAAATATATAAAAAATATTCAGCAAATTATATTCAGTATTTTTTAAAATAAAAATTAAAATAATAATTACATCCTTTATATGACGGGATCACGTGATCATTATATGAAGAGATCACGTGGCCCACTTCAATTCTAATATGGCATCCATCTTGTGTCAAAATCTTGATTTTTAAAATTATTTTTAATTCATATTTAGTGTTACATCAGCTCTAAAACCGCTTTATGTTTGCTTAAATTCTACGCATCTACATTCTGAAACAACGCAATTACAATATAGTTGAGCTTAAATGATCATCCAAATTTGATTATTTCTACAACGAAGCCTATTTTTCACTTATGTAAAATGTAAACAGCAAAATATGTAGGATGAGTTGTATACGATTTGCTGTATTTTTTTAACGCAAAAGTATTTAGTTCATGGAGTCTGCATAGCTGATATGAATGAAATATTCATTGATTTTACAGAGAGAAGGACGATTTTTTTCGATGAAGTTTTAAGCATAGAGTTTAAGCATAGTTGATCATCCAACTTTGATTATTTCTACAACGAAGCCTACTTTTCACTTATGGAGGATATAAATACCAAAATATGTAGAATGAGTTGTATAAGAATTGTTGCATTAAAGCAAAATTATTTAGCCCATGGAGTCTGCAATATAGTTGATATGAATGAAACAATCATTGATTTTACAGAGAAGCAAACGATTTTTTGAAGAAGTTTTGAGCACAGAGTTAAATTACTTGTTTCTCCATGGTTTTAAGTTTTAAAATTAATTATTATTGTACTGTGATGAATGAAATGAATGGAAAAATGTTTATGAATGAAATTCTGCTATTATTTAAAGAGCCAGCTGATTTATGTTTTAATGACATCATTTGAAAAAGTCCATTTGTTTTCGATGAAGTTTTCAAATATAATAAATTATTGTAGTATTATGATAATTTTAAAAATATTACAGAGGAATATATCGCATTTTAGAGATATATAAATAAAATTGTATTGAAGTTGGAAGTGTTTCATAATCAATGCTTTATGCATAATTGATCTTTCTTGTTTAATTTAAAATTTCTAAATTTTTACCTCAGTACTCTTTTGTTCTTGTTAAACTCAATTTTTTTAAAACAACTTTTAACAATATGCATAAAATATAAATAAAAAATTCTTATATAAAATGAAACAAAACATTCAGCGTGTACAGAGTCCCCTTAAATAAATATTTTTAAACATTATCTGTTAAAACAGCACCTTTTACCATGACATTTTAGTTTCACTATTTATCTGTTATCTATCTAAATGAACAAATACAAATATTTTCCTTTTAAGAAAGCATTTTCTTGACACAGAAAGTTAATATCAAGAACCCACATTCCTTGAGGATGAAAAACAGCCTTCGTTTACTTAATTGTATTTTTGAGAATGAAACTTTAAACAATAGTGACGTGTGGCGATAAATTGTAACTGAAATTTCGCCAGACATGTTACGTCGTAGATATGTTCTTGAAATAACTTCTTTATCAATTTTTAATTTATCTCTTTCTAAAGGTTAGGGTTTGTTTCATAATTAAATATAAGCTTTTCAATTAAAGTAATACTGCGCAAATTTAACGTTTTGATTCATTTTCTAAAAGTCTTGAAATATAAAGTTAAGTTCATACATCTTTGATAAGTATGAATTATTGAGGTACCTCAATAATTAATAAACCAAATCTTGGTATAGATTTTATATTAAGAAATTAAAAACACATATAGCAGTCTATATTAATACGCTGATTCGTACAACCCAGACTGCTTGATCTACCTCAAGGATCTACCCGATAGTGTAAGGTATCTGTTTAGACGACCTGGAGAGAGCCACATAATTTAGACTACACCATATGGCAACACCAGGGATCATACCACCCTTCACCTAATTTATCCCTTCTCCTATAGATTTTCAGAACAATGGATTTGAAAGCTCTTTGATTTTTATATTGAGATATAAGAAAATTGATAAGCAATCCGATGTTTATAATTTAACACCAGATACTGTAAATATGACACATTGCTCCTCAAAAAAACTATTTCCTCAACGCATCCGTTTATTAATTATAATTTTTCAGCGAGTAAATTCTTAAAATTCTTTAATCAGCTGACCGTTTACCGTTGAAAGCAAGACCTTGCCAATTGAAGTTCTTTCATTTTTCTCCTGTTCGGAATCTGACCCATTTTACAGTTTGGGGTCAGAGGATAACTCGGGGATGTGGTGATTATTTCTACGATTCTTTTTTTTTTCTTTTGTATGGTCCGTTGAACACGACAGCGCATGCACATAAAGCGAGCGCATGCACTTAAAGCGAGCGCATATGCATATGAGGTGGTAATGTTTTTCACCATTTAAAAGAAAAATAATTTTCTTTTGAATCTTTAGTCGTACGAGATTGGATTCATAATTTCGGAATAATTGAAATTATTAATATTCTAATAATTGAAATTATGATGTTGCAAATATGCGTGCAATTTCACTTATATATGCAAACTTTCAGCTTTTTACCTGCTGTAGTTTTTGCGTCAAGGTTGAAGCAAATGTTAACTTTGCTTCATTAGAAATTAAAAGTGGGTATTATTTCGCTCGTCCATAATAATAGCTCGTCCATAATAATAGCTCGTCCATAATAATATCGTTTCCTTGTTCCAGGTAGACACGGGGATAGCTTGGGATGGTGTTGAGGATCAATCAAGGACCTGTCATCAGTGATACGCATCTTACTAACATAACCAGTGGTATATCTCAGCCCTAATATGTTTCATCAGGTACTTCCAGAATCATAAAAAGGGGGCGTCAACGGTAAAACGGAATGTCAATGGTTGAATGAACAGCTGTTCCCTGAGGCACAGCCAATGCGAGTTGCCCTAGCCTCCCAGGGTCTGAAGATGTCGTAAATTGTTGTCACAATAGTGTCCTGTTTTGAAGCTCCAATATTGTATTTTATCAGGGTATCTGGTGCTATTATTATGGACGAGCGACACAATACCCACTTTTCATTTCTAATGAAGCGAAATTAACATTTGCTTCAATTTTGTTATCACCTTGACACGAAAACTACAGGTAAAAAGCTAAAAGTTTGAATATATAAGTGAAATTTGCACGCATATTTGCAGCATCATAATTTCAATTATTTGAATATTAATAATTTCAATTATTCCGAAATTATGACTCCAATCTCGTGCGACTAAAGATTCAAAAGAAAATTATTTTTCTTTTAAATGGTGAAAAACATTACCACCTCATACGCATTTGCGCTCGCTTTAAGTGCATGCGCTGTCGTGTTCAACGGACCATGAAAAAGAAATAAAAGAATCGTAGAAATGATCACCACATCCCCGAGTAATCCACTGATCCCAAATTGTAAAATGGGACAGATTCCGAACAGGAGAAAGATGAAAAAAATTCTAATGGCAAGGTCTTGCTTTCTCTCAATGGGATACGGTCAGCTGATTAAAAAATTTTAAGAATTCACTCGCTTAAAAATTATAATTAATAAACGGATGCGTTGAGGAAATAGTTTTTGTTGAGGAGAAATGTGTCATATTACAGTAGCTGGTGTTAAATTATAAACATCGGATTGATTATCAATTTTCTTATATCTCAATATAAAAATCAAAGAGCTTTCAAACAGGCGACTCGAAAACTGCAGCAGGTAAAAAGCTGAAAGTTTGCATATATAAGTGAAATTGCACGCATATTTGCAAAATCATAATTTCAATTATTAGAACAGATTCTAAAAGAGCGAAATGCCTATTGTTAAAAAGTGCATGCGCAATGCACTACCTACAAATAACAAATAAACAGTAACTTTTAAACAGCTAATGAAAGCGTATGCACTTTCATGCAGTGTGATTTAAGTGTGTCTGTGTATATTAAAGAAGTTTTTGCTACTTTAATATATTACTTTGATTTCATTGTTTTCTGGTTTTCTGGTTTTCTAATGTGTTTACATTAATATTCAAATTTTGAAAACGTACATACCCTTTTGTTTCAGAATTCCCAAATATTAAAATTATTTTTTATACTTCTAATTTCATAATTGTTTGTTAAATAAGTTTTAATTTGAAAAGTTTCACACCTCGCATACACCCCGTCCATTTTGTTGCTCCAAGTCCTCTGGACGAGCCGGACGGCCTGGGGCTTTCACACCTCGCATACACCCAGGGCCAACGGCCGTACCGTGCTGAAAACACCGTTTCTCGTTAGATCACCGAAGTCATGCAGCATCGGGCGCGGTTAGTACATGGGTGGGTGACCACATGGGAACACCTCGTGCTGGTGGCACATTTCGGGCGCGACCGCGTGCTGGTGGCACATTTCGGGCGCGGTAACCCGGTTGTTTGCGCGCTGGATTTGCACGCTGCCACAACTGCCGCCGTGTTCATGCGGAGTACGATCACGCTAAACATGCGGGTCCGTAAGTCCTTCCGAGAGGTTGGTGGTAGGGGAAGGAGGGTACGGTCCCTGTGAATGCCTCCCCCACGGGGTTCCGGTCTAAATTGGGTGGCACTTCTCGGCCGTCCAAATAGTTACCTTACACCTTTCTAGTAGGTCGGACGGTCTAGGTCTCAACAACAACAACACCTCGCATACACCCCGGCTACTCAACTAGTTGCTCATACGCTAGGGTGAGTCGAGTGGCCTGGGTCTTTCACACCTCGCATACACCGACCCTCTAAACGGTTGCTCATGTCCTCGGACGAGTCGGACGGTCTGGGACTTCAACACCTCGCATACGTCATATGCACAGTTCATTTCAAAGGCTGGCTTTTCGCTAGTTTGATTGCCCTGTCAATCCATTGAAATTTCTTTATCGTATTTGCGTACTTTGAAAAGTACTTTATTTCACATGACATAGTGTAGAAAGTTTGTAATAACACGGACAAAATATATTATTCTAAATTTTTACAACTAAACATGTTTTGGACATGCCTGAATACAGATCAAATGCTTTTGAAACAATGCGTCTGTCTGGGTGAGAATTCGAACAGTAGTCATTCAAACAAAACATTTGCTTGATTGTTACTATTAATGTAAATGTAATATTTATTAACTACTAGTGCTTTATGAAGTAATATATGAAAACAATGATAATCAACCATGTTCAATAAACAATCACTTTATATATCTGATTTTACTATGCAAAAAGATTAAAAACTTTGAAACTCTGAGCTGTTCTAATTTCGAGGTAGTGTAATTTTTTAAATAATTTATTTAATACAGAAAATATAAATCATTATAATTAAATTTGTTTAAAATATTTTATTTAAAAGCGTGCTGCGTTCACGTATTACACAATTATTTCACAGTCCAGATCTGGGCAGCGGGTAGCAAAACAGCAATGCACCCTTTCAAAGATATATATGCAGTATATATTTAAAGGTCTTCACAACGCAGCGAAGTTGAGCTCATTTACTTTAAATTAACATTGGCGAAAATTTTAAGCAAGCTTAACCAATGGATCTTCGTGCCGTGCAGCTCGTTTCCTCATAGCAACTGTCAGCGGAATCAGAATGATGGTTTTTAATCTTACTCATTTCAATTTGCTGCAAGCGTAGCACGTTTTCTCATAGAAAGTGTCAGCGAAAGCAAAATGACAGTATTTCTGTTTTACTTATTTCAATTATGCTGCGATCACATTTGTCGCAGCTTTCTAGATATGTTACATATGACCCTACAGTCATCTAGAAGTTTAACGAAATAATTTTTTAATATATAATTTTTAAATAATAATAGTTTTTAAATATTAGCGATTTAAACACATATTTTGCTTTTAATTTTTACTTACCTTGTATACATAATGTATAAGGAAAGTATTGTGACGGGGTCGAAAATTCGAATTCGAGTTTTCAACGGGAGAACCCGTTTCAAACATCCCTGATCACGAATCAAACGTTTTTGAGGTAATGTCTGTGTGTGTGTGTGTGTGTGTCAGTGAGACTGTGGAGACGATATCTTACGAATGAATGGAGAGATTCGAATAAAAATTGGTACAAAAATCACAAACTGTGAATACTGGTAGCCTATTGTTTTTAAACGCAATCGAATGTTCAGAACCCCCCCTAAATTTTTGAGCGAAATTTTGAAAAATCGTCAAAACATCAAAGCCATTCATAAAGTTACGCAAATAGACATTTCTTATGTGATTTTTCCCTAGAAAACGATTGGCATAGCCTTTAGAATACTGTCATGTCGCATTTCTGCGCCATGAGCCTTTTCGTATTTTCGAGGAGAGAAATATCTTTTTTCCTTCCGTGCCTGTGTTGTATTTTTGCTAAGACTTGTTTGTATTGAATTCGCACTGAAAAGCGAGTTTGGTCGAGAATGCGTTGGAATGTCTAGGATTTGTGTCTGGCTGAGATGCGTGACGTGTGATCGGCTGTTGCGAAGGAGAGCGCGCCTGTCCAATCAGGAAGAGGCGCAAGGAAAAATGTTCGGCGGTTGCCTTGTGAGACGGAGCAGATTCGAGCTGGAGAACCCGTTGAAGTTGGACGCACGGTGAAATTTTTGTCTTATTAAAAGACAAAGGGTTTTGGCCAAAATGGCTAAGCTGGCGGAGTTGGGCATTTGTTTCTAAGGGAAACCGCCCTGCCCTTCTGGAGCTGAATGGAGAAGAACCTGGAAAAGTTTCGGCAATTCATTTTCATCTTTTCTAAAATTATTTTTCTTTATTCCAGGAGTCCTGTTTCGGTTGCTGGAGATGAATATTCTTTCGCGGAGGTCAGGCTACTTGCCATATTTGAATGATGTCCTGTTATCTAAATTTTGGACTGTTTTCCTCGGCAATCCACTTTTGGAAACGCTTTGATTCTACCTCAGACCGTGTTATCCTGAATAGGACATTCTTCGTATTGTAAAATTACTCTACCGCTCAGGTAAAATTTCTTTTTCGGAACAAGAAGTTCCGTTGCATCACAGGCACAATGAATACAATTTAATTGATTATAATTGGCTCATAATTGAAATAACTTTATGTTTGATTTGAATTTCATGATTAAAAAGAAATCATATATTTGTTGAATAAATTTAAAGATTGTTTGCTATATATATTTTTGAACAGAGTATAAGTAAGAATATTATATTTGATAAGAGAAGCTCTGAATAATTTGATTGATAATTTGAAGGTTTAATGCATATATTCACTTTTGAAATCTTAAAATAAAAGAATTATTTAATTATTAAATGAGCCTGTTTTTTTGTGTATCCCTTCATGTTTTACTCACTGTACATCATTTAGGATTTAATTCTCCTAAACTGGGAACCTCTTTTAAAACTGAACCTGGAGTAAATTTTGGTAATTTTGTTGGGGAAAAAGATGTTAATTACAGTTCCTTTTGGTTTGCTAATTTTACGATCACTGGCCTGTGTGTAGTGGAATCAGTACATGCATTTTGGTACTGAAACCGCTACCACAATACTAGCATTAACCGTCCTCCAGATATTGCACATTTTTCAAATAAATTTATCAAAAAAACCCATAAATAGAAAAAAATATATTAACCGTAGAGAAACATGTTCACTTTTCATATGTAATATCACACGATAAATTTGGTGACATAATTCTCGTAGATCTACCTCGTTGCATTCATGAGAAAAGATACTTTGAGTAATATTTTTGTATTTGAACGTCGATAGTCATCTTTCTGCTATAAGAATAACTTATTTCACCATCCATAACGCTTGGCGAGATTTTGGCGACGAATTTGGCGGAATGTCGCCAAATTGGCGACTTTCTAGAATGTTACCAAATTAACGGAAATCTCGCCAAATAGTTAACAAGAAAGATCAATCATGCATAAGCATTGATTATGAAACACTTTCCAACTGAAATGTAATTTCATTTAAAAATTTCTAAAATGTGATTCATTCAGTGGTAATATCTTTTACATTATCACAGTACTACAGTAATTTATTATACTTAAATATTTAAAACTGTATCGAAATATAAATCATCTGATTCTTTATGCAAAATCAATGAATATTTCATTCATATAACTTGTATTCCAGACTCCAGAGCTAAATAATTTTGTGTGAAAAAAATTCAGCAATTCTTATGTAATTCATCTTACAATCGCTTGAGATATTTGCATTCTGCATATGTTAAAATTAGGCTTCCTTGAAGAAATAATAAAAGTTTAGGGATCATTTAAAATCACAACTATTGTAATTGCATAGGCACGGAATTTAGATACACAGATAATATATATGTGTATGTGTATGTACTCAAAGTATTGGAATCGTGCCGAAGATCGGAACTCGAATTTTCAAAGGATCTACACGTTTTGGGACTTCCAGAACACGAAAAAACTAGTTTTAGGAAGACGTCTGTGTGTGTAAGGGTGTATCTGTGTATGTTTCTGTGTGTCTGTGTGGATATTACATCCACTCTAATTGAAAAACTAATGGACCGAATTTCATACAATTTGGTAGGTATGTTTTTTGTGGGAAATCCTGATGTTCATTAGATTATAGTACGATTCGTAATAAAAGAATCTGCCTTCTTTGCGAAATGGCCGCAGAAATTGCCTTTATCCACTCTAGCTAAAAACTAATGAACCAAATTTAACAAAATTTGGTGTATAATATTTCAATAACCTACAAGTGATTTATATACCAAATTTAACAAAATTTTGTATATAAATCATTTGTAGGTTATTCTACTACGATTCGGAAAAAAGGAACGGGCTATTTTTGCGAAATGGCCAGCAAAAATCGTTATATATAAAAATAAAAGACTACGTGTGCTCAATTATATCAATTAAATTCCTATTTTATATGTGATTGTTGACAACAAAAAGAATAAGACTAACCCCATTACTCTAGGACTAGCCGTTCTTGAGATATTCTAGTTTTTTCGCGCTTTCGCTACGCCACCTTTGACAATAAGTCCAGCTATCAAATGAGAACCAAATTTAAGTTTAACGTGTAAATTCAATGTCATTTAAAATACTTATGTTGTGCAGATAAACTCAAATTATCATTGAATAAATAAAGAGAACGAATATGAGTCTGCAGAGAAAGACATGTGCTGTCCACATCAGAATTTTTAACAATATTACAACAATGATTTATAGAAGTGAACGGGGATTATTTTCAGGCCATTTCGAAAAAAATGTATGATCTATATTTAAAGATCCATCAAATTTTTGTCGAATAAAATGTTCAACAAATTTAAGCTGTGTACCAAATTTTAACTCTCTAGGACGTAGGAAAGTGCATTTAAAATGCCATCAATTAAATTTATCATGAAGAGTTATATAAAATTTAAAAAAAATGAAAAATTGTTATCTACCAAATTATTTTAAAATATGAAGCCACTCCCATATGCAAAACGTTTAAACAAATCATCCATTGGAGTTGCAGTTATGGAGCGCCTGGCCATATTAGGCCGAATCTCCGAGTTGTAGACTTAAAGATCATGTACTCTGAAATGCCATAAAATGCTCCAGAAAAGGGGGATGAGAGTAAAAGAGAGAAAGATCACTATTAGGCAGTAATTTAAGTTTTTTTTTTTTTTTTTTTTTTTTTATATAAATATATTTATATAAGTATTTTAGGATGTGCAGCAGGTACACCGAGAGTGAGTACTAAGAAGTCTTGTCATTACTATTTTCATTTATCGAGATGTTGAATTTCTAGAATGGTGATTTCTGATTGACTTACACTAGTATTGTAGAGGCTCTTGGCCTTTTTTTGAACTTCCAATGGTGCGGATCATATTCAGGGAGATTACATATCTCTTCATTTGGGATTCTGTTTAAATTTTTGAAAAATTTTGTAGCATTTTTGGCGATTTGATAGTTGACTTTAGAGATTCCGAAGTCCCGATGAATGACGTCATTCCTAAGATATCTGGGAGCTTTCCTTATGTGACGCAGGGTTTTGTTTTGGGTTCTTTGGATTTGGATTAGGTTGCTGGCTTCGGTGAAACCCCATATCGTAGAGCCATATAGTAAGATCGGACGTAATACAGTTTTATAAAGTAATGTTTTGTTTTGGTAGCTAGCAAAAGGGGAATGAAGAATGGTGGACAACTTGTTTCGGGCTATATGGAAATTCTTGATTATGTTTTTAATATGTGGTTTCCAAGTCATTTTTGTGTCAAAGGTTAGCCCGAGATATTTGGCTGTGTTAACATAAGGGATGATTTTGTTATTTACTTTAATTTCTTTAGGTTTCTTATTCTTTTTTGAAAAGAGTAGACATTTGGTTTTGCTTTCATTTATTTTTATTTTCCAGTCTCGAAACCAGGCGGAAATTGTGTTGATGTGTTTTTGAAGTCTGGAGCGAATTACGTATCTTTTTGAGCTTCTAGTGTAGATGGCAGTATCGTCCGCGTACATTGCAAGTTGGTTATTAGGTGCTCTGGGTATATCATTTATGTATAGATTGAAAAGGGTCGGAGCCAATTGCGAGCCTTGTGGGACCTGCCCTGAGTGGTTTGTGATTGGAGTATTTGTTGTTGTGGCGGACGATGGAGAGATATCTATTATATAATATCTCTCTCTTTTCTTTCCGGAAGATATCCCAAAGTCAGAATTTAATTGAATTTGTTTTTTTCCCTATATTAAATAATTTTTTTAATTAAAAAACTACTTAACATATTTTACTGAATTTTTTTTTATATATTCTATGGGATAATGTGAATATTTCCTAAAAATTTCGAAGCAATTCGTGAATTTTAAATTTACTTAAAAAATGTTTGAAAAATTAGGTCCCATAGGGTTCAATGTATTTCATTTTTTCAACCCGGGTTCAATAAAAAACTAATTGGGTGATATTGTTTATTTATATTCCCATAGGTCCTACAGACCGTCTGAACAACATACTAAAATTTCATTTTGATAAACTCATTTTTACGGCAGTTATCGTGCTAACGGACAGACAGACAGACAGACAGACAGACAGACAGACAGACAGAATGAACAAAGTCATAAACACTTTTCAACTTTGTTGTAAAGTGTTAAAAAATAACGCCAAATCAATGGAAATGACGGCTCATTGACGAAAATTCAGTATCTTGGAAAGAATATTAGTATCTACTATAAGAATAACCTATTTTTTTACTGTAAAAGTAGTAAATTCACTGTATTATATAAGGAAAGTCATGTGCTGACCACATCAGATTATTTATAATATACTTTGTGGGAAAATAGAATATGATATCCAGTTTAGGTTTAACTAAGTGATGTACAAATGGCTGCAGTTCAATAACTTTGTCTACGATGGTTCGAATTATAATTAAAATAATGTGAAACTTTGACACAAAAAAGCGAAATTGGTGATAATATGAAATCCAGATGGAAAAGTTATTTAAATTTTTGTATTTTTCATTGATCATTTTAGTATCTTCGGAAATATTTATTTCGTATGAAACAATTTACTTAAAAATTTACCTCTCTATTTTACAGTTATTGCAAACTAGTAAAATTTATCTGGCGTTGGGGGGGGGGGGAGACAAAACAGGGATAAATTGAATTTATTAATCTAAAAATGTAACAAATGGTTTTATTAATAGAAAAAACAGTTAAAATTGACAGAGATAAATTTAATTTATGTATCTACAAAATAACAAACAAAAATAAATGTAATACATATAAATAACGGTGAAAATGGCACGCAACGGGTGTGATACGGAGTCTATCACCAAATTATGATTCCAATCTCGTGCGTCTAAAGATTCAAAAGAAAATTAATTTTCTTTTAAATGGTGAAAAATACATTACCCCCTCATATGCATATGCGCTCGCTTTAAGTGCATGCGCCGTCGTGTGCAACAGAACATAAAAAGAGAAAAAAAAGAATCGTAGAAATGATCATCACATCCCCGAGTTATCCACTGACCCCAAACTTTAAAATAGGTCAGATTCCGAGCAGGAGAAAGATGAAAGAACTTTAATTGGCAAGGTCTTGCTTTCAATGGGAAACGGTCAGCTGATTAAAAAATTTTAAAAATTCACTCGCTTAAAAATTATAATTAATAAACGGATGGGTTGGAGAAACAGTTTTTGTTTAGGAGCAATGCGTCATATTTACAGTAGCTGGTGTTAAATTATAAACATCGGATTGATTTTCAATTTTCTTATATCTCAATATAAAAATCAAAGAGCTTTCAAACAGGCGACTCGAAAACCTCAGCAGGTAAAAAGCTGAAAGTTTGCATATATAAGCGAAATTGCACGCATATTTGCAGAATCATTATTTCGATTATTAGAACAAATTCTAAAATGGCGAAATGTCTATTGTTAAAAAATGCAAGCTCAATGCACTACCTACAAATAACAATTTAACAATAACTTTTAAACAGCTAATGAAAGCGTATGCACTTTCATACAGTGTGATTTAAACGTGCCTCTGTATATTAAATATACCTTTGATACCTAAATGTATCACATTGATTTCATTCTTTTCTGGTTTTCTAACTTGTTTAAACTCATATTCAAATTTTGAAATCTTATATACGCTTTTGTTTTAGAATTATCAAGTATTAAGATTAATTTTTATACTTTTAATTTCATAATTATTTGTTAAATTAAGTTTTAATTTGAAAAGTTTCACACCTTGCATACACCGGCCGTTCAATTAGTTGCTCATGTCCACTGGATGAGTCGGACGGTATGGGTCTTCAACACCTTGCATACACCCCTAGGTCGGACGGTATGGGTCTTCAACACCTTGCATACACCCCTAGGTCGGACGGTCTGGGTCTCAGCACCTTGTATACACCCCGGCCAATCGACCAGTTGCTCATACCTTAGGGTGAGTCGGGTGGACTGGGACTTTCACACCTCGCACACACCGAGCGCGCGGTAGCCCAGTGGTTAGCACGCGGGAATTGCACTGGGTAGGCCAGGGTTCGATTCCCTCCGCCGCCCAAACTGCCGCCGTGTTCACGCGAAGTACGATCACGTTAAACATGTGGATCCGTAAGTCCTTCCGAGAGGTTGGTGGTAGGGGAAGGAGGGTACGGTCCCTGTGGATGCCTCCCCCACTGGGTTCCGGTCTAAATTGGGTGGCGCTTCCCGGCCGTCCAAACAGTTACTTTACACCTTTCAGGTCGGTCGGACGGTCTGGGTCTCAACAACAACACCTCGCACATACCGACCGCCCAAACGGTTGCTCATGTCCTCGGACGAGTCGGACTGTCTGGGTCTTCAACACCTCGCATACTTCATATGCACGAGTTCATTTCAAAGGCTGGGTTTTTGCTAGTTTTATTGCTCTGCCATTCCTTTGAAATTTCTCTGTCGTGTTTGCCTTCATTGAAAAGTACTTTATTTCACATAACATATGTGTAGAAAATTTGTTATAACACAGACAAAATATAATACTCGAAATTTTTACAATTAAACATGTTTTGGACATGCCTGAATACAGATCAAAAGCTTTTGAAGCAATGCATCTGTCTGGGTGAGAATGCGAACAGTAGTCGTTGAAACAAAACTTTTGCTTGATTGTTACTATTAGTGTAAATGCAATATTTACTAACTACTGCTGCTTCATGAAGTAATATATGAAAATAATGATAGTCAACCATGTTCAATAAACAATCACTTTATATATTTGATTTTACTATGCAATAAGATTAAAAACTTTTAAACTCTGAGCTGTTCTAATTTCGAGGTGGTGTAATTTTTTAAATAATTTATTTAATACAGAAAATATAAATCATGATAATTAAATTTGTTTAAAATACTTTATTTAAAAGCATGCTGCGTTCACGTATTACACAATTATTTCACAGTCCAGATCTGGACAGAGGGTTGCAAAACAGCAATGCACCCTTTCAAGGATATGTATGCAGTATATATTTAAAGGTCTTCACAAAGCAGCGAAGTTGAACTCATTTACTTTAAATTAACATTGGCGAAATTTTAAGCAAGCTTAACCAATGGATCTTCATGCCACGTAGCTCGTTTCCTCATAGCAACTGTCAGCAGAATCAGAATGATGGCTTTTTATCTTCCTCATTTCAATTTGCTGCAAGCGTAGCACGTTTTCACATACAAATTGTCAGCGAAAGCAAAATGACAGTATTTCTGTTTTACTCATTTCAATTGTGCTGCGATTGTATTTAGCGCAGTTTTCTAGATGTACACATATGGAGTGTCAAATATCTTGAAATATAACGAAAGAATTTTAAAATATTATATTATATTAAAATATTAGCGATTTAAACATATATTTTGCTTTTAATTTTTACTTTCCTTATATACATAATATATAAGGAAATTATTGTGAAGGGGTCGAAAATTCGAATTCGAGTTTTCGACGAGAGAGCACGTTTCAAGCATCCTTGATCACGAATCAAACATTTTTGAGGTGATGTCTGTGTGTGTGTGTGTGTGTGTGTCAGTGAGTCTGTGAAGGTGATATCTCAGGAATGAATGAAGCGATTCGAATAAAATTTGGTACAAAAATCACAATCCGTGAATACTGGAAGTCTATTGTTTTTAAACGCAATGGAATGTTCAGAACCCCCGTAAATTTTCGAGTAAAATTTTGAAAAAATCATCAAAAAATCAAAACTTTTAATAAAGTTACGCAAATAGACATATCTTATGCAATTTTTCCTTAGGAAACGGTTGCCATGAATTTTAGAATGCTAGCACGAACCGTTCTTGAGATATTGCATATTTTTTAACTAAATTCATCAAAAACCCATAAATAGAAAAAAAATATATTATCCTTTGAGAAACATGTTCACTTTTCCTATGTAATATCATGCGATAAATTTGGTGACTTCATTCTCGTGGATCTAGCTCGTGGTATTCATAAGAAAATATACTTTGAGTAATACTTTGTATTTGAACGCCAATAGTCATCTATCTGCTATAAGAATAATTTATTTCTCCATCCATAACGCTTGGCGAGATTTTGGCGACAAATTTGGCGGAATGTCCCCAAATTGGCGACTTTTTAAAATGTTACCAATTTAACGAAAATCTCGCGAATGGATAAAAATGACGCCAAATCAATGAAAATGACGACTCATTGACGAAAATTCAGTATCTTGGAATGAATATAAGTATCTACTATAAAAATAACCTATTTTTTTTACTGTAAAAGTAGTAAATTTGTATTATATAATGAAAGTCATGTGCTGCCCACATCAGATTTTTTATAATGTACTTTGTGGAAAAGTAGAATATGATATCCAGTTTAGGTTTAACTAAGTGCTGACAAATGGCTGCAGTTCAATAAACTTAACGATAAATGGTTCGAATTTCAATTAAAATAATTTAAAATTTTGACACAATAAAACAAAATTGGTGATAATATGAAATCCTGACGGAAAAGATATTTAAATTTTTGAATGTTTCATTAATCATTTTAGTATCTTCGGAAATATTTATTTCGAATGAAACAATTAACTTAAAAATTTGTATTTATATAAAAACTCTTTTATATTTATTGGAAACTTGTAAAATGTATCTGGCGTTGGGGGGGGGGGCAAAACAGGGATAAATTTGATTTATTAATCTAACAAGAAAAATTAATCATGCATAAGGCATTGATTATGAAACACTTTCCAACTTCATTGCAATTTCATTTAAAGATTTCTAAAATGCGATACATTCCTAGATAATATTTTGAAAATTATCACAATACTACATTAATTTATTATATTTGAAAACTTAACATTTCATCGAAAAAAATGGACTTCATTCATATGACAGCATTGAAATGTAAATTGCCTGGTTTAAACATCTCTAAAATGCTATACATTACTCGGTAATATTTTTAAAATTATCATAATTCTACAATAAATTATTATATTTGATAACTTCATCGAAAACAACTGAAATGTATTCAAATGACGTCATCGAAATATAACACGCCTGGCTCTCTCTATAAAAGCAGCATTTCATTAATAAACATTTTTCCATTCATTTCATTCATCACAATACTATACTAATTTATTTTATTTAAAAACTTAAGACCTTGGAGGTACAAGTAATTAAACTCCATGCTTAAAACTTCATCAAAAAACTCATCCTTTACTCTGTAAATCCAATGAATATTTCATTCATATCAGCTATATTGTAGACTCCATGAGCTAAATAATTTTGCGTAAAAGAAAATCTGCAATTCTTATACAACTCACTCTATATAGTTTGCTGTTCACATTTTCCATAAGTGAAAAGTAGGCTTCGTTGTAGAAATAATCAATTTTGGATGATCATTTAAACTCAAATATATTATAATTGCGTTGTTTCAGTATGTAGATGCACAGAATTTAAGCAAAAATAAAGTGGTTTTAGGACGGATACAACACTAAATATGAATTAAAAAGATCTTTAAAAATCATGATTTTGACACAAGATGGATGCCATATTTTATTTTGAAGTGGGTCACGTGATCTCTTCATATAATGATCACGTGATCACTTTATATAAAATGTGCAATTATTATTTTAATTTTTATTTTTAAAACTACTGAATATATTTTGCTAAAATTTTTTTTATTAATTTTATGAGATAATTTGAATATTTCCTTAAACTTTCGAAGCAATTTGTGAATTTTAAATCCGTTTAAAAGAAGTTTGAAAAATTAGGTCCCATAGGGCTCAATGTATTTAATTTTTTCAACCCGTGTTCAATCCAAAACTAATTGGGTGATATTATTCATTTATATTCCCATAGGTCCTACAGACCGTCTGAACAACATACTAAAATTTCATTTTGATTAAGTCATTTTTACGGCAGTTATCGTGCTAACGGACAGACAGACAGACAGACAGACTGACAGAATGAACAAAGTCATAAACACTTTTTAACTTTGTTGTACAAGTGTTAAAAACGTAACAAAAGTGTTATCAATTGAAATAACAGTGAAAATTGGCAGAGATAAATTTATTTTATTAATCTAAAAAATAACAAAAAAAAATAATGTAATACATATAAATAACAGTGAAAATTGTACGCAACGGGCGTGATACGGGGCCTATAACCAAATTATGATTCCAATCTCGTGCGACTAAAGATTCAAAAGAAAATTATTTTTCTTTTAAATGGTGAAAACATTACCACCTCATATGCATATTCGCTAGCTTTAAGTGCATGCGCCGTCGTGTTCAACGGAACGTAAAAAAGAAAACAAGAAAGATCTTACATAAAGCATTGATTATGAAACACTTTCCAACTTCAATACAATTTTATACAAACATCTCTCAAATGCGATGCATACGGTAACATGCCTCGGTAATACTTTTAAAATTATCACAATACTACATTAATTTATTTGAAAACTTCATCGAAGAAAATGAACTTCATTCAAATGACGGCATTGAAATATAAATTGCCTGGTTTAAACATCTCTAAAATGCGATACATTCCTCGGTAATATTTTTTAAATTATCATGACACTACAATAATTTATTATATTTGAAAACTTCATCGAAAACGAATGAACTTTATTCAAATGACGTCATCGAAATATAAATTGCCTCTATATAAATGCAGCATTCATTCATAATCATTTGTCCAATCGTTTAATTCATCACAATACTATAACAATTTATTTTATTTAAAAATTTGAAAAATTGTTATCTACCATATTTATTTTAAAATATGAGACATTTCTGATATATAAAATAATTTAACTCTTGGAAAGATATTTATTATATAATATATCGCTTTTTTCTTTCTGGAGGCTCTAACGAGAGTCAGAATTTAATTGAATTTGTTTTTCTCCCTATATTAAATAATTTTTATTTAAAAAACTACCTAACATATTTTACTGAATTTTTTTTATATATTTTATGGGATAATTTGAATATTTTCTAAAATTTTCGAAGCAATTTGTGAATTTTATATTCGCTTAAAAAACGTTTGAAAAATTAGGTCCCATAGGATTCAATGCATTTCATTTTTTCAATCCGGGTTCAATAAAAAACTAATTGGGTGATATTATTCATTTATATTCTCATAGGTCCCACAGACCGTCTGAATAACATACTAAAATTTCATTTTGATAAAGTCATTTTAACGGCAGTTATCGTGCTAACGGACAGACAGACAGACAGAATTAACAAAGTCATAAACACTTTCAACTATGTTGTAAAATGTTAAACAAGAAAGATCAATCATGCTTAAAGCATTGATTATGAAACACTTTCCAACTTCAATGCAATTTTATTTAAAAAAGTCGAAAATGCAATACATTCCTAGGTAATATTTTAAAACTTATCACAATACTACATTGATTTATTATATTTGAAAACTTAAACCTTCATCGAAAAAAATGAACTTCATTCAAATGACGGCATTGAAATATAAATTGCGTGGTTTAAATATCTCTAAAATGCAATACATTCCACGGTAATATTTTTAAATCTATCATAATACTACGATAATTTATTATATTTGAAAACTTCATCGAAAACAACTGAAATTAATTCAAATGACGTCATAGAAAAAATAACACGCCTGGATCTCTCTATAAAAGCAGGATTTCATTCCTAACTTTCTCCATTTCATTCATCACAATACTATAATAATTTATTTTATTTAAAAACTTCATCGAAAACAACTGAAATGAATTCAAATGACGTCATAGAAAAAATAACACACCTGGATCTCTCTATAAAAGCAGGATTTCATTCATCACAATACTATAATAATTTATTTTATTTAAAAATTAAGACCATGGAGCTACAATTCATAAACTTTATGCTTAAAACTTCATCGAAAAAAATCGTCCTTCTGTTTATAAAATCAATTAATATTCCATTCATATCAACTATGCAGACTCCATGAACTAAATGATTTTGTGTTAAAGAAATACAGTAATTCTAATACAACTCATTCTACATATTTTGCTGTTTACATTTTACATAGGTGAAAAATAGGCTTAGTTATAGAAATAATAAAATTTGAATGAGAATTTAAACTCAAATATATTGTCATTGTGTTGTTTTACTATGTAGATGCACAGAATTTAAGCAGAAATAAAGTAGTTTTAGGATGGATACAACACTAAATATGAATTAAAAAGAACTTTAAAAAATCACGAATTTGAAACAAGATGGATGCCATATATCATTTTGAAGTGGGTCATGTGATCGTTTCATATCATGGTCACGTGATCGTTTCATAGAAGATGTGTAATTATTATTTTAATTTTTATTTAAAAAACTACTGAATATATTTAGCTGAATTTTTTTTTATATATTTTATGGAAAAATTTGACTATTACCTAAAATTTTCGAAGCAATTTGTGAATTTTAAATCCGCTTAAAAAATGTTAGAAAAATTAGGTCCCATAGGACTCAATGTATTTCATTTTTTCAACCCGGGTTCAATCCAAAACTAATTGTGTGATATTATTCATTTATATTCCCATAGGTCCTACAGACCGTCTGAACAACATACTAAAATTTCATTTTGATTAAGTCATTTTTACGGCAGTTATCGTGCTAACGGACAGACAGACAGACAGACAGACAGACAGACAGACAGAATGAACAAAGTCATAAACACTTTTCAACTTTGTTGTAAAGTGTTAAAAAAGAATCGTAGAAATGATCAGCACATTCCCGAGTTAACCACTGATTCCAAACTTTAAAATGGGCCCGATTCCGAGCAGGAGAAAGAAGAAAAAACTTCAATTGGCAGCTTTCAATGGGAAACAGCAAGCTGATTAAAAAATTTTAAGAATTCACTCGCTTAAAAATTATAATTAATAAACGGATGGATTGGGAAAATAGTTTTTGCTTAGGAGCACTGTGTCATATTTACAGTAGCTGGTGTTAAATTATAAACATCGAATTACTTATCAATTTTCTTATATCTCAATATAAAAATCAAAGAGCTTTCAAACAGGCGAAAAGTATATATTTTTTTAAAGAATCACGAAAATTCGTCTATTAATCGTATTTATTCTCTGAAAAAGAATCTTCTTGAAAAAGAATATTTGTAGATCTTTCAGTGTCAAGATGTAAATTCTGCGATAATTTTCGATCGCTAAGAAATCGATTTATGTGACTAACGCCCCAAATCGTTGTAAATCGCTAAAACATAAAATAACTAAAACACTAATGAAAATTAAGAAAAATAATGCCAAGGTGCATGTATTCGGATCCTGAAGTACCTGTGTACCAAATTTCATGGTCGTACGAAGATTAGATTTACCACTACAGACCGCACACACGTACATAGCACACTAAAACATAGACATACTTCTTTATAATGTAAAATAAACACTATTTCAATACCCTAAAAAAACACAGAATGCTATACTTGGGAGTGGACAAATATGGGCTTAACCATTTACACAATTGATACATATCTTGTAGATATCTTCTAAATAATGCTAATTTTGTATAATTAAATGTAATTGTCAGGATTTTTAATTTGGTAATTTCCTTATAGGAGGCATGGTCGCCATATCACTTACCTAGGAAGAACTAATACAAGACCCCTTTACAATTATCAGAGATGATATACACTGCCCTTTAAATGTTCAGGGTTCTAAATGTTCATAACTTATGAAATTCTAATGTCCAAATCACATAACTTTTGAGAAGGCAATGCATTACACAAATATTTTATAGATCTATATTTTAATAATATTATCGAAGGTTATACAAAACTCAGAAAAAAATAATTTACTCTCCGATTGTGATTTTCTTTTATCCACGTGCATAACATTACATAGAAAATCTTTATATACTAATTGCCAAGTGTCCGTCTCTCTGTCTGTCTGTCTGCCTGTCACGCTTTCTTTAGGCACTTCCCGAATAGATAGAGACTTGCAATTTAGTACACGGCTCGGTCGTTCGATAAAACCCCCTGGAAAAATCGAATTATCCGAAAACGTTCTATAGAAGGGGTGCCCCACACCAAAACGTTCGAAAAGTGAAATGATGGGAAAGCATGCTTTGCGATAAGATAGAGACTTCAAATTTGGTGTATGGGTAAACCGTGTGAAAGGAAAAAAGTGTACAATTTCAGATTTTGAATATGTTCTACTTAAGGGGGTGCAGCACACCAAAATGTTCGATTTACCGAATAAATGAGAAACGGCTACTTTAAAATTTGATAGAGGCTTGAAATTTGGTATATGGGCTAATCATTTGAAGAAAACACCTAAAACAAATATAGTTTTCTTAAATGTTCGTTTAGGGGGTGCTCCACACCAAAACGTTCGAAAAGTGAAATGATGGGAAAGTGTGCTTTCCGATAAGATAGAGACTTCAAATTTGGTGTATGGATAAACCGTTTGAAAAGAAGAAAGTGTACAATTTCAGATTTTCAATATTTTCTACTTAAGGGGGTGCTGCACACCAAAATGTTCGATTTACCGAATAAATGAGAAACGGCCACTTTAAAATTTGATAGGGGCTTGAAATTTGGTATATGGGCTAATCATTTGAAGAAAACACCTAAAACAAATATAGTTTTCTAAAATGTTCGTTTAGGGGGTGCTCCACACCAAAACGTTCGGAAAGTGAAATGATAGAGAAGTATGCTTTGCGATAAGATAGAGACTTTAAATTTGATGTATGAGTAAACCGTTTGGCAGGAAGAAAGTATACAATTTCAGATTTCGAATATTTTCTACTTAAGGGGGTGCCGCACTCCGAATTGTTCGATTTACCGAATACATGAGAAACGATTACATTAAAATTTGATAGAGGCTTGATATTTGGTATATGGGCGAATAATGCGATAGTAAATCCAATGAAAATGGATTTTTTCAAAAATGCATATTTAAGGTTGTGGGTACTGTACACAAAAACATTCGAAAGGTGAATTGATAGAAAAATCATGTTTTGCAATGAGATAGAGACTTCAAATATGGTGTAGGGGTAAATAGTTGGAAAGGTAGAAAGTGCGCAATTTCAGTTTTCCAACATTTGCTATTGTAGGGGGGTGCCGCTTACTAAAATATGCGATTTGTCGAACAAACTGAAAACGCCTCCTTTACAATGCCATAGAGGCTTGAAATTTAGCATATGGGCTCATCATTTGAAAAACAAACCCAAGATGAATATGGTTTTTAAAAAATGTTCATTTAAGAGGGTGCAACACAGAAAAACGTTCAAAAGAGGAAGTGATGGAAAAACATTCTTCGCGATAAGATAGAATCTTCAAATTTTGTGTACGGGGAGATAGTTTGAAAGGAAGAAATTGTGCATTTTCAGATTCCCAATATTTGCTACTTTAGGGTGTGCCGCATACCAATATCTTCGATTTTCCGAATAATGAGACAATTCTCTTTTAAATGTGATACAGGCTTGATATTTGGTATATAAGCCAATCATCAGATAAAAAACTCAAGATGAACAGAATTTTTCAGAAATGTTCATTTATGGTACTGCTCTACAGAAAAACATTCGAAAGGGGAAATGGTAAATTAGCATGCTTCGGGGTGGGATAAAGACTTTAATTTGGTGTACGGGAAAATAGTTCTAAAGGAAGAAGTGCGCAATTTAAGTTTTCCAATATTTTCGTTGGGTTTCCAGTTTCTTACTTATTCTTAGGTGTTCTGCACACCAAAATATTCAAGTTGCTGAATTAATGTGAAATCCGAATTATTCGAAAATTTACATTATTCAGGTGTTCCTTATTGTGAGACCGTTGATATTCAACGGGTATTCTTTTAGTTCTTTATTTATTTTTGTATAATATTTTTGAACATATAATAAACAATTAAATATTTTCATTTCTTTTTTCTGTAGTTAAAATGAAAGTAGAAATAAATTTTATCTATGCTGTAAAAATATTTAAAGCTGAAACTGTACAAATTTAGCTTTATAAACTGCTTTAAAATTAACCATAATGGTTAAATAAAATAAATAAGGGAATAAAGAAAAATTTGATTTTGAAATGGAAATATTTATACATATAATGTTAAATCAGAGTTGTTTCATTTTGTAGTTCTGAAATATTCTTGGATTTTCTTCGAAAGACTTTGTTCAATCACATTCTTAGTGATTCACTTTCTTAGATATGGTATTTATCGGTATTTTATTTTATCAGAGCTCCTCACAAAGGAATAACCACTGGCTGCACTGAGAATTTTCTATGTAACAGTGTCTGTGTTAACTACACAAACCATATAAATTACTGTAATGATGATATTTTGCAGATATTTCCATGTTATCATGGTAGTAATGGCAATTCGCATTTGATGAACTTTAATGACAGTCGCGATCCAGTGCTGCTGTTTGAACTATGAACATGATTTAAAAATTTGATTTCGGTTATTCAAGTTTCTATTCTGTATTTAATTTGATGTTAGTGAATGGCGACATTATTTTATTTCCCAGTTCACTTTCGTTTTTCACTTTTGTTCAATTTGAAATAAATATTTAATGATATTTATTAGGATTAATTAAATTTTTTTAGTGTTACTGAGCTGTATGGCCAATACCATTAGATTTAATAATAAATTATTGGCATAGGTCTAGTTAGTTATATTACATACTTTATAATATAACAATATGTTACATTTGTATAAGTGACAGTAACATTTGTATAAGTAGTGATGTATTAGTTTTATTATGTTATAGATTTTTCAAGTCTGTGTTTCACCGTAGCATTAGAAAACAATGTTCCACTGTACCCTCAATGTATAAATTGTATTTAAAAATAATTGCTATTATAAATGGACCATATATGTTATATATATTTTAATTCATATATTATACTTACCGCTGTACTTTCTTTATTTAGTGCAGCAAAAAGCATGAAGTGTCCATTTTTTTTTCTAGCAACTCGTAGAACAACAGTTTGCCAAAAATTTATTTTACTCGCCTATTTTTACTTTCCCTGAAATACATGGTAATGTATAGGGAATGTATTGGAATCATACCGAAAATCGCAACTCGAGTTTTCGACGGATCTACACGTTTCGAGACCTCTAGAATACGAAAATACTATTTCTAGTGTGACGTCTGTGTGTGTGTTTGTGTGTCTGTCTGTCTGTGTGTCTGTGCAATGTATGTATTCACACTAACTGAATGGACCGAATTTCATAAAATTTGGTATGTAAGTCACTTGGGTGAGACCCTGGTGCTGATTAGTTTTGGGTAGGATTCGTAAAAACAGAACCCGTTTTTTTTGCGAAATGACCCGTAAAAATTTCATGTACCCACTCTAGCTAAAGTACTAATTGACCAAATTTCACAAAATTTGGTAATTAAGTTACTTGTGGGACACTCTGGTGCTTATTAGATTTTACTACGATTCGGTAAAGAGCAACCAGCCTTTTTTTTACAAAATGATCCGCAAAAATCGCCAAAATCTGAAAAAAGATCTACGTATGCTGTGTATGAATTAAATTCTTGTTTTATACGCAATTTTTGACGAGGAAAAGAATATAACACACTCCATTATATTTTAGGACTTACCGTTCTCAAGATATTTGAGATTTCTTGCATTTTTGTTACGCCGCTATCGGAAAAATATTCAATTACCAAATAAAAACAAAAATTGAATTAAAAATGCAAATTTAGTGTTATTTTGTGCAATTAAACTCAATTTAATGAATTATAAAAAAGATGAAGAGAACATGAATATGAGTCAGCCGGGAAAGTCATTTGCTGCCCACATCAGATGCTTACATTTGGAGTCGTTCGTATGGCAGCCTACAAATTCCAAATATCTTGGAAACTTTGTAGAAGAGGTATGCATGGTAGCATCATTTATTGGAACATCCTGTTATAGGCAGGAATGCTGTTTGTCTGTACCCCGGTATCCTATTGTACCCCAATATGCCCTATTTGATTCACTACAATACGTCACATATTTTATCTCAAAGTAAAAAAAAAATCTTGTATCACATTTAAAATATTTCGTATCTCTAACATGTACATTTATTTCTGTTTTTCATCTGTATCTGTCCTTGAATCAATGGCCAATCGATCTGGATTTTTTTTTTGTGCTGTTTGTTTATCGAACGAATTATGTCCTTCAAACCGCTGTTCACCTAGTACAGATTTGACATACCGTTTCTAGAAATACATTCAAAATTCGAACGAGATGTAATTTTCCGACCATTTTTATTTTGGTCCACTTTTATATAAATAACTAGAAGAATTTATATATAGTAAAACAAATAAAACCAAAAAGCATAGTTTTTTTTAAAGTACCCCTTTTTATTATTTTTATGTGATTTAAATGTATGAGAAATGTATGTACTAAAATGTATCCAACTAAAATGTATAAAAGGCAACGATATACCATATTTGGTTCCTCTGATTGTCCCGGTTATCAATTTATTCCAAGCAACGGGAATTTTCCATGGCTGGCTCAAGACGGGCTGAGAGGTAAAGATTCAAAATAAAATAAAATAAATAAATAAAATATGGCGTGAAAAACAACGGCATAATCAATTTAGACTTTCTAGTTGCTCCGCCACTCCTGTTATTGCCTTAAAATTAGTACATTCCTATGTTGGGCCGAAGACGGGCTACCCCAATAAGGCTCAGAATGTAAATAATTAAAATGCATTAGAAAAGACAACGACGTACTAATCTTGAACTTTTAGCTGCTCTGATTCTTGACTTATTCCCCCAAAACTACTACATTTCTAGGACGAAATAGCCCGATAATGTTCAAAATCAAAAGAAAGTAAATATGTCATAAAGACAGCGAAAAATACAATATCATGGTACTGTGATAACTGGAACCTGATTAGTTAGAGCCTTAAAGATTTGAATCACACTGATAAATACCAGATCAAGTTAAACAAGAGCGATCAATAATACAAGCATCATTGATTATTAAAAACTTTCCAACTGAAATGCAATTTTATTTAAACATCTTTAAAATGCGATACATTCAGCGTTGATATTTTTTAAATAATCACAGTACTACAATAATTTATTACAATTCGAAAATTGAAACTTTTTATAAAAAGACAATGCTATGAATCATCTGCTTCTCTATGTAAAGTCAATGACTATTTCATTCATATCACTTGTATTCCAGACTCCAGATCTAAATAATTTTCCGTGAAGAAAATTCAACAATTTTTATTCAACTCATAATCATTTAATTTGTTTACATTCTGCATGCTATAGAAATTAGGCTTCATTGTAGAAATAATCCAAATTTAGTGATCATTTAAAATAAAAACAAGAAACATCAATCACGCATATAGCATTGATTGTGAAACACTTTCCAACTGAAATGCTATCCGCTGAATGTATCGCATCTTTAAAAGGCGATACATTCAGCTGAAATATTTCTTTAGTTATCACAGAACTACAAGAATTTATTTTACTTGAAAACTTAACACTTCATTGAAAAATGAACTTTATTCAAATGACGTTATCGAAACATAAATCGTCTGGCTCTCTATGTAAACGCAATGAAGATTTCATTCATACACTTTTATTCCAGACACCAGAGTTAAATAATTTTGCGTCAAAAATGCAGCAATTTTTATACAACTCATCTTACAACCATTTTTCTACATTCTCATAAATTATCATAGTACTGCAATAAGTTATTTCACTTGGAAGCGTAAAACTATGGAGGTAAATCTACTTTCTAACTCTATACTTAAAACTTCATTGAAAAATGCAATGTTATAAAATCGTTGCTATGTGAAATCAAGGAATATTCATATCATCTATATTCATATCATCTATATTCTAGACTCCAGAGCTAACTAATTTTGCGTTAAAAAAATTCAGCAATTCTTATACAACTCATCTTACAGCTTGATTTGTTTACATTCATCTTAGGTTAAAATTAGGCTAAATAATCAAAGTTTGATGATCATTTAAACTCAAAAATATTGTAATTGATTTGGCGCAAAATATATATATATGCACAGAAATTAATCAAACATAAAGCGGTTTTAGGACAGATGCAACACTAAATATTAATTAAAAAGAACTTAAAATCACGATTTTGACACAAGATGGATGACATTGATCATTTAAACTCAAATATATTCTAATTGCGTTGTTTCAAAATATAGATGCACAGAAATTAAGCAAAAAAAAATCGGTTTTAGGACAGATGCAACACTAAATATAAATTAAAAAGATCTTCAAAAATCACGATGTTGTCATAAGATGCATGTCATATTTTATTTTGCAGTGGATCATGTGATCTCTTCATATTATATGGGTGTAATCATTATTTTATTTTTTATTTTAAAAAATACCAAACATATTTTGCTGAAATATTTTTCATGGGATAATTTCATGGGATTTTGTTTTATGGAATAATTTGAATATTTCCTAAAATTTTCGAAGCAATTTGTCAGTTTTAACTTTGCTTAAAAAATGTTTGAAAAATTAGGTCCCATAGGGTTCAATGCATTTCAATTTCTCAAGCCGAGTGCAATCCAAAACTAATTGGTTGATATTATTCCTTTACTTTTCCGTATTTTCCACAGACCTTCTCAACTACATACTGAAATTTCATTATGATAAAGTCATTTTACGGCCGTTATCGTGTGAATGAACAAACAGACAGACAGACAGACAGAACGACCAAAGTTATAAAAACACTTTTCAACAATGTTGTAAAGAGTTAAAAATTGTAATTGCGTTGACACAGAATTAGATACACAGATAATATGCAAAAATAAATTTTTATGACGGATGCAACACTAAATATAAATTCAAACATCCCGATTTTTACACTGGGGAAGAATTGATGCCATATTTTATTTTTAAATGAGTCACGGGATCTCTTTTTATCATATGGGTGCAACTATTATTTCAATTTTTATTTAAAAAACTACCTATCACATTTTGCGTAAAACATTTTCCACATTTTATGTAATAATTTGAATATTTCCTGAAATGTTAGAAACAATTTGTGAATTTTAACTTTGCTTAAAAAATGTTTGAAAAATTAGGTCCCATAGGGTTCAATGCATTTCAATTTCTCAACCCGAGTTCAATCCAAAACTAATTGGTTCGTATTATTCATTTACTTTTCCGTATTTCCCACAGATCTTCTCAACTATATACTAAAATTTCATTATGATAAAGTCATTTTATGGCCGTTATCGTGTGAATGAACAAACAGACAGACAGAACGACCAAAGTTATAAAAACACTTTTCAACAATGTTGTAAAGAGTTAAAAATTGTAATTGCGTTGACACAGAATTAGATACAGAGATAATATGCAAAAATAAATTTTTATGACGGATGCAACACTAAATATAAAGTCAAACATCCCGATTTTCATACTGGGGAAGAATTGATGCCATATTTTATTTTCAAATGAGTCACGGGATCTCTTTTTATCATATGGGTGTAATTATTATTTCAATTTTTATTTAAAAAACTACCTATCACATTTTGCTGAAACAAATTTCCCACATTTTATGTAATAATTTGAATATTTTCTAAATTTTTTGGAACAATTTGTGAATGTTAACACCACTTAGAAAATGTTTGAGGAATTAGGTCCAGTGTATTTCGTTTCTTTAATCCGGGTTAAATTCGAAACTAATTAGGTGATATTATTCATTTTGATTCCCATATGTTCTACGGACCGTCTCAACAACGTACTAAAATTTAATTTTGAAAAAGTCATTTTTGCGTCAGTTATCGTGCAAACGGACAGACAGGCTAAACACTTTACAACTGCGTTGGAAAGTGTTAATAAAATGTTGTAAAAATACAACTATGTGTGAAACGCGTGACAATTTCTACAACCTAAAATTTCGATTTTGTATAAAAATAAAAAAAAATATCAAATATAAAACTAGCTTTCGTCTAGATCGAGCAGAAATTAATCACCGTTGAAATACCCATTTCATGATTCATATGATTTTATCACTCACTTTATCACTCACTTTCTTCAAAAGTGACTGATATTTTCCACTTTCTTCAAAAGTGACTGATATTTTTCACTTTCTTCAAAAGTGACTGATATTTTCCACTTTCTTCAAAAGTGACTGATATTTTTCACTTTCTTCAAAAGTGACTGATATTTTTCACTTTCTTCAAAAGTGACTGATATTTTTCACTTTCTTCAAAAGTGACTGATATTTTTCACTTTCTTCAAAAGTGACTGATATTTTCCACTTTCTTCAAAAGTGACTGATATTTTTCACTTTCTTCAAAAGTGACTGATATTTTTCACTTTCTTCAAAAGTGACTGATATTTTTCACTTTCTTCAAAAGTGACTGATAGTTTCCACTTTCTTCAAAAGTGACTGATATTTTCCACTTTCTTCAAAAGTGACTGATATTTTCCACTTTCTTCAAAAGTGACTGATATTTTCCACTTTCTTCAAAAGTGACTGATATTTTTCACTTTCTTCAAAAGTGACTGATATTTTTCACTTTCTTCAAAAGTGACTGATATTTATCACTTTCTTCAAAAGTGACTGATATTTTTCACTTTCTTCAAAAGTGACTGCCTTCATTGTGCAACAGGTAAACGAGAACGATCCATTAGTTAATTATCACATTGATTTCACACATTTGTATCACATTTTGTATCACATTGATTTCATTCTTTTCTGGTTTTCTAACTTGTTTAAACTCATATTCAAATTTTGAAATCTTATATACGCTTTTGTTTTAGAATTATCAAGTATTAAGATTAATTTTTATACTTTTAATTTCATAATTATTTGTTAAATTAAGTTTTAATTTGAAAAGTTTCACACCTTGCATACACCTCCCCCACTGGGTTCCGGTCTAAATTGGGTGGCACTTCCCGGCCGTCCATACAGTTACCTTACACCTTTCTGGTAGGTCGGACGGTCTGGGTCTCAACAACAACACCTTGCATACACCGGCCGTTCAATTAGTTGCTCATGTCCACTGGATGAGTCGGACGGTATGGGTCTTCAACACCTTGCATACACCCCTAGGTCGGACGGTCTGGGTCTCAGCACCTTGTATACACCCCGGCCAATCGACCAGTTGCTCATACCTTAGGGTGAGTCGGGTGGACTGGGACTTTCACACCTCGCACACACCGAGCGCGCGGTAGCCCAGTGGTTAGCACGCGGGAATTGCACTGGGTAGGCCAGGGTTCGATTCCCTCCGCTGCCCAAACTGCCGCCGTGTTCACGCGAAGTACGATCACGTTAAACATGTGGATCCGTAAGTCCTTCCGAGAGGTTGGTGGTAGGGGAAGGAGGGTAAGGTCCCTGTGGATGCCTCCCCCACTGGGTTCCGGTCTAAATTGGGTGGCGCTTCCCGGCCGTCTAAACAGTTACTTTACACCTTTCAGGTCGGTCGGACGGTCTGGGTCTCAACAACAACACCTCGCACATACCGACCGCCCAAACGGTTGCTCATGTCCTCGGACGAGTCGGACTGTCTGGGTCTTCAACACCTCGCATACTTCATATGCACGAGTTCATTTCAAAGGCTGGGTTTTTGCTAGTTTTATTGCTCTGCCATTCCTTTGAAATTTCTCTGTCGTGTTTGCCTTCATTGAAAAGTACTTTATTTCACATAACATATGTGTAGAAAATTTGTTATAACACAGACAAAATATAATACTCGAAATTTTTACAATTAAACATGTTTTGGACATGCCTGAATACAGATCAAAAGCTTTTGAAGCAATGCATCTGTCTGGGTGAGAATGCGAACAGTAGTCGTTGAAACAAAACTTTTGCTTGATTGTTACTATTAGTGTAAATGCAATATTTACTAACTACTGCTGCTTCATGAAGTAATATATGAAAATAATGATAGTCAACCATGTTCAATAAACAATCACTTTATATATTTGATTTTACTATGCAATAAGATTAAAAACTTTTAAACTCTGAGCTGTTCTAATTTCGAGGTGGTGTAATTTTTTAAATAATTTATTTAATACAGAAAATATAAATCATGATAATTAAATTTGTTTAAAATACTTTATTTAAAAGCATGCTGCGTTCACGTATTACACAATTATTTCACAGTCCAGATCTGGACAGAGGGTTGCAAAACAGCAATGCACCCTTTCAAGGATATGTATGCAGTATATATTTAAAGGTCTTCACAACGCAGCGAAGTTGAACTCATTTACTTTAAATTAACATTGGCGAAATTTTAAGCAAGCTTAACCAATGGATCTTCATGCCACGTAGCTCGTTTCCTCATAGCAACTGTCAGCAGAATCAGAATGATGGCTTTTTATCTTCCTCATTTCAATTTGCTGCAAGCGTAGCACGTTTTCACATACAAATTGTCAGCGAAAGCAAAATGACAGTATTTCTGTTTTACTCATTTCAATTGTGCTGCGATTGTATTTAGCGCAGTTTTCTAGATGTACACATATGGAGTGTCGAATATCTTGAAATATAACGAAAGAATTTTAAAATATTATATTATATTAAAATATTAGCGATTTAAACATATATTTTGCTTTTAATTTTTACTTTCCTTATATACATAATATATAAGGAAATTATTGTGAAGGGGTCGAAAATTCGAATTCGAGTTTTCGACGAGAGAGCACGTTTCAAGCATCCTTGATCACGAATCAAACATTTTTGAGGTGATGTCTGTGTGTGTGTGTGTGTGTGTGTCAGTGAGTCTGTGAAGGTGATATCTCAGGAATGAATGAAGCGATTCGAATAAAATTTGGTACAAAAATCACAATCCGTGAATACTGGAAGTCTATTGTTTTTAAACGCAATGGAATGTTCAGAACCCCCGTAAATTTTCGAGTAAAATTTTGAAAAAATCATCAAAAAATCAAAACTTTTAATAAAGTTACGCAAATAGACATATCTTATGCAATTTTTCCTTAGGAAACGGTTGCCATGAATTTTAGAATGCTAGCACGAACCGTTCTTGAGATATTGCATATTTTTTAACTAAATTCATCAAAAACCCATAAATAGAAAAAAAATATATTATCCTTTGAGAAACATGTTCACTTTTCCTATGTAATATCATGCGATAAATTTGGTGACTTCATTCTCGTGGATCTAGCTCGTGGTATTCATAAGAAAATATACTTTGAGTAATACTTTGTATTTGAACGCCAATAGTCATCTATCTGCTATAAGAATAATTTATTTCTCCATCCATAACGCTTGGCGAGATTTTGGCGACAAATTTGGCGGAATGTCCCCAAATTGGCGACTTTTTAAAATGTTACCAATTTAACGAAAATCTCGCGAATGGATAAAAATGACGCCAAATCAATGAAAATGACGACTCATTGACGAAAATTCAGTATCTTGGAATGAATATAAGTATCTACTATAAAAATAACCTATTTTTTTTACTGTAAAAGTAGTAAATTTGTATTATATAATGAAAGTCATGTGCTGCCCACATCAGATTTTTTATAATGTACTTTGTGGAAAAGTAGAATATGATATCCAGTTTAGGTTTAACTAAGTGCTGTACAAATGGCTGCAGTTCAATAAACTTAACGATAAATGGTTCGAATTTCAATTAAAATAATTTAAAATTTTGACACAATAAAACAAAATTGGTGATAATATGAAATCCTGACGGAAAAGATATTTAAATTTTTGAATGTTTCATTAATCATTTTAGTATCTTCGGAAATATTTATTTCGAATGAAACAATTAACTTAAAAATTTGTATTTATATAAAAACTCTTTTATATTTATTGGAAACTTGTAAAATGTATCTGGCGTTGGGGGGAGGGGGGCAAAACAGGGATAAATTTGATTTATTAATCTAACAAGAAAGATTAATCATGCATAAGGCATTGATTATGAAACACTTTCCAACTTCATTGCAATTTCATTTAAAGATTTCTAAAATGCGATACATTCCTAGATAATATTTTGAAAATTATCACAATACTACATTAATTTATTATATTTCAAAACTTAACATTTCATCGAAAAAAATGGACTTCATTCATATGACAGCATTGAAATGTAAATTGCCTGGTTTAAACATCTCTAAAATGCTATACATTACTCGGTAATATTTTTAAAATTATCATAATTCTACAATAAATTATTATATTTGATAACTTCATCGAAAACAACTGAAATGTATTCAAATGACGTCATCGAAATATAACACGCCTGGCTCTCTCTATAAAAGCAGCATTTCATTAATAAACATTTTTCCATTCATTTCATTCATCACAATACTATACTAATTTATTTTATTTAAAAACTTAAGACCTTGGAGGTACAAGTAATTAAACTCCATGCTTAAAACTTCATCAAAAAACTCATCCTTTACTCTGTAAATCCAATGAATATTTCATTCATATCAGCTATATTGTAGACTCCATGAGCTAAATAATTTTGCGTAAAAGAAAATCTGCAATTCTTATACAACTCACTCTATATAGTTTGCTGTTCACATTTTCCATAAGTGAAAAGTAGGCTTCGTTGTAGAAATAATCAATTTTGGATGATCATTTAAACTCAAATATATTATAATTGCGTTGTTTCAGTATGTAGATGCACAGAATTTAAGCAAAAATAAAGTGGTTTTAGGACGGATACAACACTAAATATGAATTAAAAAGATCTTTAAAAATCATGATTTTGACACAAGATGGATGCCATATTTTATTTTGAAGTGGGTCACGTGATCTCTTCATATAATGATCACGTGATCACTTTATATAAAATGTGCAATTATTATTTTAATTTTTATTTTTAAAACTACTGAATATATTTTGCTAAAATTCTTTTTATTAATTTTATGAGATAATTTGAATATTTCCTTAAACTTTCGAAGCAATTTGTGAATTTTAAATCCGTTTAAAAGAAGTTTGAAAAATTAGGTCCCATAGGGCTCAATGTATTTAATTTTTTCAACCCGTGTTCAATCCAAAACTAATTGGGTGATATTATTCATTTATATTCCCATAGGTCCTACAGACCGTCTGAACAACATACTAAAATTTCATTTTGATTAAGTCATTTTTACGGCAGTTATCGTGCTAACGGACAGACAGACAGACAGACAGACTGACAGAATGAACAAAGTCATAAACACTTTTTAACTTTGTTGTACAAGTGTTAAAAACGTAACAAAAGTGTTATTAATTGAAATAACAGTGAAAATTGGCAGAGATAAATTTATTTTATTAATCTAAAAAATAACAAAAAAAAATAATGTAATACATATAAATAACAGTGAAAATTGTACGCAACGGGGGTGATATGGGGCCTATAACCAAATTATGATTCCAATCTCGTGCGACTAAAGATTCAAAAGAAAATTATTTTTCTTTTAAATGGTGAAAACATTACCACCTGATATGCATATTCGCTAGCTTTAAGTGCATGCGCCGTCGTGTTCAACGGAACGTAAAAAAGAAAACAAGAAAGATCTTACATAAAGCATTGATTATGAAACACTTTCCAACTTCAATACAATTTTATACAAACATCTCTCAAATGCGATGCATACGGTAACATGCCTCGGTAATACTTTTAAAATTATCACAATACTACATTAATTTATTTGAAAACTTCATCGAAGAAAATGAACTTCATTCAAATGACGGCATTGAAATATAAATTGCCTGGTTTAAACATCTCTAAAATGCGATACATTCCTCGGTAATATTTTTTAAATTATCATGACACTACAATAATTTATTATATTTGAAAACTTCATCGAAAACGAATGAACTTTATTCAAATGACGTCATCGAAATATAAATTGCCTCTATATAAATGCAGCATTCATTCATAATCATTTGTCCAATCGTTTAATTCATCGCAATACTATAACAATTTATTTTATTTAAAAATTTGAAAAATTGTTATCTACCATATTTATTTTAAAATATGAGACATTTCTGATATATAAAATAATTTAACTCTTGGAAAGATATTTATTATATAATATATCGCTTTTTTCTTTCTGGAGGTTCTAACGAGAGTCAGAATTTAATTGAATTTTTTTTTCTCCCTATATTAAATAATTTTTATTTAAAAAACTACCTAACATATTTTACTGAATTTTTTTTATATATTTTATGGGATAATTTGAATATTTTCTAAAATTTTGGAAGCAATTTGTGAATTTTATATTCGCTTAAAAAACGTTTGAAAAATTAGGTCCCATAGGATTCAATGCATTTCATTTTTTCAATCCGGGTTCAATAAAAAACTAATTGGGTGATATTATTCATTTATATTCTCATAGGTCCCACAGACCGTCTGAATAACATACTAAAATTTCATTTTGATAAACTCATTTTAACGGCAGTTATCGTGCTAACGGACAGACAGACAGACAGAATTAACAAAGTCATAAACACTTTCAACTATGTTGTAAAATGTTAAACAAGAAAGATCAATCATGCTTAAAGCATTGATTATGAAACACTTTCCAACTTCAATGCAATTTTATTTAAAAAAGTCGAAAATGCAATACATTCCTAGGTAATATTTTAAAACTTATCACAATACTACATTGATTTATTATATTTGAAAACTTAAACCTTCATCGAAAAAAATGAACTTCATTCAAATGACGGCATTGAAATATAAATTGCGTGGTTTAAATATCTCTAAAATGCAATACATTCCACGGTAATATTTTTAAATCTATCATAATACTACGATAATTTATTATATTTGAAAACTTCATCGAAAACAACTGAAATTAATTCAAATGACGTCATAGAAAAAATAACACGCCTGGATCTCTCTATAAAAGCAGGATTTCATTCCTAACTTTCTCCATTTCATTCATCACAATACTATAATAATTTATTTTATTTAAAAACTTCATCGAAAACAACTGAAATGAATTCAAATGACGTCATAGAAAAAATAACACACCTGGATCTCTCTATAAAAGCAGGATTTCATTCATAACTTTCTCCATTTCATTCATCACAATACTATAATAATTTATTTTATTTAAAAATTAAGACCATGGAGCTACAATTCATAAACGTTATGCTTAAAACTTCATCGAAAAAAATCGTCCTTCTGTTTATAAAATCAATTAATATTCCATTCATATCAACTATGCAGACTCCATGAACTAAATGATTTTGTGTTAAAGAAATACAGTAATTCTAATACAACTCATTCTACATATTTTGCTGTTTACATTTTACATAGGTGAAAAATAGGCTTAGTTATAGAAATAATAAAATTTGAATGAGAATTTAAACTCAAATATATTGTCATTGTGTTGTTTTACTATGTAGATGCACAGAATTTAAGCAGAAATAAAGTAGTTTTAGGATGGATACAACACTAAATATGAATTAAAAAGAACTTTAAAAAATCACGAATTTGAAACAAGATGGATGCCATATATCATTTTGAAGTGGGTCATGTGATCGTTTCATATCATGGTCACGTGATCGTTTCATATAAGATGTGTAATTATTATTTTAATTTTTATTTAAAAAACTACTGAATATATTTAGCTGAATTTTTTTTTATATATTTTATGGAACAATTTGACTATTACCTAAAATTTTCGAAGCAATTTGTGAATTTTAAATCCGCTTAAAAAATATTAGAAAAATTAGGTCCCATAGGACTCAATGTATTTCATTTTTTCAACCCGGGTTCAATCCAAAACTAATTGTGTGATATTATTCATTTATATTCCCATAGGTCCTACAGACCGTCTGAACAACATACTAAAATTTCATTTTGATTAAGTCATTTTTACGGCAGTTATCGTGCTAACGGACAGACAGACAGACAGACAGACAGACAGACAGAATGAACAAAGTCATAAACACTTTTCAACTTTGTTGTAAAGTGTTAAAAAAGAATCGTAGAAATGATCAGCACATTCCCGAGTTAACCACTGATTCCAAACTTTAAAATGGGCCCGATTCCGAGCAGGAGAAAGAAGAAAAAACTTCAATTGGCAGCTTTCAATGGGAAACAGCAAGCTGATTAAAAAATTTTAAGAATTCACTCGCTTAAAAATTATAATTAATAAACGGATGGATTGGGAAAATAGTTTTTGCTTAGGAGCACTGTGTCATATTTACAGTAGCTGGTGTTAAATTATAAACATCGAATTACTTATCAATTTTCTTATATCTCAATATAAAAATCAAAGAGCTTTCAAACAGGCGAAAAGTATATATTTTTTTAAAGAATCACGAAAATTCGTCTATTAATCGTATTTATTCTCTGAAAAAGAATCTTCTTGAAAAAGAATATTTGTAGATCTTTCAGTGTCAAGATGTAAATTCTGCGATAATTTTCGATCGCTAAGAAATCGATTTATGTGACTAACGCCCCAAATCGTTGTAAATCGCTAAAACATAAAATAACTAAAACACTAATGAAAATTAAGAAAAATAATGCCAAGGTGCATGTATTCGGATCCTGAAGTACCTGTGTACCAAATTTCATGGTCGTACGAAGATTAGATTTACCACTACAGACCGCACACACGTACATAGCACACTAAAACATAGACATACTTCTTTATAATGTAAAATAAACACTATTTCAATACCCTAAAAAAACACAGAATGCTATACTTGGGAGTGGACAAATATGGGCTTAACCATTTACACAATTGATACATATCTTGTAGATATCTTCTAAATAATGCTAATTTTGTATAATTAAATGTAATTGTCAGGATTTTTAATTTGGTAATTTCCTTATAGGAGGCATGGTCGCCATATCACTTACCTAGGAAGAACTAATACAAGACCCCTTTACAATTATCAGAGATGATATACACTGCCCTTTAAATGTTCAGGGTTCTAAATGTTCATAACTTATGAAATTCTAATGTCCAAATCACATAACTTTTGAGAAGGCAATGCATTACACAAATATTTTATAGATCTATATTTTAATAATATTATCGAAGGTTATACAAAACTCAGAAAAAAATAATTTACTCTCCGATTGTGATTTTCTTTTATCCACGTGCATAACATTACATAGAAAATCTTTATATACTAATTGCCAAGTGTCCGTCTCTCTGTCTGTCTGTCTGTCTGTCACGCTTTCTTTAGGCACTTCCCGAATAGATAGAGACTTGCAATTTAGTACACGGCTCGGTCGTTCGATAAAACCCCCTGGAAAAATCGAATTATCCGAAAACGTTCTATAGAAGGGGTGCCCCACACCAAAACGTTCGAAAAGTGAAATGATGGGAAAGCATGCTTTGCGATAAGATAGAGACTTCAAATTTGGTGTATGGGTAAACCGTGTGAAAGGAAAAAAGTGTACAATTTCAGATTTTGAATATGTTCTACTTAAGGGGGTGCAGCACACCAAAATGTTCGATTTACCGAATAAATGAGAAACGGCTACTTTAAAATTTGATAGAGGCTTGAAATTTGGTATATGGGCTAATCATTTGAAGAAAACACCTAAAACAAATATAGTTTTCCTAAATGTTCGTTTAGGGGGTGCTCCACACCAAAACGTTCGAAAAGTGAAATGATGGGAAAGTGTGCTTTCCGATAAGATAGAGACTTCAAATTTGGTGTATGGATAAACCGTTTGAAAAGAAGAAAGTGTACAATTTCAGATTTTCAATATTTTCTACTTAAGGGGGTGCTGCACACCAAAATGTTCGATTTACCGAATAAATGAGAAACGGCCACTTTAAAATTTGATAGGGGCTTGAAATTTGGTATATGGGCTAATCATTTGAAGAAAACACCTAAAACAAATATAGTTTTCTAAAATGTTCGTTTAGGGGGTGCTCCACACCAAAACGTTCGGAAAGTGAAATGATAGAGAAGTATGCTTTGCGATAAGATAGAGACTTTAAATTTGATGTATGAGTAAACCGTTTGGCAGGAAGAAAGTATACAATTTCAGATTTCGAATATTTTCTACTTAAGGGGGTGCCGCACTCCGAATTGTTCGATTTACCGAATACATGAGAAACGATTACATTAAAATTTGATAGAGGCTTGATATTTGGTATATGGGCGAATAATGCGATAGTAAATCCAATGAAAATGGATTTTTTCAAAAATGCATATTTAAGGTTGTGGGTACTGTACACAAAAACATTCGAAAGGTGAATTGATAGAAAAATCATGTTTTACAATGAGATAGAGACTTCAAATATGGTGTAGGGGTAAATAGTTGGAAAGGTAGAAAGTGCGCAATTTCAGTTTTCCAACATTTGCTATTGTAGGGGGGTGCCGCTTACTAAAATATGCGATTTGTCGAACAAACTGAAAACGCCTCCTTTACAATGCCATAGAGGCTTGAAATTTAGCATATGGGCTCATCATTTGAAAAACAAACCCAAGATGAATATGGTTTTTAAAAAATGTTCATTTAAGAGGGTGCAACACAGAAAAACGTTCAAAAGAGGAAGTGATGGAAAAACATTCTTCGCGATAAGATAGAATCTTCAAATTTTGTGTACGGGGAGATAGTTTGAAAGGAAGAAATTGTGCATTTTCAGATTCCCAATATTTGCTACTTTAGGGTGTGCCGCATACCAATATCTTCGATTTTCCGAATAATGAGACAATTCTCTTTTAAATGTGATACAGGCTTGATATTTGGTATATAAGCCAATCATCAGATAAAAAACTCAAGATGAACAGAATTTTTCAGAAATGTTCATTTATGGTACTGCTCTACAGAAAAACATTCGAAAGGGGAAATGGTAAATTAGCATGCTTCGGGGTGGGATAAAGACTTTAATTTGGTGTACGGGAAAATAGTTCGAAAGGAAGAAGTGCGCAATTTAAGTTTTCCAATATTTTCGTTGGGTTTCCAGTTTCTTACTTATTCTTAGGTGTTCTGCACACCAAAATATTCAAGTTGCTGAATTAATGTGAAATCCGAATTATTCGAAAATTTACATTATTCAGGTGTTCCTTATTGTGAGACCGTTGATATTCAACGGGTATTCTTCTAGTTCTTTATTTATTTTTGTATAATATTTTTGAACATATAATAAACAATTAAATATTTTCATTTCTTTTTTCTGTAGTTAAAATGAAAGTAGAAATAAATTTTATCTATGCTGTAAAAATATTTAAAGCTGAAACTGTACAAATTTAGCTTTATAAACTGCTTTAAAATTAACCATAATGGTTAAATAAAATAAATAAGGGAATAAAGAAAAATTTGATTTTGAAATGGAAATATTTATACATATAATGTTAAATCAGAGTTGTTTCATTTTGTAGTTCTGAAATATTCTTGGATTTTCTTCGAAAGACTTTGTTCAATCACATTCTTAGTGATTCACTTTCTTAGATATGGTATTTATCGGTATTTTATTTTATCAGAGCTCCTCACAAAGGAATAACCACTGGCTGCACTGAGAATTTTCTATGTAACAGTGTCTGTGTTAACTACACAAACCATATAAATTACTGTAATGATGATATTTTGCAGATATTTCCATGTTATCATGGTAGTAATGGCAATTCGCATTTGATGAACTTTAATGACAGTCGCGATCCAGTGCTGCTGTTTGAACTATGAACATGATTTAAAAATTTGATTTCGGTTATTCAAGTTTCTATTCTGTATTTAATTTGATGTTAGTGAATGGCGACATTATTTTATTTCCCAGTTCACTTTCGTTTTTCACTTTTGTTCAATTTGAAATAAATATTTAATGATATTTATTAGGATTAATTAAATTTTTTTAGTGTTACTGAGCTGTATGGCCAATACCATTAGATTTAATAATAAATTATTTGCATAGGCCTAGTTAGTTATATTACATACTTTATAATATAACAATATGTTACATTTGTATAAGTGACAGTAACATTTGTATAAGTAGTGATGTATTAGTTTTATTATGTTATAGATTTTTCAAGTCTGCGTTTCACCGTAGCATTAGAAAACAATGTTCCACTGTACCCTCAATGTATAAATTGTATTTAAAAAGTAATTGCTATTATAAATGGACCATATATGTTATATATATTTTAATTCATATATTATACTTACCGCTGTACTTTCTTTATTTAGTGCAGCAAAAAGCATGAAGTGTCCATTTTTTTTTCTAGCAACTCGTAGAACAACAGTTTGCCAAAAATTTATTTTACTCGCCTATTTTTACTTTCCCTGAAATACATGGTAATGTATAGGGAATGTATTGGAATCATACCGAAAATCGCAACTCGAGTTTTCGACGGATCTACACGTTTCGAGACCTCTAGAATACGAAAATACTATTTCTAGTGTGACGTCTGTGTGTGTGTTTGTGTGTCTGTCTGTCTGTGTGTCTGTGCAATGTATGTATTCACACTAACTGAATGGACCGAATTTCATAAAATTTGGTATGTAAGTCACTTGGGTGAGACCCTGGTGCTGATTAGTTTTGGGTAGGATTCGTAAAAACAGAACCCGTTTTTTTTGCGAAATGACCCGTAAAAATTTCATGTACCCACTCTAGCTAAAGTACTAATTGACCAAATTTCACAAAATTTGGTAATTAAGTTACTTGTGGGACACTCTGGTGCTTATTAGATTTTACTACGATTCGGTAAAGAGCAACCAGCCTTTTTTTTACAAAATGATCCGCAAAAATCGCCAAAATCTGAAAAAAGATCTACGTATGCTGTGTATGAATTAAATTCTTGTTTTATACGCAATTTTTGACGAGGAAAAGAATATAACACACTCCATTATATTTTAGGACTTACCGTTCTCAAGATATTTGAGATTTCTTGCATTTTTGTTACGCCGCTATCGGAAAAATATTCAATTACCAAATAAAAACAAAAATTGAATTAAAAATGCAAATTTAGTGTTATTTTGTGCAATTAAACTCAATTTAATGAATTATAAAAAAGATGAAGAGAACATGAATATGAGTCAGCCGGGAAAGTCATTTGCTGCCCACATCAGATGCTTACATTTGGAGTCGTTCGTATGGCAGCCTACAAATTCCAAATATCTTGGAAACTTTGTAGAAGAGGTATGCATGGTAGCATCATTTATTGGAACATCCTGTTATAGGCAGGAATGCTGTTTGTCTGTACCCCGGTATCCTATTGTACCCCAATATGCCCTATTTGATTCACTACAATACGTCACATATTTTATCTCAAAGTAAAAAAAAAATCTTGTATCACATTTAAAATATTTCGTATCTCTAACATGTACATTTATTTCTGTTTTTCATCTGTATCTGTCCTTGAATCAATGGCCAATCGATCTGGATTTTTTTTTTTGTGCTGTTTGTTTATCGAACGAATTATGTCCTTCAAACCGCTGTTCACCTAGTACAGATTTGACATACCGTTTCTAGAAATACATTCAAAATTCGAACGAGATGTAATTTTCCGACCATTTTTATTTTGGTCCACTTTTATATAAATAACTAGAAGAATTTATATATAGTAAAACAAATAAAACCAAAAAGCATAGTTTTTTTTAAAGTACCCCTTTTTATTATTTTTATGTGATTTAAATGTATGAGAAATGTATGTACTAAAATGTATCCAACTAAAATGTATAAAAGGCAACGATATACCATATTTGGTTCCTCTGATTGTCCCGGTTATCAATTTATTCCAAGCAACGGGAATTTTCCATGGCTGGCTCAAGACGGGCTGAGAGGTAAAGATTCAAAATAAAATAAAATAAATAAATAAAATATGGCGTGAAAAACAACGGCATAATCAATTTAGACTTTCTAGTTGCTCCGCCACTCCTGTTATTGCCTTAAAATTAGTACATTCCTATGTTGGGCCGAAGACGGGCTACCCCAATAAGGCTCAGAATGTAAATAATTAAAATGCATTAGAAAAGACAACGACGTACTAATCTTGAACTTTTAGCTGCTCTGATTCTTGACTTATTCCCCCAAAACTACTACATTTCTAGGACGAAATAGCCCGATAATGTTCAAAATCAAAAGAAAGTAAATATGTCATAAAGACAGCGAAAAATACAATATCATGGTACTGTGATAACTGGAACCTGATTAGTTAGAGCCTTAAAGATTTGAATCACACTGATAAATACCAGATCAAGTTAAACAAGAGCGATCAATAATACAAGCATCATTGATTATTAAAAACTTTCCAACTGAAATGCAATTTTATTTAAACATCTTTAAAATGCGATACATTCAGCGTTGATATTTTTTAAATAATCACAGTACTACAATAATTTATTACAATTCGAAAATTGAAACTTTTTATAAAAAGACAATGCTATGAATCATCTGCTTCTCTATGTAAAGTCAATGACTATTTCATTCATATCACTTGTATTCCAGACTCCAGATCTAAATAATTTTCCGTGAAGAAAATTCAACAATTTTTATTCAACTCATAATCATTTAATTTGTTTACATTCTGCATGCTATAGAAATTAGGCTTCATTGTAGAAATAATCCAAATTTAGTGATCATTTAAAATAAAAACAAGAAACATCAATCACGCATATAGCATTGATTGTGAAACACTTTCCAACTGAAATGCTATCCGCTGAATGTATCGCATCTTTAAAAGGCGATACATTCAGCTGAAATATTTCTTTAGTTATCACAGAACTACAAGAATTTATTTTACTTGAAAACTTAACACTTCATTGAAAAATGAACTTTATTCAAATGACGTTATCGAAACATAAATCGTCTGGCTCTCTATGTAAACGCAATGAAGATTTCATTCATACACTTTTATTCCAGACACCAGAGTTAAATAATTTTGCGTCAAAAATGCAGCAATTTTTATACAACTCATCTTACAACCATTTTTCTACATTCTCATAAATTATCATAGTACTGCAATAAGTTATTTCACTTGGAAGCGTAAAACTATGGAGGTAAATCTACTTTCTAACTCTATACTTAAAACTTCATTGAAAAATGCAATGTTATAAAATCGTTGCTATGTGAAATCAAGGAATATTCATATCATCTATATTCATATCATCTATATTCTAGACTCCAGAGCTAACTAATTTTGCGTTAAAAAAATTCAGCAATTCTTATACAACTCATCTTACAGCTTGATTTGTTTACATTCATCTTAGGTTAAAATTAGGCTAAATAATCAAAGTTTGATGATCATTTAAACTCAAAAATATTGTAATTGATTTGGCGCAAAATATATATATATGCACAGAAATTAATCAAACATAAAGCGGTTTTAGGACAGATGCAACACTAAATATTAATTAAAAAGAACTTAAAATCACGATTTTGACACAAGATGGATGACATTGATCATTTAAACTCAAATATATTCTAATTGCGTTGTTTCAAAATATAGATGCACAGAAATTAAGCAAAAAAAAATCGGTTTTAGGACAGATGCAACACTAAATATAAATTAAAAAGATCTTCAAAAATCACGATGTTGTCATAAGATGCATGTCATATTTTATTTTGCAGTGGATCATGTGATCTCTTCATATTATATGGGTGTAATCATTATTTTATTTTTTATTTTAAAAAATACCAAACATATTTTGCTGAAATATTTTTCATGGGATAATTTCATGGGATTTTGTTTTATGGAATAATTTGAATATTTCCTAAAATTTTCGAAGCAATTTGTCAGTTTTAACTTTGCTTAAAAAATGTTTGAAAAATTAGGTCCCATAGGGTTCAATGCATTTCAATTTCTCAAGCCGAGTGCAATCCAAAACTAATTGGTTGATATTATTCCTTTACTTTTCCGTATTTTCCACAGACCTTCTCAACTACATACTGAAATTTCATTATGATAAAGTCATTTTACGGCCGTTATCGTGTGAATGAACAAACAGACAGACAGACAGACAGAACGACCAAAGTTATAAAAACACTTTTCAACAATGTTGTAAAGAGTTAAAAATTGTAATTGCGTTGACACAGAATTAGATACACAGATAATATGCAAAAATAAATTTTTATGACGGATGCAACACTAAATATAAATTCAAACATCCCGATTTTTACACTGGGGAAGAATTGATGCCATATTTTATTTTTAAATGAGTCACGGGATCTCTTTTTATCATATGGGTGCAATTATTATTTCAATTTTTATTTAAAAAACTACCTATCACATTTTGCGTAAAACATTTTCCACATTTTATGTAATAATTTGAATATTTCCTGAAATGTTAGAAACAATTTGTGAATTTTAACTTTGCTTAAAAAATGTTTGAAAAATTAGGTCCCATAGGGTTCAATGCATTTCAATTTCTCAACCCGAGTTCAATCCAAAACTAATTGGTTCGTATTATTCATTTACTTTTCCGTATTTCCCACAGATCTTCTCAACTATATACTAAAATTTCATTATGATAAAGTCATTTTATGGCCGTTATCGTGTGAATGAACAAACAGACAGACAGAACGACCAAAGTTATAAAAACACTTTTCAACAATGTTGTAAAGAGTTAAAAATTGTAATTGCGTTGACACAGAATTAGATACAGAGATAATATGCAAAAATAAATTTTTATGACGGATGCAACACTAAATATAAATTCAAACATCCCGATTTTCATACTGGGGAAGAATTGATGCCATATTTTATTTTCAAATGAGTCACGGGATCTCTTTTTATCATATGGGTGTAATTATTATTTCAATTTTTATTTAAAAAACTACCTATCACATTTTGCTGAAACAAATTTCCCACATTTTATGTAATAATTTGAATATTTTCTAAATTTTTTGGAACACTTTGTGAATGTTAACACCACTTAGAAAATGTTTGAAGAATTAGGTCCAGTGTATTTCGTTTCTTTAATCCGGGTTAAATTCGAAACTAATTAGGTGATATTATTCATTTTGATTCCCATATGTTCTACGGACCGTCTCAACAACGTACTAAAATTTAATTTTGAAAAAGTCATTTTTGCGTCAGTTATCGTGCAAACGGACAGACAGGCTAAACACTTTACAACTGCGTTGGAAAGTGTTAATAAAATGTTGTAAAAATACAACTATGTGTGAAACGCGTGACAATTTCTACAACCTAAAATTTCGATTTTGTATAAAAATAAAAAAAAATATCAAATATAAAACTAGCTTTCGTCTAGATCGAGCAGAAATTAATCACCGTTGAAATACCCATTTCATGATTCATATGATTTTATCACTCACTTTATCACTCACTTTCTTCAAAAGTGACTGATATTTTCCACTTTCTTCAAAAGTGACTGATATTTTTCACTTTCTTCAAAAGTGACTGATATTTTCCACTTTCTTCAAAAGTGACTGATATTTTTCACTTTCTTCAAAAGTGACTGATATTTTTCACTTTCTTCAAAAGTGACTGATATTTTTCACTTTCTTCAAAAGTGACTGATATTTTTCACTTTCTTCAAAAGTGACTGATATTTTCCACTTTCTTCAAAAGTGACTGATATTTTTCACTTTCTTCAAAAGTGACTGATATTTTTCACTTTCTTCAAAAGTGACTGATATTTTTCACTTTCTTCAAAAGTGACTGATAGTTTCCACTTTCTTCAAAAGTGACTGATATTTTCCACTTTCTTCAAAAGTGACTGATATTTTCCACTTTCTTCAAAAGTGACTGATATTTTCCACTTTCTTCAAAAGTGACTGATATTTTTCACTTTCTTCAAAAGTGACTGATATTTTTCACTTTCTTCAAAAGTGACTGATATTTATCACTTTCTTCAAAAGTGACTGATATTTTTCACTTTCTTCAAAAGTGACTGCCTTCATTGTGCAACAGGTAAACGAGAACGATCCATTAGTTAATTATCACATTGATTTCACACATTTGTATCACATTTTGTATCACATTGATTTCATTCTTTTCTGGTTTTCTAACTTGTTTAAACTCATATTCAAATTTTGAAATCTTATATACGCTTTTGTTTTAGAATTATCAAGTATTAAGATTAATTTTTATACTTTTAATTTCATAATTATTTGTTAAATTAAGTTTTAATTTGAAAAGTTTCACACCTTGCATACACCTCCCCCACTGGGTTCCGGTCTAAATTGGGTGGCACTTCCCGGCCGTCCATACAGTTACCTTACACCTTTCTGGTAGGTCGGACGGTCTGGGTCTCAACAACAACACCTTGCATACACCGGCCGTTCAATTAGTTGCTCATGTCCACTGGATGAGTCGGACGGTATGGGTCTTCAACACCTTGCATACACCCCTAGGTCGGACGGTCTGGGTCTCAGCACCTTGTATACACCCCGGCCAATCGACCAGTTGCTCATACCTTAGGGTGAGTCGGGTGGACTGGGACTTTCACACCTCGCACACACCGAGCGCGCGGTAGCCCAGTGGTTAGCACGCGGGAATTGCACTGGGTAGGCCAGGGTTCGATTCCCTCCGCTGCCCAAACTGCCGCCGTGTTCACGCGAAGTACGATCACGTTAAACATGTGGATCCGTAAGTCCTTCCGAGAGGTTGGTGGTAGGGGAAGGAGGGTAAGGTCCCTGTGGATGCCTCCCCCACTGGGTTCCGGTCTAAATTGGGTGGCGCTTCCCGGCCGTCTAAACAGTTACTTTACACCTTTCAGGTCGGTCGGACGGTCTGGGTCTCAACAACAACACCTCGCACATACCGACCGCCCAAACGGTTGCTCATGTCCTCGGACGAGTCGGACTGTCTGGGTCTTCAACACCTCGCATACTTCATATGCACGAGTTCATTTCAAAGGCTGGGTTTTTGCTAGTTTTATTGCTCTGCCATTCCTTTGAAATTTCTCTGTCGTGTTTGCCTTCATTGAAAAGTACTTTATTTCACATAACATATGTGTAGAAAATTTGTTATAACACAGACAAAATATAATACTCGAAATTTTTACAATTAAACATGTTTTGGACATGCCTGAATACAGATCAAAAGCTTTTGAAGCAATGCATCTGTCTGGGTGAGAATGCGAACAGTAGTCGTTGAAACAAAACTTTTGCTTGATTGTTACTATTAGTGTAAATGCAATATTTACTAACTACTGCTGCTTCATGAAGTAATATATTAAAATAATGATAGTCAACCATGTTCAATAAACAATCACTTTATATATTTGATTTTACTATGCAATAAGATTAAAAACTTTTAAACTCTGAGCTGTTCTAATTTCGAGGTGGTGTAATTTTTTAAATAATTTATTTAATACAGAAAATATAAATCATGATAATTAAATTTGTTTAAAATACTTTATTTAAAAGCATGCTGCGTTCACGTATTACACAATTATTTCACAGTCCAGATCTGGACAGAGGGTTGCAAAACAGCAATGCACCCTTTCAAGGATATGTATGCAGTATATATTTAAAGGTCTTCACAACGCAGCGAAGTTGAACTCATTTACTTTAAATTAACATTGGCGAAATTTTAAGCAAGCTTAACCAATGGATCTTCATGCCACGTAGCTCGTTTCCTCATAGCAACTGTCAGCAGAATCAGAATGATGGCTTTTTATCTTCCTCATTTCAATTTGCTGCAAGCGTAGCACGTTTTCACATACAAATTGTCAGCGAAAGCAAAATGACAGTATTTCTGTTTTACTCATTTCAATTGTGCTGCGATTGTATTTAGCGCAGTTTTCTAGATGTACACATATGGAGTGTCAAATATCTTGAAATATAACGAAAGAATTTTAAAATATTATATTATATTAAAATATTAGCGATTTAAACATATATTTTGCTTTTAATTTTTACTTTCCTTATATACATAATATATAAGGAAATTATTGTGAAGGGGTCAAAAATTCGAATTCGAGTTTTCGACGAGAGAGCACGTTTCAAGCATCCTTGATCACGAATCAAACATTTTTGAGGTGATGTCTGTGTGTGTGTGTGTGTGTGTGTCAGTGAGTCTGTGAAGGTGATATCTCAGGAATGAATGAAGCGATTCGAATAAAATTTGGTACAAAAATCACAATCCGTGAATACTGGAAGTCTATTGTTTTTAAACGCAATGGAATGTTCAGAACCCCCGTAAATTTTCGAGTAAAATTTTGAAAAAATCATCAAAAAATCAAAACTTTTAATAAAGTTACGCAAATAGACATATCTTATGCAATTTTTCCTTAGGAAACGGTTGCCATGAATTTTGGAATGCTAGCACGAACCGTTCTTGAGATATTGCATATTTTTTAACTAAATTCATCAAAAACCCATAAATAGAAAAAAAATATATTATCCTTTGAGAAACATGTTCACTTTTCCTATGTAATATCATGCGATAAATTTGGTGACTTCATTCTCGTGGATCTAGCTCGTGGTATTCATAAGAAAATATACTTTGAGTAATACTTTGTATTTGAACGCCAATAGTCATCTATCTGCTATAAGAATAATTTATTTCTCCATCCATAACGCTTGGCGAGATTTTGGCGACAAATTTGGCGGAATGTCCCCAAATTGGCGACTTTTTAAAATGTTACCAATTTAACGAAAATCTCGCGAATGGATAAAAATGACGCCAAATCAATGAAAATGACGACTCATTGACGAAAATTCAGTATCTTGGAATGAATATAAGTATCTACTATAAAAATAACCTATTTTTTTTACTGTAAAAGTAGTAAATTTGTATTATATAATGAAAGTCATGTGCTGCCCACATCAGATTTTTTATAATGTACTTTGTGGAAAAGTAGAATATGATATCCAGTTTAGGTTTAACTAAGTGCTGTACAAATGGCTGCAGTTCAATAAACTTAACGATAAATGGTTCGAATTTCAATTAAAATAATTTAAAATTTTGACACAATAAAACAAAATTGGTGATAATATGAAATCCTGACGGAAAAGATATTTAAATTTTTGAATGTTTCATTAATCATTTTAGTATCTTCGGAAATATTTATTTCGAATGAAACAATTAACTTAAAAATTTGTATTTATATAAAAACTCTTTTATATTTATTGGAAACTTGTAAAATGTATCTGGCGTTGGGGGGGGGGGCAAAACAGGGATAAATTTGATTTATTAATCTAACAAGAAAGATTAATCATGCATAAGGCATTGATTATGAAACACTTTCCAACTTCATTGCAATTTCATTTAAAGATTTCTAAAATGCGATACATTCCTAGATAATATTTTGAAAATTATCACAATACTACATTAATTTATTATATTTCAAAACTTAACATTTCATCGAAAAAAATGGACTTCATTCATATGACAGCATTGAAATGTAAATTGCCTGGTTTAAACATCTCTAAAATGCTATACATTACTCGGTAATATTTTTAAAATTATCATAATTCTACAATAAATTATTATATTTGATAACTTCATCGAAAACAACTGAAATGTATTCAAATGACGTCATCGAAATATAACACGCCTGGCTCTCTCTATAAAAGCAGCATTTCATTAATAAACATTTTTCCATTCATTTCATTCATCACAATACTATACTAATTTATTTTATTTAAAAACTTAAGACCTTGGAGGTACAAGTAATTAAACTCCATGCTTAAAACTTCATCAAAAAACTCATCCTTTACTCTGTAAATCCAATGAATATTTCATTCATATCAGCTATATTGTAGACTCCATGAGCTAAATAATTTTGCGTAAAAGAAAATCTGCAATTCTTATACAACTCACTCTATATAGTTTGCTGTTCACATTTTCCATAAGTGAAAAGTAGGCTTCGTTGTAGAAATAATCAATTTTGGATGATCATTTAAACTCAAATATATTATAATTGCGTTGTTTCAGTATGTAGATGCACAGAATTTAAGCAAAAATAAAGTGGTTTTAGGACGGATACAACACTAAATATGAATTAAAAAGATCTTTAAAAATCATGATTTTGACACAAGATGGATGCCATATTTTATTTTGAAGTGGGTCACGTGATCTCTTCATATAATGATCACGTGATCACTTTATATAAAATGTGCAATTATTATTTTAATTTTTATTTTTAAAACTACTGAATATATTTTGCTAAAATTCTTTTTATTAATTTTATGAGATAATTTGAATATTTCCTTAAACTTTCGAAGCAATTTGTGAATTTTAAATCCGTTTAAAAGAAGTTTGAAAAATTAGGTCCCATAGGGCTCAATGTATTTAATTTTTTCAACCCGTGTTCAATCCAAAACTAATTGGGTGATATTATTCATTTATATTCCCATAGGTCCTACAGACCGTCTGAACAACATACTAAAATTTCATTTTGATTAAGTCATTTTTACGGCAGTTATCGTGCTAACGGACAGACAGACAGACAGACAGACTGACAGAATGAACAAAGTCATAAACACTTTTTAACTTTGTTGTACAAGTGTTAAAAACGTAACAAAAGTGTTATTAATTGAAATAACAGAGATAAATTTATTTTATTAATCTAAAAAATAACAAAAAAAAATAATGTAATACATATAAATAACAGTGAAAATTGTACGCAACGGGGGTGATATGGGGCCTATAACCAAATTATGATTCCAATCTCGTGCGACTAAAGATTCAAAAGAAAATTATTTTTCTTTTAAATGGTGAAAACATTACCACCTGATATGCATATTCGCTAGCTTTAAGTGCATGCGCCGTCGTGTTCAACGGAACGTAAAAAAGAAAACAAGAAAGATCTTACATAAAGCATTGATTATGAAACACTTTCCAACTTCAATACAATTTTATACAAACATCTCTCAAATGCGATGCATACGGTAACATGCCTCGGTAATACTTTTAAAATTATCACAATACTACATTAATTTATTTGAAAACTTCATCGAAGAAAATGAACTTCATTCAAATGACGGCATTGAAATATAAATTGCCTGGTTTAAACATCTCTAAAATGCGATACATTCCTCGGTAATATTTTTTAAATTATCATGACAATACAATAATTTATTATATTTGAAAACTTCATCGAAAACGAATGAACTTTATTCAAATGACGTCATCGAAATATAAATTGCCTCTATATAAATGCAGCATTCATTCATAATCATTTGTCCAATCGTTTAATTCATCGCAATACTATAACAATTTATTTTATTTAAAAATTTGAAAAATTGTTATCTACCATATTTATTTTAAAATATGAGACATTTCTGATATATAAAATAATTTAACTCTTGGAAAGATATTTATTATATAATATATCGCTTTTTTCTTTCTGGAGGCTCTAACGAGAGTCAGAATTTAATTGAATTTGTTTTTCTCCCTATATTAAATAATTTTTATTTAAAAAACTACCTAACATATTTTACTGAATTTTTTTTATATATTTTATGGGATAATTTGAATATTTTCTAAAATTTTCGAAGCAATTTGTGAATTTTATATTCGCTTAAAAAACGTTTGAAAAATTAGGTCCCATAGGATTCAATGCATTTCATTTTTTCAATCCGGGTTCAATAAAAAACTAATTGGGTGATATTATTCATTTATATTCTCATAGGTCCCACAGACCGTCTGAATAACATACTAAAATTTCATTTTGATAAACTCATTTTAACGGCAGTTATCGTGCTAACGGACAGACAGACAGACAGAATTAACAAAGTCATAAACACTTTCAACTATGTTGTAAAATGTTAAACAAGAAAGATCAATCATGCTTAAAGCATTGATTATGAAACACTTTCCAACTTCAATGCAATTTTATTTAAAAAAGTCGAAAATGCAATACATTCCTAGGTAATATTTTAAAACTTATCACAATACTACATTGATTTATTATATTTGAAAACTTAAACCTTCATCGAAAAAAATGAACTTCATTCAAATGACGGCATTGAAATATAAATTGCGTGGTTTAAATATCTCTAAAATGCAATACATTCCACGGTAATATTTTTAAATCTATCATAATACTACGATAATTTATTATATTTGAAAACTTCATCGAAAACAACTGAAATTAATTCAAATGACGTCATAGAAAAAATAACACGCCTGGATCTCTCTATAAAAGCAGGATTTCATTCCTAACTTTCTCCATTTCATTCATCACAATACTATAATAATTTATTTTATTTAAAAACTTCATCGAAAACAACTGAAATGAATTCAAATGACGTCATAGAAAAAATAACACACCTGGATCTCTCTATAAAAGCAGGATTTCATTCATAACTTTCTCCATTTCATTCATCACAATACTATAATAATTTATTTTATTTAAAAATTAAGACCATGGAGCTACAATTCATAAACTTTATGCTTAAAACTTCATCGAAAAAAATCGTCCTTCTGTTTATAAAATCAATTAATATTCCATTCATATCAACTATGCAGACTCCATGAACTAAATGATTTTGTGTTAAAGAAATACAGTAATTCTAATACAACTCATTCTACATATTTTGCTGTTTACATTTTACATAGGTGAAAAATAGGCTTAGTTATAGAAATAATAAAATTTGAATGAGAATTTAAACTCAAATATATTGTCATTGTGTTGTTTTACTATGTAGATGCACAGAATTTAAGCAGAAATAAAGTAGTTTTAGGATGGATACAACACTAAATATGAATTAAAAAGAACTTTAAAAAATCACGAATTTGAAACAAGATGGATGCCATATATCATTTTGAAGTGGGTCATGTGATCGTTTCATATCATGGTCACGTGATCGTTTCATATAAGATGTGTAATTATTATTTTAATTTTTATTTAAAAAACTACTGAATATATTTAGCTGAATTTTTTTTTATATATTTTATGGAACAATTTGACTATTACCTAAAATTTTCGAAGCAATTTGTGAATTTTAAATCCGCTTAAAAAATGTTAGAAAAATTAGGTCCCATAGGACTCAATGTATTTCATTTTTTCAACCCGGGTTCAATCCAAAACTAATTGTGTGATATTATTCATTTATATTCCCATAGGTCCTACAGACCGTCTGAACAACATACTAAAATTTCATTTTGATTAAGTCATTTTTACGGCAGTTATCGTGCTAACGGACAGACAGACAGACAGACAGACAGACAGACAGAATGAACAAAGTCATAAACACTTTTCAACTTTGTTGTAAAGTGTTAAAAAAGAATCGTAGAAATGATCAGCACATTCCCGAGTTAACCACTGATTCCAAACTTTAAAATGGGCCCGATTCCGAGCAGGAGAAAGAAGAAAAAACTTCAATTGGCAGCTTTCAATGGGAAACAGCAAGCTGATTAAAAAATTTTAAGAATTCACTCGCTTAAAAATTATAATTAATAAACGGATGGATTGGGAAAATAGTTTTTGCTTAGGAGCACTGTGTCATATTTACAGTAGCTGGTGTTAAATTATAAACATCGAATTACTTATCAATTTTCTTATATCTCAATATAAAAATCAAAGAGCTTTCAAACAGGCGAAAAGTATATATTTTTTTAAAGAATCACGAAAATTCGTCTATTAATCGTATTTATTCTCTGAAAAAGAATCTTCTTGAAAAAGAATATTTGTAGATCTTTCAGTGTCAAGATGTAAATTCTGCGATAATTTTCGATCGCTAAGAAATCGATTTATGTGACTAACGCCCCAAATCGTTGTAAATCGCTAAAACATAAAATAACTAAAACACTAATGAAAATTAAGAAAAATAATGCCAAGGTGCATGTATTCGGATCCTGAAGTACCTGTGTACCAAATTTCATGGTCGTACGAAGATTAGATTTACCACTACAGACCGCACACACGTACATAGCACACTAAAACATAGACATACTTCTTTATAATGTAAAATAAACACTATTTCAATACCCTAAAAAAACACAGAATGCTATACTTGGGAGTGGACAAATATGGGCTTAACCATTTACACAATTGATACATATCTTGTAGATATCTTCTAAATAATGCTAATTTTGTATAATTAAATGTAATTGTCAGGATTTTTAATTTGGTAATTTCCTTATAGGAGGCATGGTCGCCATATCACTTACCTAGGAAGAACTAATACAAGACCCCTTTACAATTATCAGAGATGATATACACTGCCCTTTAAATGTTCAGGGTTCTAAATGTTCATAACTTATGAAATTCTAATGTCCAAATCACATAACTTTTGAGAAGGCAATGCATTACACAAATATTTTATAGATCTATATTTTAATAATATTATCGAAGGTTATACAAAACTCAGAAAAAAATAATTTACTCTCCGATTGTGATTTTCTTTTATCCACGTGCATAACATTACATAGAAAATCTTTATATACTAATTGCCAAGTGTCCGTCTCTCTGTCTGTCTGTCTGTCTGTCACGCTTTCTTTAGGCACTTCCCGAATAGATAGAGACTTGCAATTTAGTACACGGCTCGGTCGTTCGATAAAACCCCCTGGAAAAATCGAATTATCCGAAAACGTTCTATAGAAGGGGTGCCCCACACCAAAACGTTCGAAAAGTGAAATGATGGGAAAGCATGCTTTGCGATAAGATAGAGACTTCAAATTTGGTGTATGGGTAAACCGTGTGAAAGGAAAAAAGTGTACAATTTCAGATTTTGAATATGTTCTACTTAAGGGGGTGCAGCACACCAAAATGTTCGATTTACCGAATAAATGAGAAACGGCTACTTTAAAATTTGATAGAGGCTTGAAATTTGGTATATGGGCTAATCATTTGAAGAAAACACCTAAAACAAATATAGTTTTCTTAAATGTTCGTTTAGGGGGTGCTCCACACCAAAACGTTCGAAAAGTGAAATGATGGGAAAGTGTGCTTTCCGATAAGATAGAGACTTCAAATTTGGTGTATGGATAAACCGTTTGAAAAGAAGAAAGTGTACAATTTCAGATTTTCAATATTTTCTACTTAAGGGGGTGCTGCACACCAAAATGTTCGATTTACCGAATAAATGAGAAACGGCCACTTTAAAATTTGATAGGGGCTTGAAATTTGGTATATGGGCTGATCATTTGAAGAAAACACCTAAAACAAATATAGTTTTCTAAAATGTTCGTTTAGGGGGTGCTCCACACCAAAACGTTCGGAAAGTGAAATGATAGAGAAGTATGCTTTGCGATAAGATAGAGACTTTAAATTTGATGTATGAGTAAACCGTTTGGCAGGAAGAAAGTATACAATTTCAGATTTCGAATATTTTCTACTTAAGGGGGTGCCGCACTCCGAATTGTTCGATTTACCGAATACATGAGAAACGATTACATTAAAATTTGATAGAGGCTTGATATTTGGTATATGGGCGAATAATGCGATAGTAAATCCAATGAAAATGGATTTTTTCAAAAATGCATATTTAAGGTTGTGGGTACTGTACACAAAAACATTCGAAAGGTGAATTGATAGAAAAATCATGTTTTGCAATGAGATAGAGACTTCAAATATGGTGTAGGGGTAAATAGTTGGAAAGGTAGAAAGTGCGCAATTTCAGTTTTCCAACATTTGCTATTGTAGGGGGGTGCCGCTTACTAAAATATGCGATTTGTCGAACAAACTGAAAACGCCTCCTTTACAATGCCATAGAGGCTTGAAATTTAGCATATGGGCTCATCATTTGAAAAACAAACCCAAGATGAATATGGTTTTTAAAAAATGTTCATTTAAGAGGGTGCAACACAGAAAAACGTTCAAAAGAGGAAGTGATGGAAAAACATTCTTCGCGATAAGATAGAATCTTCAAATTTTGTGTACGGGGAGATAGTTTGAAAGGAAGAAATTGTGCATTTTCAGATTCCCAATATTTGCTACTTTAGGGTGTGCAGCATACCAATATCTTCGATTTTCCGAATAATGAGACAATTCTCTTTTAAATGTGATACAGGCTTGATATTTGGTATATAAGCCAATCATCAGATAAAAAACTCAAGATGAACAGAATTTTTCAGAAATGTTCATTTATGGTACTGCTCTACAGAAAAACATTCGAAAGGGGAAATGGTAAATTAGCATGCTTCGGGGTGGGATAAAGACTTTAATTTGGTGTACGGGAAAATAGTTCTAAAGGAAGAAGTGCGCAATTTAAGTTTTCCAATATTTTCGTTGGGTTTCCAGTTTCTTACTTATTCTTAGGTGTTCTGCACACCAAAATATTCAAGTTGCTGAATTAATGTGAAATCCGAATTATTCGAAAATTTACATTATTCAGGTGTTCCTTATTGTGAGACCGTTGATATTCAACGGGTATTCTTCTAGTTCTTTATTTATTTTTGTATAATATTTTTGAACATATAATAAACAATTAAATATTTTCATTTCTTTTTTCTGTAGTTAAAATGAAAGTAGAAATAAATTTTATCTATGCTGTAAAAATATTTAAAGCTGAAACTGTACAAATTTAGCTTTATAAACTGCTTTAAAATTAACCATAATGGTTAAATAAAATAAATAAGGGAATAAAGAAAAATTTGATTTTGAAATGGAAATATTTATACATATAATGTTAAATCAGAGTTGTTTCATTTTGTAGTTCTGAAATATTCTTGGATTTTCTTCGAAAGACTTTGTTCAATCACATTCTTAGTGATTCACTTTCTTAGATATGGTATTTATCGGTATTTTATTTTATCAGAGCTCCTCACAAAGGAATAACCACTGGCTGCACTGAGAATTTTCTATGTAACAGTGTCTGTGTTAACTACACAAACCATATAAATTACTGTAATGATGATATTTTGCAGATATTTCCATGTTATCATGGTAGTAATGGCAATTCGCATTTGATGAACTTTAATGACAGTCGCGATCCAGTGCTGCTGTTTGAACTATGAACATGATTTAAAAATTTGATTTCGGTTATTCAAGTTTCTATTCTGTATTTAATTTGATGTTAGTGAATGGCGATATTATTTTATTTCCCAGTTCACTTTCGTTTTTCACTTTTGTTCAATTTGAAATAAATATTTAATGATATTTATTAGGATTAATTAAATTTTTTTAGTGTTACTGAGCTGTATGGCCAATACCATTAGATTTAATAATAAATTATTTGCATAGGCCTAGTTAGTTATATTACATACTTTATAATATAACAATATGTTACATTTGTATAAGTGACAGTAACATTTGTATAAGTAGTGATGTATTAGTTTTATTATGTTATAGATTTTTCAAGTCTGCGTTTCACCGTAGCATTAGAAAACAATGTTCCACTGTACCCTCAATGTATAAATTGTATTTAAAAAGTAATTGCTATTATAAATGGACCATATATGTTATATATATTTTAATTCATATATTATACTTACCGCTGTACTTTCTTTATTTAGTGCAGCAAAAAGCATGAAGTGTCCATTTTTTTTTCTAGCAACTCGTAGAACAACAGTTTGCCAAAAATTTATTTTACTCGCCTATTTTTACTTTCCCTGAAATACATGGTAATGTATAGGGAATGTATTGGAATCATACCGAAAATCGCAACTCGAGTTTTCGACGGATCTACACGTTTCGAGACCTCTAGAATACGAAAATACTATTTCTAGTGTGACGTCTGTGTGTGTGTTTGTGTGTCTGTCTGTCTGTGTGTCTGTGCAATGTATGTATTCACACTAACTGAATGGACCGAATTTCATAAAATTTGGTATGTAAGTCACTTGGGTGAGACCCTGGTGCTGATTAGTTTTGGGTAGGATTCGTAAAAACAGAACCCGTTTTTTTTGCGAAATGACCCGTAAAAATTTCATGTACCCACTCTAGCTAAAGTACTAATTGACCAAATTTCACAAAATTTGGTAATTAAGTTACTTGTGGGACACTCTGGTGCTTATTAGATTTTACTACGATTCGGTAAAGAGCAACCAGCCTTTTTTTTACAAAATGATCCGCAAAAATCGCCAAAATCTGAAAAAAGATCTACGTATGCTGTGTATGAATTAAATTCTTGTTTTATACGCAATTTTTGACGAGGAAAAGAATATAACACACTCCATTATATTTTAGGACTTACCGTTCTCAAGATATTTGAGATTTCTTGCATTTTTGTTACGCCGCTATCGGAAAAATATTCAATTACCAAATAAAAACAAAAATTGAATTAAAAATGCAAATTTAGTGTTATTTTGTGCAATTAAACTCAATTTAATGAATTATAAAAAAGATGAAGAGAACATGAATATGAGTCAGCCGGGAAAGTCATTTGCTGCCCACATCAGATGCTTGCATTTGGAGTCGTTCGTATGGCAGCCTACAAATTCCAAATATCTTGGAAACTTTGTAGAAGAGGTATGCATGGTAGCATCATTTATTGGAACATCCTGTTATAGGCAGGAATGCTGTTTGTCTGTACCCCGGTATCCTATTGTACCCCAATATGCCCTATTTGATTCACTACAATACGTCACATATTTTATCTCAAAGTAAAAAAAAAATCTTGTATCACATTTAAAATATTTCGTATCTCTAACATGTACATTTATTTCTGTTTTTCATCTGTATCTGTCCTTGAATCAATGGCCAATCGATCTGGATTTTTTTTTTTGTGCTGTTTGTTTATCGAACGAATTATGTCCTTCAAACCGCTGTTCACCTAGTACAGATTTGACATACCGTTTCTAGAAATACATTCAAAATTCGAACGAGATGTAATTTTCCGACCATTTTTATTTTGGTCCACTTTTATATAAATAACTAGAAGAATTTATATATAGTAAAACAAATAAAACCAAAAAGCATAGTTTTTTTTAAAGTACCCCTTTTTATTATTTTTATGTGATTTAAATGTATGAGAAATGTATGTACTAAAATGTATCCAACTAAAATGTATAAAAGGCAACGATATACCATATTTGGTTCCTCTGATTGTCCCGGTTATCAATTTATTCCAAGCAACGGGAATTTTCCATGGCTGGCTCAAGACGGGCTGAGAGGTAAAGATTCAAAATAAAATAAAATAAATAAATAAAATATGGCGTGAAAAACAACGGCATAATCAATTTAGACTTTCTAGTTGCTCCGCCACTCCTGTTATTGCCTTAAAATTAGTACATTCCTATGTTGGGCCGAAGACGGGCTACCCCAATAAGGCTCAGAATGTAAATAATTAAAATGCATTAGAAAAGACAACGACGTACTAATCTTGAACTTTTAGCTGCTCTGATTCTTGACTTATTCCCCCAAAACTACTACATTTCTAGGACGAAATAGCCCGATAATGTTCAAAATCAAAAGAAAGTAAATATGTCATAAAGACAGCGAAAAATACAATATCATGGTACTGTGATAACTGGAACCTGATTAGTTAGAGCCTTAAAGATTTGAATCACACTGATAAATACCAGATCAAGTTAAACAAGAGCGATCAATAATACAAGCATCATTGATTATTAAAAACTTTCCAACTGAAATGCAATTTTATTTAAACATCTTTAAAATGCGATACATTCAGCGTTGATATTTTTTAAATAATCACAGTACTACAATAATTTATTACAATTCGAAAATTGAAACTTTTTATAAAAAGACAATGCTATGAATCATCTGCTTCTCTATGTAAAGTCAATGACTATTTCATTCATATCACTTGTATTCCAGACTCCAGATCTAAATAATTTTCCGTGAAGAAAATTCAACAATTTTTATTCAACTCATAATCATTTAATTTGTTTACATTCTGCATGCTATAGAAATTAGGCTTCATTGTAGAAATAATCCAAATTTAGTGATCATTTAAAATAAAAACAAGAAACATCAATCACGCATATAGCATTGATTGTGAAACACTTTCCAACTGAAATGCTATCCGCTGAATGTATCGCATCTTTAAAAGGCGATACATTCAGCTGAAATATTTCTTTAGTTATCACAGAACTACAAGAATTTATTTTACTTGAAAACTTAACACTTCATTGAAAAATGAACTTTATTCAAATGACGTTATCGAAACATAAATCGTCTGGCTCTCTATGTAAACGCAATGAAGATTTCATTCATACACTTTTATTCCAGACACCAGAGTTAAATAATTTTGCGTCAAAAATGCAGCAATTTTTATACAACTCATCTTACAACCATTTTTCTACATTCTCATAAATTATCATAGTACTGCAATAAGTTATTTCACTTGGAAGCGTAAAACTATGGAGGTAAATCTACTTTCTAACTCTATACTTAAAACTTCATTGAAAAATGCAATGTTATAAAATCGTTGCTATGTGAAATCAAGGAATATTCATATCATCTATATTCATATCATCTATATTCTAGACTCCAGAGCTAACTAATTTTGCGTTAAAAAAATTCAGCAATTCTTATACAACTCATCTTACAGCTTGATTTGTTTACATTCATCTTAGGTTAAAATTAGGCTAAATAATCAAAGTTTGATGATCATTTAAACTCAAAAATATTGTAATTGATTTGGCGCAAAATATATATATATGCACAGAAATTAATCAAACATAAAGCGGTTTTAGGACAGATGCAACACTAAATATTAATTAAAAAGAACTTAAAATCACGATTTTGACACAAGATGGATGACATTGATCATTTAAACTCAAATATATTCTAATTGCGTTGTTTCAAAATATAGATGCACAGAAATTAAGCAAAAAAAAAATCGGTTTTAGGACAGATGCAACACTAAATATAAATTAAAAAGATCTTCAAAAATCACGATGTTGTCATAAGATGCATGTCATATTTTATTTTGCAGTGGATCATGTGATCTCTTCATATTATATGGGTGTAATCATTATTTTATTTTTTATTTTAAAAAATACCAAACATATTTTGCTGAAATATTTTTCATGGGATAATTTCATGGGATTTTGTTTTATGGAATAATTTGAATATTTCCTAAAATTTTCGAAGCAATTTGTCAGTTTTAACTTTGCTTAAAAAATGTTTGAAAAATTAGGTCCCATAGGGTTCAATGCATTTCAATTTCTCAAGCCGAGTGCAATCCAAAACTAATTGGTTGATATTATTCCTTTACTTTTCCGTATTTTCCACAGACCTTCTCAACTACATACTGAAATTTCATTATGATAAAGTCATTTTACGGCCGTTATCGTGTGAATGAACAAACAGACAGACAGACAGACAGAACGACCAAAGTTATAAAAACACTTTTCAACAATGTTGTAAAGAGTTAAAAATTGTAATTGCGTTGACACAGAATTAGATACACAGATAATATGCAAAAATAAATTTTTATGACGGATGCAACACTAAATATAAATTCAAACATCCCGATTTTTACACTGGGGAAGAATTGATGCCATATTTTATTTTTAAATGAGTCACGGGATCTCTTTTTATCATATGGGTGCAATTATTATTTCAATTTTTATTTAAAAAACTACCTATCACATTTTGCGTAAAACATTTTCCACATTTTATGTAATAATTTGAATATTTCCTGAAATGTTAGAAACAATTTGTGAATTTTAACTTTGCTTAAAAAATGTTTGAAAAATTAGGTCCCATAGGGTTCAATGCATTTCAATTTCTCAACCCGAGTTCAATCCAAAACTAATTGGTTCGTATTATTCATTTACTTTTCCGTATTTCCCACAGATCTTCTCAACTATATACTAAAATTTCATTATGATAAAGTCATTTTATGGCCGTTATCGTGTGAATGAACAAACAGACAGACAGAACGACCAAAGTTATAAAAACACTTTTCAACAATGTTGTAAAGAGTTAAAAATTGTAATTGCGTTGACACAGAATTAGATACAGAGATAATATGCAAAAATAAATTTTTATGACGGATGCAACACTAAATATAAATTCAAACATCCCGATTTTCATACTGGGGAAGAATTGATGCCATATTTTATTTTCAAATGAGTCACGGGATCTCTTTTTATCATATGGGTGTAATTATTATTTCAATTTTTATTTAAAAAACTACCTATCACATTTTGCTGAAACAAATTTCCCACATTTTATGTAATAATTTGAATATTTTCTAAATTTTTTGGAACAATTTGTGAATGTTAACACCACTTAGAAAATGTTTGAGGAATTAGGTCCAGTGTATTTCGTTTCTTCAATCCGGGTTAAATTCGAAACTAATTAGGTGATATTATTCATTTTGATTCCCATATGTTCTACGGACCGTCTCAACAACGTACTAAAATTTAATTTTGAAAAAGTCATTTTTGCGTCAGTTATCGTGCAAACGGACAGACAGGCTAAACACTTTACAACTGCGTTGGAAAGTGTTAATAAAATGTTGTAAAAATACAACTATGTGTGAAACGCGTGACAATTTCTACAACCTAAAATTTCGATTTTGTATAAAAATAAAAAAAAATATCAAATATAAAACTAGCTTTCGTCTAGATCGAGCAGAAATTAATCACCGTTGAAATACCCATTTCATGATTCATATGATTTTATCACTCACTTTATCACTCACTTTCTTCAAAAGTGACTGATATTTTCCACTTTCTTCAAAAGTGACTGATATTTTTCACTTTCTTCAAAAGTGACTGATATTTTCCACTTTCTTCAAAAGTGACTGATATTTTTCACTTTCTTCAAAAGTGACTGATATTTTTCACTTTCTTCAAAAGTGACTGATATTTTTCACTTTCTTCAAAAGTGACTGATATTTTCCACTTTCTTCAAAAGTGACTGATATTTTTCACTTTCTTCAAAAGTGACTGATATTTTTCACTTTCTTCAAAAGTGACTGATATTTTTCACTTTCTTCAAAAGTGACTGATAGTTTCCACTTTCTTCAAAAGTGACTGATATTTTCCACTTTCTTCAAAAGTGACTGATATTTTCCACTTTCTTCAAAAGTGACTGATATTTTCCACTTTCTTCAAAAGTGACTGATATTTTTCACTTTCTTCAAAAGTGACTGATATTTTTCACTTTCTTCAAAAGTGACTGATATTTATCACTTTCTTCAAAAGTGACTGATATTTTTCACTTTCTTCAAAAGTGACTGCCTTCATTGTGCAACAGGTAAACGAGAACGATCCATTAGTTAATTATCACATTGATTTCACACATTTGTATCACATTTTGTATCACATTGATTTCATTCTTTTCTGGTTTTCTAACTTGTTTAAACTCATATTCAAATTTTGAAATCTTATATACGCTTTTGTTTTAGAATTATCAAGTATTAAGATTAATTTTTATACTTTTAATTTCATAATTATTTGTTAAATTAAGTTTTAATTTGAAAAGTTTCACACCTTGCATACACCTCCCCCACTGGGTTCCGGTCTAAATTGGGTGGCACTTCCCGGCCGTCCATACAGTTACCTTACACCTTTCTGGTAGGTCGGACGGTCTGGGTCTCAACAACAACACCTTGCATACACCGGCCGTTCAATTAGTTGCTCATGTCCACTGGATGAGTCGGACGGTATGGGTCTTCAACACCTTGCATACACCCCTAGGTCGGACGGTCTGGGTCTCAGCACCTTGTATACACCCCGGCCAATCGACCAGTTGCTCATACCTTAGGGTGAGTCGGGTGGACTGGGACTTTCACACCTCGCACACACCGAGCGCGCGGTAGCCCAGTGGTTAGCACGCGGGAATTGCACTGGGTAGGCCAGGGTTCGATTCCCTCCGCTGCCCAAACTGCCGCCGTGTTCACGCGAAGTACGATCACGTTAAACATGTGGATCCGTAAGTCCTTCCGAGAGGTTGGTGGTAGGGGAAGGAGGGTAAGGTCCCTGTGGATGCCTCCCCCACTGGGTTCCGGTCTAAATTGGGTGGCGCTTCCCGGCCGTCTAAACAGTTACTTTACACCTTTCAGGTCGGTCGGACGGTCTGGGTCTCAACAACAACACCTCGCACATACCGACCGCCCAAGCGGTTGCTCATGTCCTCGGACGAGTCGGACTGTCTGGGTCTTCAACACCTCGCATACTTCATATGCACGAGTTCATTTCAAAGGCTGGGTTTTTGCTAGTTTTATTGCTCTGCCATTCCTTTGAAATTTCTCTGTCGTGTTTGCCTTCATTGAAAAGTACTTTATTTCACATAACATATGTGTAGAAAATTTGTTATAACACAGACAAAATATAATACTCGAAATTTTTACAATTAAACATGTTTTGGACATGCCTGAATACAGATCAAAAGCTTTTGAAGCAATGCATCTGTCTGGGTGAGAATGCGAACAGTAGTCGTTGAAACAAAACTTTTGCTTGATTGTTACTATTAGTGTAAATGCAATATTTACTAACTACTGCTGCTTCATGAAGTAATATATGAAAATAATGATAGTCAACCATGTTCAATAAACAATCACTTTATATATTTGATTTTACTATGCAATAAGATTAAAAACTTTTAAACTCTGAGCTGTTCTAATTTCGAGGTGGTGTAATTTTTTAAATAATTTATTTAATACAGAAAATATAAATCATGATAATTAAATTTGTTTAAAATACTTTATTTAAAAGCATGCTGCGTTCACGTATTACACAATTATTTCACAGTCCAGATCTGGACAGAGGGTTGCAAAACAGCAATGCACCCTTTCAAGGATATGTATGCAGTATATATTTAAAGGTCTTCACAACGCAGCGAAGTTGAACTCATTTACTTTAAATTAACATTGGCGAAATTTTAAGCAAGCTTAACCAATGGATCTTCATGCCACGTAGCTCGTTTCCTCATAGCAACTGTCAGCAGAATCAGAATGATGGCTTTTTATCTTCCTCATTTCAATTTGCTGCAAGCGTAGCACGTTTTCACATACAAATTGTCAGCGAAAGCAAAATGACAGTATTTCTGTTTTACTCATTTCAATTGTGCTGCGATTGTATTTAGCGCAGTTTTCTAGATGTACACATATGGAGTGTCAAATATCTTGAAATATAACGAAAGAATTTTAAAATATTATATTATATTAAAATATTAGCGATTTAAACATATATTTTGCTTTTAATTTTTACTTTCCTTATATACATAATATATAAGGAAATTATTGTGAAGGGGTCGAAAATTCGAATTCGAGTTTTCGACGAGAGAGCACGTTTCAAGCATCCTTGATCACGAATCAAACATTTTTGAGGTGATGTCTGTGTGTGTGTGTGTGTGTGTGTCAGTGAGTCTGTGAAGGTGATATCTCAGGAATGAATGAAGCGATTCGAATAAAATTTGGTACAAAAATCACAATCCGTGAATACTGGAAGTCTATTGTTTTTAAACGCAATGGAATGTTCAGAACCCCCGTAAATTTTCGAGTAAAATTTTGAAAAAATCATCAAAAAATCAAAACTTTTAATAAAGTTACGCAAATAGACATATCTTATGCAATTTTTCCTTAGGAAACGGTTGCCATGAATTTTAGAATGCTAGCACGAACCGTTCTTGAGATATTGCATATTTTTTAACTAAATTCATCAAAAACCCATAAATAGAAAAAAAATATATTATCCTTTGAGAAACATGTTCACTTTTCCTATGTAATATCATGCGATAAATTTGGTGACTTCATTCTCGTGGATCTAGCTCGTGGTATTCATAAGAAAATATACTTTGAGTAATACTTTGTATTTGAACGCCAATAGTCATCTATCTGCTATAAGAATAATTTATTTCTCCATCCATAACGCTTGGCGAGATTTTGGCGACAAATTTGGCGGAATGTCCCCAAATTGGCGACTTTTTAAAATGTTACCAATTTAACGAAAATCTCGCGAATGGATAAAAATGACGCCAAATCAATGAAAATGACGACTCATTGACGAAAATTCAGTATCTTGGAATGAATATAAGTATCTACTATAAAAATAACCTATTTTTTTTACTGTAAAAGTAGTAAATTTGTATTATATAATGAAAGTCATGTGCTGCCCACATCAGATTTTTTATAATGTACTTTGTGGAAAAGTAGAATATGATATCCAGTTTAGGTTTAACTAAGTGCTGTACAAATGGCTGCAGTTCAATAAACTTAACGATAAATGGTTCGAATTTCAATTAAAATAATTTAAAATTTTGACACAATAAAACAAAATTGGTGATAATATGAAATCCTGACGGAAAAGATATTTAAATTTTTGAATGTTTCATTAATCATTTTAGTATCTTCGGAAATATTTATTTCGAATGAAACAATTAACTTAAAAATTTGTATTTATATAAAAACTCTTTTATATTTATTGGAAACTTGTAAAATGTATCTGGCGTTGGGGGGGGGGGGGGGCAAAACAGGGATAAATTTGATTTATTAATCTAACAAGAAAGATTAATCATGCATAAGGCATTGATTATGAAACACTTTCCAACTTCATTGCAATTTCATTTAAAGATTTCTAAAATGCGATACATTCCTAGATAATATTTTGAAAATTATCACAATACTACATTAATTTATTATATTTCAAAACTTAACATTTCATCGAAAAAAATGGACTTCATTCATATGACAGCATTGAAATGTAAATTGCCTGGTTTAAACATCTCTAAAATGCTATACATTACTCGGTAATATTTTTAAAATTATCATAATTCTACAATAAATTATTATATTTGATAACTTCATCGAAAACAACTGAAATGTATTCAAATGACGTCATCGAAATATAACACGCCTGGCTCTCTCTATAAAAGCAGCATTTCATTAATAAACATTTTTCCATTCATTTCATTCATCACAATACTATACTAATTTATTTTATTTAAAAACTTAAGACCTTGGAGGTACAAGTAATTAAACTCCATGCTTAAAACTTCATCAAAAAACTCATCCTTTACTCTGTAAATCCAATGAATATTTCATTCATATCAGCTATATTGTAGACTCCATGAGCTAAATAATTTTGCGTAAAAGAAAATCTGCAATTCTTATACAACTCACTCTATATAGTTTGCTGTTCACATTTTCCATAAGTGAAAAGTAGGCTTCGTTGTAGAAATAATCAATTTTGGATGATCATTTAAACTCAAATATATTATAATTGCGTTGTTTCAGTATGTAGATGCACAGAATTTAAGCAAAAATAAAGTGGTTTTAGGACGGATACAACACTAAATATGAATTAAAAAGATCTTTAAAAATCATGATTTTGACACAAGATGGATGCCATATTTTATTTTGAAGTGGGTCACGTGATCTCTTCATATAATGATCACGTGATCACTTTATATAAAATGTGCAATTATTATTTTAATTTTTATTTTTAAAACTACTGAATATATTTTGCTAAAATTCTTTTTATTAATTTTATGAGATAATTTGAATATTTCCTTAAACTTTCGAAGCAATTTGTGAATTTTAAATCCGTTTAAAAGAAGTTTGAAAAATTAGGTCCCATAGGGCTCAATGTATTTAATTTTTTCAACCCGTGTTCAATCCAAAACTAATTGGGTGATATTATTCATTTATATTCCCATAGGTCCTACAGACCGTCTGAACAACATACTAAAATTTCATTTTGATTAAGTCATTTTTACGGCAGTTATCGTGCTAACGGACAGACAGACAGACAGACAGACTGACAGAATGAACAAAGTCATAAACACTTTTTAACTTTGTTGTACAAGTGTTAAAAACGTAACAAAAGTGTTATTAATTGAAATAACAGTGAAAATTGGCAGAGATAAATTTATTTTATTAATCTAAAAAATAACAAAAAAAAATAATGTAATACATATAAATAACAGTGAAAATTGTACGCAACGGGGGTGATATGGGGCCTATAACCAAATTATGATTCCAATCTCGTGCGACTAAAGATTCAAAAGAAAATTATTTTTCTTTTAAATGGTGAAAACATTACCACCTGATATGCATATTCGCTAGCTTTAAGTGCATGCGCCGTCGTGTTCAACGGAACGTAAAAAAGAAAACAAGAAAGATCTTACATAAAGCATTGATTATGAAACACTTTCCAACTTCAATACAATTTTATACAAACATCTCTCAAATGCGATGCATACGGTAACATGCCTCGGTAATACTTTTAAAATTATCACAATACTACATTAATTTATTTGAAAACTTCATCGAAGAAAATGAACTTCATTCAAATGACGGCATTGAAATATAAATTGCCTGGTTTAAACATCTCTAAAATGCGATACATTCCTCGGTAATATTTTTTAAATTATCATGACACTACAATAATTTATTATATTTGAAAACTTCATCGAAAACGAATGAACTTTATTCAAATGACGTCATCGAAATATAAATTGCCTCTATATAAATGCAGCATTCATTCATAATCATTTGTCCAATCGTTTAATTCATCACAATACTATAACAATTTATTTTATTTAAAAATTTGAAAAATTGTTATCTACCATATTTATTTTAAAATATGAGACATTTCTGATATATAAAATAATTTAACTCTTGGAAAGATATTTATTATATAATATATCGCTTTTTTCTTTCTGGAGGCTCTAACGAGAGTCAGAATTTAATTGAATTTGTTTTTCTCCCTATATTAAATAATTTTTATTTAAAAAACTACCTAACATATTTTACTGAATTTTTTTTATATATTTTATGGGATAATTTGAATATTTTCTAAAATTTTCGAAGCAATTTGTGAATTTTATATTCGCTTAAAAAACGTTTGAAAAATTAGGTCCCATAGGATTCAATGCATTTCATTTTTTCAATCCGGGTTCAATAAAAAACTAATTGGGTGATATTATTCATTTATATTCTCATAGGTCCCACAGACCGTCTGAATAACATACTAAAATTTCATTTTGATAAACTCATTTTAACGGCAGTTATCGTGCTAACGGACAGACAGACAGACAGAATTAACAAAGTCATAAACACTTTCAACTATGTTGTAAAATGTTAAACAAGAAAGATCAATCATGCTTAAAGCATTGATTATGAAACACTTTCCAACTTCAATGCAATTTTATTTAAAAAAGTCGAAAATGCAATACATTCCTAGGTAATATTTTAAAACTTATCACAATACTACATTGATTTATTATATTTGAAAACTTAAACCTTCATCGAAAAAAATGAACTTCATTCAAATGACGGCATTGAAATATAAATTGCGTGGTTTAAATATCTCTAAAATGCAATACATTCCACGGTAATATTTTTAAATCTATCATAATACTACGATAATTTATTATAATTGAAAACTTCATCGAAAACAACTGAAATTAATTCAAATGACGTCATAGAAAAAATAACACGCCTGGATCTCTCTATAAAAGCAGGATTTCATTCCTAACTTTCTCCATTTCATTCATCACAATACTATAATAATTTATTTTATTTAAAAACTTCATCGAAAACAACTGAAATGAATTCAAATGACGTCATAGAAAAAATAACACACCTGGATCTCTCTATAAAAGCAGGATTTCATTCATAACTTTCTCCATTTCATTCATCACAATACTATAATAATTTATTTTATTTAAAAATTAAGACCATGGAGCTACAATTCATAAACTTTATGCTTAAAACTTCATCGAAAAAAATCGTCCTTCTGTTTATAAAATCAATTAATATTCCATTCATATCAACTATGCAGACTCCATGAACTAAATGATTTTGTGTTAAAGAAATACAGTAATTCTAATACAACTCATTCTACATATTTTGCTGTTTACATTTTACATAGGTGAAAAATAGGCTTAGTTATAGAAATAATAAAATTTGAATGAGAATTTAAACTCAAATATATTGTCATTGTGTTGTTTTACTATGTAGATGCACAGAATTTAAGCAGAAATAAAGTAGTTTTAGGATGGATACAACACTAAATATGAATTAAAAAGAACTTTAAAAAATCACGAATTTGAAACAAGATGGATGCCATATATCATTTTGAAGTGGGTCATGTGATCGTTTCATATCATGGTCACGTGATCGTTTCATATAAGATGTGTAATTATTATTTTAATTTTTATTTAAAAAACTACTGAATATATTTAGCTGAATTTTTTTTTATATATTTTATGGAACAATTTGACTATTACCTAAAATTTTCGAAGCAATTTGTGAATTTTAAATCCGCTTAAAAAATATTAGAAAAATTAGGTCCCATAGGACTCAATGTATTTCATTTTTTCAACCCGGGTTCAATCCAAAACTAATTGTGTGATATTATTCATTTATATTCCCATAGGTCCTACAGACCGTCTGAACAACATACTAAAATTTCATTTTGATTAAGTCATTTTTACGGCAGTTATCGTGCTAACGGACAGACAGACAGACAGACAGACAGACAGACAGAATGAACAAAGTCATAAACACTTTTCAACTTTGTTGTAAAGTGTTAAAAAAGAATCGTAGAAATGATCAGCACATTCCCGAGTTAACCACTGATTCCAAACTTTAAAATGGGCCCGATTCCGAGCAGGAGAAAGAAGAAAAAACTTCAATTGGCAGCTTTCAATGGGAAACAGCAAGCTGATTAAAAAATTTTAAGAATTCACTCGCTTAAAAATTATAATTAATAAACGGATGGATTGGGAAAATAGTTTTTGCTTAGGAGCACTGTGTCATATTTACAGTAGCTGGTGTTAAATTATAAACATCGAATTACTTATCAATTTTCTTATATCTCAATATAAAAATCAAAGAGCTTTCAAACAGGCGAAAAGTATATATTTTTTTAAAGAATCACGAAAATTCGTCTATTAATCGTATTTATTCTCTGAAAAAGAATCTTCTTGAAAAAGAATATTTGTAGATCTTTCAGTGTCAAGATGTAAATTCTGCGATAATTTTCGATCGCTAAGAAATCGATTTATGTGACTAACGCCCCAAATCGTTGTAAATCGCTAAAACATAAAATAACTAAAACACTAATGAAAATTAAGAAAAATAATGCCAAGGTGCATGTATTCGGATCCTGAAGTACCTGTGTACCAAATTTCATGGTCGTACGAAGATTAGATTTACCACTACAGACCGCACACACGTACATAGCACACTAAAACATAGACATACTTCTTTATAATGTAAAATAAACACTATTTCAATACCCTAAAAAAACACAGAATGCTATACTTGGGAGTGGACAAATATGGGCTTAACCATTTACACAATTGATACATATCTTGTAGATATCTTCTAAATAATGCTAATTTTGTATAATTAAATGTAATTGTCAGGATTTTTAATTTGGTAATTTCCTTATAGGAGGCATGGTCGCCATATCACTTACCTAGGAAGAACTAATACAAGACCCCTTTACAATTATCAGAGATGATATACACTGCCCTTTAAATGTTCAGGGTTCTAAATGTTCATAACTTATGAAATTCTAATGTCCAAATCACATAACTTTTGAGAAGGCAATGCATTACACAAATATTTTATAGATCTATATTTTAATAATATTATCGAAGGTTATACAAAACTCAGAAAAAAATAATTTACTCTCCGATTGTGATTTTCTTTTATCCACGTGCATAACATTACATAGAAAATCTTTATATACTAATTGCCAAGTGTCCGTCTCTCTGTCTGTCTGTCTGTCTGTCACGCTTTCTTTAGGCACTTCCCGAATAGATAGAGACTTGCAATTTAGTACACGGCTCGGTCGTTCGATAAAACCCCCTGGAAAAATCGAATTATCCGAAAACGTTCTATAGAAGGGGTGCCCCACACCAAAACGTTCGAAAAGTGAAATGATGGGAAAGCATGCTTTGCGATAAGATAGAGACTTCAAATTTGGTGTATGGGTAAACCGTGTGAAAGGAAAAAAGTGTACAATTTCAGATTTTGAATATGTTCTACTTAAGGGGGTGCAGCACACCAAAATGTTCGATTTACCGAATAAATGAGAAACGGCTACTTTAAAATTTGATAGAGGCTTGAAATTTGGTATATGGGCTAATCATTTGAAGAAAACACCTAAAACAAATATAGTTTTCTTAAATGTTCGTTTAGGGGGTGCTCCACACCAAAACGTTCGAAAAGTGAAATGATGGGAAAGTGTGCTTTCCGATAAGATAGAGACTTCAAATTTGGTGTATGGATAAACCGTTTGAAAAGAAGAAAGTGTACAATTTCAGATTTTCAATATTTTCTACTTAAGGGGGTGCTGCACACCAAAATGTTCGATTTACCGAATAAATGAGAAACGGCCACTTTAAAATTTGATAGGGGCTTGAAATTTGGTATATGGGCTAATCATTTGAAGAAAACACCTAAAACAAATATAGTTTTCTAAAATGTTCGTTTAGGGGGTGCTCCACACCAAAACGTTCGGAAAGTGAAATGATAGAGAAGTATGCTTTGCGATAAGATAGAGACTTTAAATTTGATGTATGAGTAAACCGTTTGGCAGGAAGAAAGTATACAATTTCAGATTTCGAATATTTTCTACTTAAGGGGGTGCCGCACTCCGAATTGTTCGATTTACCGAATACATGAGAAACGATTACATTAAAATTTGATAGAGGCTTGATATTTGGTATATGGGCGAATAATGCGATAGTAAATCCAATGAAAATGGATTTTTTCAAAAATGCATATTTAAGGTTGTGGGTACTGTACACAAAAACATTCGAAAGGTGAATTGATAGAAAAATCATGTTTTGCAATGAGATAGAGACTTCAAATATGGTGTAGGGGTAAATAGTTGGAAAGGTAGAAAGTGCGCAATTTCAGTTTTCCAACATTTGCTATTGTAGGGGGGTGCCGCTTACTAAAATATGCGATTTGTCGAACAAACTGAAAACGCCTCCTTTACAATGCCATAGAGGCTTGAAATTTAGCATATGGGCTCATCATTTGAAAAACAAACCCAAGATGAATATGGTTTTTAAAAAATGTTCATTTAAGAGGGTGCAACACAGAAAAACGTTCAAAAGAGGAAGTGATGGAAAAACATTCTTCGCGATAAGATAGAATCTTCAAATTTTGTGTACGGGGAGATAGTTTGAAAGGAAGAAATTGTGCATTTTCAGATTCCCAATATTTGCTACTTTAGGGTGTGCCGCATACCAATATCTTCGATTTTCCGAATAATGAGACAATTCTCTTTTAAATGTGATACAGGCTTGATATTTGGTATATAAGCCAATCATCAGATAAAAAACTCAAGATGAACAGAATTTTTCAGAAATGTTCATTTATGGTACTGCTCTACAGAAAAACATTCGAAAGGGGAAATGGTAAATTAGCATGCTTCGGGGTGGGATAAAGACTTTAATTTGGTGTACGGGAAAATAGTTCTAAAGGAAGAAGTGCGCAATTTAAGTTTTCCAATATTTTCGTTGGGTTTCCAGTTTCTTACTTATTCTTAGGTGTTCTGCACACCAAAATATTCAAGTTGCTGAATTAATGTGAAATCCGAATTATTCGAAAATTTACATTATTCAGGTGTTCCTTATTGTGAGACCGTTGATATTCAACGGGTATTCTTCTAGTTCTTTATTTATTTTTGTATAATATTTTTGAACATATAATAAACAATTAAATATTTTCATTTCTTTTTTCTGTAGTTAAAATGAAAGTAGAAATAAATTTTATCTATGCTGTAAAAATATTTAAAGCTGAAACTGTACAAATTTAGCTTTATAAACTGCTTTAAAATTAACCATAATGGTTAAATAAAATAAATAAGGGAATAAAGAAAAATTTGATTTTGAAATGGAAATATTTATACATATAATGTTAAATCAGAGTTGTTTCATTTTGTAGTTCTGAAATATTCTTGGATTTTCTTCGAAAGACTTTGTTCAATCACATTCTTAGTGATTCACTTTCTTAGATATGGTATTTATCGGTATTTTATTTTATCAGAGCTCCTCACAAAGGAATAACCACTGGCTGCACTGAGAATTTTCTATGTAACAGTGTCTGTGTTAACTACACAAACCATATAAATTACTGTAATGATGATATTTTGCAGATATTTCCATGTTATCATGGTAGTAATGGCAATTCGCATTTGATGAACTTTAATGACAGTCGCGATCCAGTGCTGCTGTTTGAACTATGAACATGATTTAAAAATTTGATTTCGGTTATTCAAGTTTCTATTCTGTATTTAATTTGATGTTAGTGAATGGCGACATTATTTTATTTCCCAGTTCACTTTCGTTTTTCACTTTTGTTCAATTTGAAATAAATATTTAATGATATTTATTAGGATTAATTAAATTTTTTTAGTGTTACTGAGCTGTATGGCCAATACCATTAGATTTAATAATAAATTATTTGCATAGGCCTAGTTAGTTATATTACATACTTTATAATATAACAATATGTTACATTTGTATAAGTGACAGTAACATTTGTATAAGTAGTGATGTATTAGTTTTATTATGTTATAGATTTTTCAAGTCTGCGTTTCACCGTAGCATTAGAAAACAATGTTCCACTGTACCCTCAATGTATAAATTGTATTTAAAAAGTAATTGCTATTATAAATGGACCATATATGTTATATATATTTTAATTCATATATTATACTTACCGCTGTACTTTCTTTATTTAGTGCAGCAAAAAGCATGAAGTGTCCATTTTTTTTTCTAGCAACTCGTAGAACAACAGTTTGCCAAAAATTTATTTTACTCGCCTATTTTTACTTTCCCTGAAATACATGGTAATGTATAGGGAATGTATTGGAATCATACCGAAAATCGCAACTCGAGTTTTCGACGGATCTACACGTTTCGAGACCTCTAGAATACGAAAATACTATTTCTAGTGTGACGTCTGTGTGTGTGTTTGTGTGTCTGTCTGTCTGTGTGTCTGTGCAATGTATGTATTCACACTAACTGAATGGACCGAATTTCATAAAATTTGGTATGTAAGTCACTTGGGTGAGACCCTGGTGCTGATTAGTTTTGGGTAGGATTCGTAAAAACAGAACCCGTTTTTTTTGCGAAATGACCCGTAAAAATTTCATGTACCCACTCTAGCTAAAGTACTAATTGACCAAATTTCACAAAATTTGGTAATTAAGTTACTTGTGGGACACTCTGGTGCTTATTAGATTTTACTACGATTCGGTAAAGAGCAACCAGCCTTTTTTTTACAAAATGATCCGCAAAAATCGCCAAAATCTGAAAAAAGATCTACGTATGCTGTGTATGAATTAAATTCTTGTTTTATACGCAATTTTTGACGAGGAAAAGAATATAACACACTCCATTATATTTTAGGACTTACCGTTCTCAAGATATTTGAGATTTCTTGCATTTTTGTTACGCCGCTATCGGAAAAATATTCAATTACCAAATAAAAACAAAAATTGAATTAAAAATGCAAATTTAGTGTTATTTTGTGCAATTAAACTCAATTTAATGAATTATAAAAAAGATGAAGAGAACATGAATATGAGTCAGCCGGGAAAGTCATTTGCTGCCCACATCAGATGCTTACATTTGGAGTCGTTCGTATGGCAGCCTACAAATTCCAAATATCTTGGAAACTTTGTAGAAGAGGTATGCATGGTAGCATCATTTATTGGAACATCCTGTTATAGGCAGGAATGCTGTTTGTCTGTACCCCGGTATCCTATTGTACCCCAATATGCCCTATTTGATTCACTACAATACGTCACATATTTTATCTCAAAGTAAAAAAAAAATCTTGTATCACATTTAAAATATTTCGTATCTCTAACATGTACATTTATTTCTGTTTTTCATCTGTATCTGTCCTTGAATCAATGGCCAATCGATCTGGATTTTTTTTTTTGTGCTGTTTGTTTATCGAACGAATTATGTCCTTCAAACCGCTGTTCACCTAGTACAGATTTGACATACCGTTTCTAGAAATACATTCAAAATTCGAACGAGATGTAATTTTCCGACCATTTTTATTTTGGTCCACTTTTATATAAATAACTAGAAGAATTTATATATAGTAAAACAAATAAAACCAAAAAGCATAGTTTTTTTTAAAGTACCCCTTTTTATTATTTTTATGTGATTTAAATGTATGAGAAATGTATGTACTAAAATGTATCCAACTAAAATGTATAAAAGGCAACGATATACCATATTTGGTTCCTCTGATTGTCCCGGTTATCAATTTATTCCAAGCAACGGGAATTTTCCATGGCTGGCTCAAGACGGGCTGAGAGGTAAAGATTCAAAATAAAATAAAATAAATAAATAAAATATGGCGTGAAAAACAACGGCATAATCAATTTAGACTTTCTAGTTGCTCCGCCACTCCTGTTATTGCCTTAAAATTAGTACATTCCTATGTTGGGCCGAAGACGGGCTACCCCAATAAGGCTCAGAATGTAAATAATTAAAATGCATTAGAAAAGACAACGACGTACTAATCTTGAACTTTTAGCTGCTCTGATTCTTGACTTATTCCCCCAAAACTACTACATTTCTAGGACGAAATAGCCCGATAATGTTCAAAATCAAAAGAAAGTAAATATGTCATAAAGACAGCGAAAAATACAATATCATGGTACTGTGATAACTGGAACCTGATTAGTTAGAGCCTTAAAGATTTGAATCACACTGATAAATACCAGATCAAGTTAAACAAGAGCGATCAATAATACAAGCATCATTGATTATTAAAAACTTTCCAACTGAAATGCAATTTTATTTAAACATCTTTAAAATGCGATACATTCAGCGTTGATATTTTTTAAATAATCACAGTACTACAATAATTTATTACAATTCGAAAATTGAAACTTTTTATAAAAAGACAATGCTATGAATCATCTGCTTCTCTATGTAAAGTCAATGACTATTTCATTCATATCACTTGTATTCCAGACTCCAGATCTAAATAATTTTCCGTGAAGAAAATTCAACAATTTTTATTCAACTCATAATCATTTAATTTGTTTACATTCTGCATGCTATAGAAATTAGGCTTCATTGTAGAAATAATCCAAATTTAGTGATCATTTAAAATAAAAACAAGAAACATCAATCACGCATATAGCATTGATTGTGAAACACTTTCCAACTGAAATGCTATCCGCTGAATGTATCGCATCTTTAAAAGGCGATACATTCAGCTGAAATATTTCTTTAGTTATCACAGAACTACAAGAATTTATTTTACTTGAAAACTTAACACTTCATTGAAAAATGAACTTTATTCAAATGACGTTATCGAAACATAAATCGTCTGGCTCTCTATGTAAACGCAATGAAGATTTCATTCATACACTTTTATTCCAGACACCAGAGTTAAATAATTTTGCGTCAAAAATGCAGCAATTTTTATACAACTCATCTTACAACCATTTTTCTACATTCTCATAAATTATCATAGTACTGCAATAAGTTATTTCACTTGGAAGCGTAAAACTATGGAGGTAAATCTACTTTCTAACTCTATACTTAAAACTTCATTGAAAAATGCAATGTTATAAAATCGTTGCTATGTGAAATCAAGGAATATTCATATCATCTATATTCATATCATCTATATTCTAGACTCCAGAGCTAACTAATTTTGCGTTAAAAAAATTCAGCAATTCTTATACAACTCATCTTACAGCTTGATTTGTTTACATTCATCTTAGGTTAAAATTAGGCTAAATAATCAAAGTTTGATGATCATTTAAACTCAAAAATATTGTAATTGATTTGGCGCAAAATATATATATATGCACAGAAATTAATCAAACATAAAGCGGTTTTAGGACAGATGCAACACTAAATATTAATTAAAAAGAACTTAAAATCACGATTTTGACACAAGATGGATGACATTGATCATTTAAACTCAAATATATTCTAATTGCGTTGTTTCAAAATATAGATGCACAGAAATTAAGCAAAAAAAAAAATCGGTTTTAGGACAGATGCAACACTAAATATAAATTAAAAAGATCTTCAAAAATCACGATGTTGTCATAAGATGCATGTCATATTTTATTTTGCAGTGGATCATGTGATCTCTTCATATTATATGGGTGTAATCATTATTTTATTTTTTATTTTAAAAAATACCAAACATATTTTGCTGAAATATTTTTCATGGGATAATTTCATGGGATTTTGTTTTATGGAATAATTTGAATATTTCCTAAAATTTTCGAAGCAATTTGTCAGTTTTAACTTTGCTTAAAAAATGTTTGAAAAATTAGGTCCCATAGGGTTCAATGCATTTCAATTTCTCAAGCCGAGTGCAATCCAAAACTAATTGGTTGATATTATTCCTTTACTTTTCCGTATTTTCCACAGACCTTCTCAACTACATACTGAAATTTCATTATGATAAAGTCATTTTACGGCCGTTATCGTGTGAATGAACAAACAGACAGACAGACAGACAGAACGACCAAAGTTATAAAAACACTTTTCAACAATGTTGTAAAGAGTTAAAAATTGTAATTGCGTTGACACAGAATTAGATACACAGATAATATGCAAAAATAAATTTTTATGACGGATGCAACACTAAATATAAATTCAAACATCCCGATTTTTACACTGGGGAAGAATTGATGCCATATTTTATTTTTAAATGAGTCACGGGATCTCTTTTTATCATATGGGTGCAATTATTATTTCAATTTTTATTTAAAAAACTACCTATCACATTTTGCGTAAAACATTTTCCACATTTTATGTAATAATTTGAATATTTCCTGAAATGTTAGAAACAATTTGTGAATTTTAACTTTGCTTAAAAAATGTTTGAAAAATTAGGTCCCATAGGGTTCAATGCATTTCAATTTCTCAACCCGAGTTCAATCCAAAACTAATTGGTTCGTATTATTCATTTACTTTTCCGTATTTCCCACAGATCTTCTCAACTATATACTAAAATTTCATTATGATAAAGTCATTTTATGGCCGTTATCGTGTGAATGAACAAACAGACAGACAGAACGACCAAAGTTATAAAAACACTTTTCAACAATGTTGTAAAGAGTTAAAAATTGTAATTGCGTTGACACAGAATTAGATACAGAGATAATATGCAAAAATAAATTTTTATGACGGATGCAACACTAAATATAAATTCAAACATCCCGATTTTCATACTGGGGAAGAATTGATGCCATATTTTATTTTCAAATGAGTCACGGGATCTCTTTTTATCATATGGGTGTAATTATTATTTCAATTTTTATTTAAAAAACTACCTATCACATTTTGCTGAAACAAATTTCCCACATTTTATGTAATAATTTGAATATTTTCTAAATTTTTTGGAACAATTTGTGAATGTTAACACCACTTAGAAAATGTTTGAGGAATTAGGTCCAGTGTATTTCGTTTCTTCAATCCGGGTTAAATTCGAAACTAATTAGGTGATATTATTCATTTTGATTCCCATATGTTCTACGGACCGTCTCAACAACGTACTAAAATTTAATTTTGAAAAAGTCATTTTTGCGTCAGTTATCGTGCAAACGGACAGACAGGCTAAACACTTTACAACTGCGTTGGAAAGTGTTAATAAAATGTTGTAAAAATACAACTATGTGTGAAACGCGTGACAATTTCTACAACCTAAAATTTCGATTTTGTATAAAAATAAAAAAAAATATCAAATATAAAACTAGCTTTCGTCTAGATCGAGCAGAAATTAATCACCGTTGAAATACCCATTTCATGATTCATATGATTTTATCACTCACTTTATCACTCACTTTCTTCAAAAGTGACTGATATTTTCCACTTTCTTCAAAAGTGACTGATATTTTTCACTTTCTTCAAAAGTGACTGATATTTTCCACTTTCTTCAAAAGTGACTGATATTTTTCACTTTCTTCAAAAGTGACTGATATTTTTCACTTTCTTCAAAAGTGACTGATATTTTTCACTTTCTTCAAAAGTGACTGATATTTTTCACTTTCTTCAAAAGTGACTGATATTTTCCACTTTCTTCAAAAGTGACTGATATTTTTCACTTTCTTCAAAAGTGACTGATATTTTTCACTTTCTTCAAAAGTGACTGATATTTTTCACTTTCTTCAAAAGTGACTGATAGTTTCCACTTTCTTCAAAAGTGACTGATATTTTCCACTTTCTTCAAAAGTGACTGATATTTTCCACTTTCTTCAAAAGTGACTGATATTTTCCACTTTCTTCAAAAGTGACTGATATTTTTCACTTTCTTCAAAAGTGACTGATATTTTTCACTTTCTTCAAAAGTGACTGATATTTATCACTTTCTTCAAAAGTGACTGATATTTTTCACTTTCTTCAAAAGTGACTGCCTTCATTGTGCAACAGGTAAACGAGAACGATCCATTAGTTAATTATCACATTGATTTCACACATTTGTATCACATTTTGTATCACATTGATTTCATTCTTTTCTGGTTTTCTAACTTGTTTAAACTCATATTCAAATTTTGAAATCTTATATACGCTTTTGTTTTAGAATTATCAAGTATTAAGATTAATTTTTATACTTTTAATTTCATAATTATTTGTTAAATTAAGTTTTAATTTGAAAAGTTTCACACCTTGCATACACCTCCCCCACTGGGTTCCGGTCTAAATTGGGTGGCACTTCCCGGCCGTCCATACAGTTACCTTACACCTTTCTGGTAGGTCGGACGGTCTGGGTCTCAACAACAACACCTTGCATACACCGGCCGTTCAATTAGTTGCTCATGTCCACTGGATGAGTCGGACGGTATGGGTCTTCAACACCTTGCATACACCCCTAGGTCGGACGGTCTGGGTCTCAGCACCTTGTATACACCCCGGCCAATCGACCAGTTGCTCATACCTTAGGGTGAGTCGGGTGGACTGGGACTTTCACACCTCGCACACACCGAGCGCGCGGTAGCCCAGTGGTTAGCACGCGGGAATTGCACTGGGTAGGCCAGGGTTCGATTCCCTCCGCTGCCCAAACTGCCGCCGTGTTCACGCGAAGTACGATCACGTTAAACATGTGGATCCGTAAGTCCTTCCGAGAGGTTGGTGGTAGGGGAAGGAGGGTAAGGTCCCTGTGGATGCCTCCCCCACTGGGTTCCGGTCTAAATTGGGTGGCGCTTCCCGGCCGTCTAAACAGTTACTTTACACCTTTCAGGTCGGTCGGACGGTCTGGGTCTCAACAACAACACCTCGCACATACCGACCGCCCAAACGGTTGCTCATGTCCTCGGACGAGTCGGACTGTCTGGGTCTTCAACACCTCGCATACTTCATATGCACGAGTTCATTTCAAAGGCTGGGTTTTTGCTAGTTTTATTGCTCTGCCATTCCTTTGAAATTTCTCTGTCGTGTTTGCCTTCATTGAAAAGTACTTTATTTCACATAACATATGTGTAGAAAATTTGTTATAACACAGACAAAATATAATACTCGAAATTTTTACAATTAAACATGTTTTGGACATGCCTGAATACAGATCAAAAGCTTTTGAAGCAATGCATCTGTCTGGGTGAGAATGCGAACAGTAGTCGTTGAAACAAAACTTTTGCTTGATTGTTACTATTAGTGTAAATGCAATATTTACTAACTACTGCTGCTTCATGAAGTAATATATTAAAATAATGATAGTCAACCATGTTCAATAAACAATCACTTTATATATTTGATTTTACTATGCAATAAGATTAAAAACTTTTAAACTCTGAGCTGTTCTAATTTCGAGGTGGTGTAATTTTTTAAATAATTTATTTAATACAGAAAATATAAATCATGATAATTAAATTTGTTTAAAATACTTTATTTAAAAGCATGCTGCGTTCACGTATTACACAATTATTTCACAGTCCAGATCTGGACAGAGGGTTGCAAAACAGCAATGCACCCTTTCAAGGATATGTATGCAGTATATATTTAAAGGTCTTCACAACGCAGCGAAGTTGAACTCATTTACTTTAAATTAACATTGGCGAAATTTTAAGCAAGCTTAACCAATGGATCTTCATGCCACGTAGCTCGTTTCCTCATAGCAACTGTCAGCAGAATCAGAATGATGGCTTTTTATCTTCCTCATTTCAATTTGCTGCAAGCGTAGCACGTTTTCACATACAAATTGTCAGCGAAAGCAAAATGACAGTATTTCTGTTTTACTCATTTCAATTGTGCTGCGATTGTATTTAGCGCAGTTTTCTAGATGTACACATATGGAGTGTCAAATATCTTGAAATATAACGAAAGAATTTTAAAATATTATATTATATTAAAATATTAGCGATTTAAACATATATTTTGCTTTTAATTTTTACTTTCCTTATATACATAATATATAAGGAAATTATTGTGAAGGGGTCGAAAATTCGAATTCGAGTTTTCGACGAGAGAGCACGTTTCAAGCATCCTTGATCACGAATCAAACATTTTTGAGGTGATGTCTGTGTGTGTGTGTGTGTGTGTGTCAGTGAGTCTGTGAAGGTGATATCTCAGGAATGAATGAAGCGATTCGAATAAAATTTGGTACAAAAATCACAATCCGTGAATACTGGAAGTCTATTGTTTTTAAACGCAATGGAATGTTCAGAACCCCCGTAAATTTTCGAGTAAAATTTTGAAAAAATCATCAAAAAATCAAAACTTTTAATAAAGTTACGCAAATAGACATATCTTATGCAATTTTTCCTTAGGAAACGGTTGCCATGAATTTTAGAATGCTAGCACGAACCGTTCTTGAGATATTGCATATTTTTTAACTAAATTCATCAAAAACCCATAAATAGAAAAAAAATATATTATCCTTTGAGAAACATGTTCACTTTTCCTATGTAATATCATGCGATAAATTTGGTGACTTCATTCTCGTGGATCTAGCTCGTGGTATTCATAAGAAAATATACTTTGAGTAATACTTTGTATTTGAACGCCAATAGTCATCTATCTGCTATAAGAATAATTTATTTCTCCATCCATAACGCTTGGCGAGATTTTGGCGACAAATTTGGCGGAATGTCCCCAAATTGGCGACTTTTTAAAATGTTACCAATTTAACGAAAATCTCGCGAATGGATAAAAATGACGCCAAATCAATGAAAATGACGACTCATTGACGAAAATTCAGTATCTTGGAATGAATATAAGTATCTACTATAAAAATAACCTATTTTTTTTACTGTAAAAGTAGTAAATTTGTATTATATAATGAAAGTCATGTGCTGCCCACATCAGATTTTTTATAATGTACTTTGTGGAAAAGTAGAATATGATATGCAGTTTAGGTTTAACTAAGTGCTGTACAAATGGCTGCAGTTCAATAAACTTAACGATAAATGGTTCGAATTTCAATTAAAATAATTTAAAATTTTGACACAATAAAACAAAATTGGTGATAATATGAAATCCTGACGGAAAAGATATTTAAATTTTTGAATGTTTCATTAATCATTTTAGTATCTTCGGAAATATTTATTTCGAATGAAACAATTAACTTAAAAATTTGTATTTATATAAAAACTCTTTTATATTTATTGGAAACTTGTAAAATGTATCTGGCGTTGGGGGGGGGGGGCAAAACAGGGATAAATTTGATTTATTAATCTAACAAGAAAGATTAATCATGCATAAGGCATTGATTATGAAACACTTTCCAACTTCATTGCAATTTCATTTAAAGATTTCTAAAATGCGATACATTCCTAGATAATATTTTGAAAATTATCACAATACTACATTAATTTATTATATTTCAAAACTTAACATTTCATCGAAAAAAATGGACTTCATTCATATGACAGCATTGAAATGTAAATTGCCTGGTTTAAACATCTCTAAAATGCTATACATTACTCGGTAATATTTTTAAAATTATCATAATTCTACAATAAATTATTATATTTGATAACTTCATCGAAAACAACTGAAATGTATTCAAATGACGTCATCGAAATATAACACGCCTGGCTCTCTCTATAAAAGCAGCATTTCATTAATAAACATTTTTCCATTCATTTCATTCATCACAATACTATACTAATTTATTTTATTTAAAAACTTAAGACCTTGGAGGTACAAGTAATTAAACTCCATGCTTAAAACTTCATCAAAAAACTCATCCTTTACTCTGTAAATCCAATGAATATTTCATTCATATCAGCTATATTGTAGACTCCATGAGCTAAATAATTTTGCGTAAAAGAAAATCTGCAATTCTTATACAACTCACTCTATATAGTTTGCTGTTCACATTTTCCATAAGTGAAAAGTAGGCTTCGTTGTAGAAATAATCAATTTTGGATGATCATTTAAACTCAAATATATTATAATTGCGTTGTTTCAGTATGTAGATGCACAGAATTTAAGCAAAAATAAAGTGGTTTTAGGACGGATACAACACTAAATATGAATTAAAAAGATCTTTAAAAATCATGATTTTGACACAAGATGGATGCCATATTTTATTTTGAAGTGGGTCACGTGATCTCTTCATATAATGATCACGTGATCACTTTATATAAAATGTGCAATTATTATTTTAATTTTTATTTTTAAAACTACTGAATATATTTTGCTAAAATTCTTTTTATTAATTTTATGAGATAATTTGAATATTTCCTTAAACTTTCGAAGCAATTTGTGAATTTTAAATCCGTTTAAAAGAAGTTTGAAAAATTAGGTCCCATAGGGCTCAATGTATTTAATTTTTTCAACCCGTGTTCAATCCAAAACTAATTGGGTGATATTATTCATTTATATTCCCATAGGTCCTACAGACCGTCTGAACAACATACTAAAATTTCATTTTGATTAAGTCATTTTTACGGCAGTTATCGTGCTAACGGACAGACAGACAGACAGACAGACTGACAGAATGAACAAAGTCATAAACACTTTTTAACTTTGTTGTACAAGTGTTAAAAACGTAACAAAAGTGTTATTAATTGAAATAACAGTGAAAATTGGCAGAGATAAATTTATTTTATTAATCTAAAAAATAACAAAAAAAAATAATGTAATACATATAAATAACAGTGAAAATTGTACGCAACGGGGGTGATATGGGGCCTATAACCAAATTATGATTCCAATCTCGTGCGACTAAAGATTCAAAAGAAAATTATTTTTCTTTTAAATGGTGAAAACATTACCACCTGATATGCATATTCGCTAGCTTTAAGTGCATGCGCCGTCGTGTTCAACGGAACGTAAAAAAGAAAACAAGAAAGATCTTACATAAAGCATTGATTATGAAACACTTTCCAACTTCAATACAATTTTATACAAACATCTCTCAAATGCGATGCATACGGTAACATGCCTCGGTAATACTTTTAAAATTATCACAATACTACATTAATTTATTTGAAAACTTCATCGAAGAAAATGAACTTCATTCAAATGACGGCATTGAAATATAAATTGCCTGGTTTAAACATCTCTAAAATGCGATACATTCCTCGGTAATATTTTTTAAATTATCATGACAATACAATAATTTATTATATTTGAAAACTTCATCGAAAACGAATGAACTTTATTCAAATGACGTCATCGAAATATAAATTGCCTCTATATAAATGCAGCATTCATTCATAATCATTTGTCCAATCGTTTAATTCATCGCAATACTATAACAATTTATTTTATTTAAAAATTTGAAAAATTGTTATCTACCATATTTATTTTAAAATATGAGACATTTCTGATATATAAAATAATTTAACTCTTGGAAAGATATTTATTATATAATATATCGCTTTTTTCTTTCTGGAGGCTCTAACGAGAGTCAGAATTTAATTGAATTTTTTTTTCTCCCTATATTAAATAATTTTTATTTAAAAAACTACCTAACATATTTTACTGAATTTTTTTTATATATTTTATGGGATAATTTGAATATTTTCTAAAATTTTCGAAGCAATTTGTGAATTTTATATTCGCTTAAAAAACGTTTGAAAAATTAGGTCCCATAGGATTCAATGCATTTCATTTTTTCAATCCGGGTTCAATAAAAAACTAATTGGGTGATATTATTCATTTATATTCTCATAGGTCCCACAGACCGTCTGAATAACATACTAAAATTTCATTTTGATAAACTCATTTTAACGGCAGTTATCGTGCTAACGGACAGACAGACAGACAGAATTAACAAAGTCATAAACACTTTCAACTATGTTGTAAAATGTTAAACAAGAAAGATCAATCATGCTTAAAGCATTGATTATGAAACACTTTCCAACTTCAATGCAATTTTATTTAAAAAAGTCGAAAATGCAATACATTCCTAGGTAATATTTTAAAACTTATCACAATACTACATTGATTTATTATATTTGAAAACTTAAACCTTCATCGAAAAAAATGAACTTCATTCAAATGACGGCATTGAAATATAAATTGCGTGGTTTAAATATCTCTAAAATGCAATACATTCCACGGTAATATTTTTAAATCTATCATAATACTACGATAATTTATTATATTTGAAAACTTCATCGAAAACAACTGAAATTAATTCAAATGACGTCATAGAAAAAATAACACGCCTGGATCTCTCTATAAAAGCAGGATTTCATTCCTAACTTTCTCCATTTCATTCATCACAATACTATAATAATTTATTTTATTTAAAAACTTCATCGAAAACAACTGAAATGAATTCAAATGACGTCATAGAAAAAATAACACACCTGGATCTCTCTATAAAAGCAGGATTTCATTCATAACTTTCTCCATTTCATTCATCACAATACTATAATAATTTATTTTATTTAAAAATTAAGACCATGGAGCTACAATTCATAAACTTTATGCTTAAAACTTCATCGAAAAAAATCGTCCTTCTGTTTATAAAATCAATTAATATTCCATTCATATCAACTATGCAGACTCCATGAACTAAATGATTTTGTGTTAAAGAAATACAGTAATTCTAATACAACTCATTCTACATATTTTGCTGTTTACATTTTACATAGGTGAAAAATAGGCTTAGTTATAGAAATAATAAAATTTGAATGAGAATTTAAACTCAAATATATTGTCATTGTGTTGTTTTACTATGTAGATGCACAGAATTTAAGCAGAAATAAAGTAGTTTTAGGATGGATACAACACTAAATATGAATTAAAAAGAACTTTAAAAAATCACGAATTTGAAACAAGATGGATGCCATATATCATTTTGAAGTGGGTCATGTGATCGTTTCATATCATGGTCACGTGATCGTTTCATATAAGATGTGTAATTATTATTTTAATTTTTATTTAAAAAACTACTGAATATATTTAGCTGAATTTTTTTTTATATATTTTATGGAACAATTTGACTATTACCTAAAATTTTCGAAGCAATTTGTGAATTTTAAATCCGCTTAAAAAATGTTAGAAAAATTAGGTCCCATAGGACTCAATGTATTTCATTTTTTCAACCCGGGTTCAATCCAAAACTAATTGTGTGATATTATTCATTTATATTCCCATAGGTCCTACAGACCGTCTGAACAACATACTAAAATTTCATTTTGATTAAGTCATTTTTACGGCAGTTATCGTGCTAACGGACAGACAGACAGACAGACAGACAGACAGACAGAATGAACAAAGTCATAAACACTTTTCAACTTTGTTGTAAAGTGTTAAAAAAGAATCGTAGAAATGATCAGCACATTCCCGAGTTAACCACTGATTCCAAACTTTAAAATGGGCCCGATTCCGAGCAGGAGAAAGAAGAAAAAACTTCAATTGGCAGCTTTCAATGGGAAACAGCAAGCTGATTAAAAAATTTTAAGAATTCACTCGCTTAAAAATTATAATTAATAAACGGATGGATTGGGAAAATAGTTTTTGCTTAGGAGCACTGTGTCATATTTACAGTAGCTGGTGTTAAATTATAAACATCGAATTACTTATCAATTTTCTTATATCTCAATATAAAAATCAAAGAGCTTTCAAACAGGCGAAAAGTATATATTTTTTTAAAGAATCACGAAAATTCGTCTATTAATCGTATTTATTCTCTGAAAAAGAATCTTCTTGAAAAAGAATATTTGTAGATCTTTCAGTGTCAAGATGTAAATTCTGCGATAATTTTCGATCGCTAAGAAATCGATTTATGTGACTAACGCCCCAAATCGTTGTAAATCGCTAAAACATAAAATAACTAAAACACTAATGAAAATTAAGAAAAATAATGCCAAGGTGCATGTATTCGGATCCTGAAGTACCTGTGTACCAAATTTCATGGTCGTACGAAGATTAGATTTACCACTACAGACCGCACACACGTACATAGCACACTAAAACATAGACATACTTCTTTATAATGTAAAATAAACACTATTTCAATACCCTAAAAAAACACAGAATGCTATACTTGGGAGTGGACAAATATGGGCTTAACCATTTACACAATTGATACATATCTTGTAGATATCTTCTAAATAATGCTAATTTTGTATAATTAAATGTAATTGTCAGGATTTTTAATTTGGTAATTTCCTTATAGGAGGCATGGTCGCCATATCACTTACCTAGGAAGAACTAATACAAGACCCCTTTACAATTATCAGAGATGATATACACTGCCCTTTAAATGTTCAGGGTTCTAAATGTTCATAACTTATGAAATTCTAATGTCCAAATCACATAACTTTTGAGAAGGCAATGCATTACACAAATATTTTATAGATCTATATTTTAATAATATTATCGAAGGTTATACAAAACTCAGAAAAAAATAATTTACTCTCCGATTGTGATTTTCTTTTATCCACGTGCATAACATTACATAGAAAATCTTTATATACTAATTGCCAAGTGTCCGTCTCTCTGTCTGTCTGTCTGTCTGTCACGCTTTCTTTAGGCACTTCCCGAATAGATAGAGACTTGCAATTTAGTACACGGCTCGGTCGTTCGATAAAACCCCCTGGAAAAATCGAATTATCCGAAAACGTTCTATAGAAGGGGTGCCCCACACCAAAACGTTCGAAAAGTGAAATGATGGGAAAGCATGCTTTGCGATAAGATAGAGACTTCAAATTTGGTGTATGGGTAAACCGTGTGAAAGGAAAAAAGTGTACAATTTCAGATTTTGAACATGTTCTACTTAAGGGGGTGCAGCACACCAAAATGTTCGATTTACCGAATAAATGAGAAACGGCCACTTTAAAATTTGATAGAGGCTTGAAATTTGGTATATGGGCTAATCATTTGAAGAAAACACCTAAAACAAATATAGTTTTCTTAAATGTTCGTTTAGGGGGTGCTCCACACCAAAACGTTCGAAAAGTGAAATGATGGGAAAGTGTGCTTTCCGATAAGATAGAGACTTCAAATTTGGTGTATGGATAAACCGTTTGAAAAGAAGAAAGTGTACAATTTCAGATTTTCAATATTTTCTACTTAAGGGGGTGCTGCACACCAAAATGTTCGATTTACCGAATAAATGAGAAACGGCCACTTTAAAATTTGATAGGGGCTTGAAATTTGGTATATGGGCTAATCATTTGAAGAAAACACCTAAAACAAATATAGTTTTCTAAAATGTTCGTTTAGGGGGTGCTCCACACCAAAACGTTCGGAAAGTGAAATGATAGAGAAGTATGCTTTGCGATAAGATAGAGACTTTAAATTTGATGTATGAGTAAACCGTTTGGCAGGAAGAAAGTATACAATTTCAGATTTCGAATATTTTCTACTTAAGGGGGTGCCGCACTCCGAATTGTTCGATTTACCGAATACATGAGAAACGATTACATTAAAATTTGATAGAGGCTTGATATTTGGTATATGGGCGAATAATGCGATAGTAAATCCAATGAAAATGGATTTTTTCAAAAATGCATATTTAAGGTTGTGGGTACTGTACACAAAAACATTCGAAAGGTGAATTGATAGAAAAATCATGTTTTGCAATGAGATAGAGACTTCAAATATGGTGTAGGGGTAAATAGTTGGAAAGGTAGAAAGTGCGCAATTTCAGTTTTCCAACATTTGCTATTGTAGGGGGGTGCCGCTTACTAAAATATGCGATTTGTCGAACAAACTGAAAACGCCTCCTTTACAATGCCATAGAGGCTTGAAATTTAGCATATGGGCTCATCATTTGAAAAACAAACCCAAGATGAATATGGTTTTTAAAAAATGTTCATTTAAGAGGGTGCAACACAGAAAAACGTTCAAAAGAGGAAGTGATGGAAAAACATTCTTCGCGATAAGATAGAATCTTCAAATTTTGTGTACGGGGAGATAGTTTGAAAGGAAGAAATTGTGCATTTTCAGATTCCCAATATTTGCTACTTTAGGGTGTGCCGCATACCAATATCTTCGATTTTCCGAATAATGAGACAATTCTCTTTTAAATGTGATACAGGCTTGATATTTGGTATATAAGCCAATCATCAGATAAAAAACTCAAGATGAACAGAATTTTTCAGAAATGTTCATTTATGGTACTGCTCTACAGAAAAACATTCGAAAGGGGAAATGGTAAATTAGCATGCTTCGGGGTGGGATAAAGACTTTAATTTGGTGTACGGGAAAATAGTTCTAAAGGAAGAAGTGCGCAATTTAAGTTTTCCAATATTTTCGTTGGGTTTCCAGTTTCTTACTTATTCTTAGGTGTTCTGCACACCAAAATATTCAAGTTGCTGAATTAATGTGAAATCCGAATTATTCGAAAATTTACATTATTCAGGTGTTCCTTATTGTGAGACCGTTGATATTCAACGGGTATTCTTCTAGTTCTTTATTTATTTTTGTATAATATTTTTGAACATATAATAAACAATTAAATATTTTCATTTCTTTTTTCTGTAGTTAAAATGAAAGTAGAAATAAATTTTATCTATGCTGTAAAAATATTTAAAGCTGAAACTGTACAAATTTAGCTTTATAAACTGCTTTAAAATTAACCATAATTGTTAAATAAAATAAATAAGGGAATAAAGAAAAATTTGATTTTGAAATGGAAATATTTATACATATAATGTTAAATCAGAGTTGTTTCATTTTGTAGTTCTGAAATATTCTTGGATTTTCTTCGAAAGACTTTGTTCAATCACATTCTTAGTGATTCACTTTCTTAGATATGGTATTTATCGGTATTTTATTTTATCAGAGCTCCTCACAAAGGAATAACCACTGGCTGCACTGAGAATTTTCTATGTAACAGTGTCTGTGTTAACTACACAAACCATATAAATTACTGTAATGATGATATTTTGCAGATATTTCCATGTTATCATGGTAGTAATGGCAATTCGCATTTGATGAACTTTAATGACAGTCGCGATCCAGTGCTGCTGTTTGAACTATGAACATGATTTAAAAATTTGATTTCGGTTATTCAAGTTTCTATTCTGTATTTAATTTGATGTTAGTGAATGGCGACATTATTTTATTTCCCAGTTCACTTTCGTTTTTCACTTTTGTTCAATTTGAAATAAATATTTAATGATATTTATTAGGATTAATTAAATTTTTTTAGTGTTACTGAGCTGTATGGCCAATACCATTAGATTTAATAATAAATTATTTGCATAGGCCTAGTTAGTTATATTACATACTTTATAATATAACAATATGTTACATTTGTATAAGTGACAGTAACATTTGTATAAGTAGTGATGTATTAGTTTTATTATGTTATAGATTTTTCAAGTCTGCGTTTCACCGTAGCATTAGAAAACAATGTTCCACTGTACCCTCAATGTATAAATTGTATTTAAAAAGTAATTGCTATTATAAATGGACCATATATGTTATATATATTTTAATTCATATATTATACTTACCGCTGTACTTTCTTTATTTAGTGCAGCAAAAAGCATGAAGTGTCCATTTTTTTTTCTAGCAACTCGTAGAACAACAGTTTGCCAAAAATTTATTTTACTCGCCTATTTTTACTTTCCCTGAAATACATGGTAATGTATAGGGAATGTATTGGAATCATACCGAAAATCGCAACTCGAGTTTTCGACGGATCTACACGTTTCGAGACCTCTAGAATACGAAAATACTATTTCTAGTGTGACGTCTGTGTGTGTGTTTGTGTGTCTGTCTGTCTGTGTGTCTGTGCAATGTATGTATTCACACTAACTGAATGGACCGAATTTCATAAAATTTGGTATGTAAGTCACTTGGGTGAGACCCTGGTGCTGATTAGTTTTGGGTAGGATTCGTAAAAACAGAACCCGTTTTTTTTGCGAAATGACCCGTAAAAATTTCATGTACCCACTCTAGCTAAAGTACTAATTGACCAAATTTCACAAAATTTGGTAATTAAGTTACTTGTGGGACACTCTGGTGCTTATTAGATTTTACTACGATTCGGTAAAGAGCAACCAGCCTTTTTTTTACAAAATGATCCGCAAAAATCGCCAAAATCTGAAAAAAGATCTACGTATGCTGTGTATGAATTAAATTCTTGTTTTATACGCAATTTTTGACGAGGAAAAGAATATAACACACTCCATTATATTTTAGGACTTACCGTTCTCAAGATATTTGAGATTTCTTGCATTTTTGTTACGCCGCTATCGGAAAAATATTCAATTACCAAATAAAAACAAAAATTGAATTAAAAATGCAAATTTAGTGTTATTTTGTGCAATTAAACTCAATTTAATGAATTATAAAAAAGATGAAGAGAACATGAATATGAGTCAGCCGGGAAAGTCATTTGCTGCCCACATCAGATGCTTGCATTTGGAGTCGTTCGTATGGCAGCCTACAAATTCCAAATATCTTGGAAACTTTGTAGAAGAGGTATGCATGGTAGCATCATTTATTGGAACATCCTGTTATAGGCAGGAATGCTGTTTGTCTGTACCCCGGTATCCTATTGTACCCCAATATGCCCTATTTGATTCACTACAATACGTCACATATTTTATCTCAAAGTAAAAAAAAAATCTTGTATCACATTTAAAATATTTCGTATCTCTAACATGTACATTTATTTCTGTTTTTCATCTGTATCTGTCCTTGAATCAATGGCCAATCGATCTGGATTTTTTTTTTTGTGCTGTTTGTTTATCGAACGAATTATGTCCTTCAAACCGCTGTTCACCTAGTACAGATTTGACATACCGTTTCTAGAAATACATTCAAAATTCGAACGAGATGTAATTTTCCGACCATTTTTATTTTGGTCCACTTTTATATAAATAACTAGAAGAATTTATATATAGTAAAACAAATAAAACCAAAAAGCATAGTTTTTTTTAAAGTACCCCTTTTTATTATTTTTATGTGATTTAAATGTATGAGAAATGTATGTACTAAAATGTATCCAACTAAAATGTATAAAAGGCAACGATATACCATATTTGGTTCCTCTGATTGTCCCGGTTATCAATTTATTCCAAGCAACGGGAATTTTCCATGGCTGGCTCAAGACGGGCTGAGAGGTAAAGATTCAAAATAAAATAAAATAAATAAATAAAATATGGCGTGAAAAACAACGGCATAATCAATTTAGACTTTCTAGTTGCTCCGCCACTCCTGTTATTGCCTTAAAATTAGTACATTCCTATGTTGGGCCGAAGACGGGCTACCCCAATAAGGCTCAGAATGTAAATAATTAAAATGCATTAGAAAAGACAACGACGTACTAATCTTGAACTTTTAGCTGCTCTGATTCTTGACTTATTCCCCCAAAACTACTACATTTCTAGGACGAAATAGCCCGATAATGTTCAAAATCAAAAGAAAGTAAATATGTCATAAAGACAGCGAAAAATACAATATCATGGTACTGTGATAACTGGAACCTGATTAGTTAGAGCCTTAAAGATTTGAATCACACTGATAAATACCAGATCAAGTTAAACAAGAGCGATCAATAATACAAGCATCATTGATTATTAAAAACTTTCCAACTGAAATGCAATTTTATTTAAACATCTTTAAAATGCGATACATTCAGCGTTGATATTTTTTAAATAATCACAGTACTACAATAATTTATTACAATTCGAAAATTGAAACTTTTTATAAAAAGACAATGCTATGAATCATCTGCTTCTCTATGTAAAGTCAATGACTATTTCATTCATATCACTTGTATTCCAGACTCCAGATCTAAATAATTTTCCGTGAAGAAAATTCAACAATTTTTATTCAACTCATAATCATTTAATTTGTTTACATTCTGCATGCTATAGAAATTAGGCTTCATTGTAGAAATAATCCAAATTTAGTGATCATTTAAAATAAAAACAAGAAACATCAATCACGCATATAGCATTGATTGTGAAACACTTTCCAACTGAAATGCTATCCGCTGAATGTATCGCATCTTTAAAAGGCGATACATTCAGCTGAAATATTTCTTTAGTTATCACAGAACTACAAGAATTTATTTTACTTGAAAACTTAACACTTCATTGAAAAATGAACTTTATTCAAATGACGTTATCGAAACATAAATCGTCTGGCTCTCTATGTAAACGCAATGAAGATTTCATTCATACACTTTTATTCCAGACACCAGAGTTAAATAATTTTGCGTCAAAAATGCAGCAATTTTTATACAACTCATCTTACAACCATTTTTCTACATTCTCATAAATTATCATAGTACTGCAATAAGTTATTTCACTTGGAAGCGTAAAACTATGGAGGTAAATCTACTTTCTAACTCTATACTTAAAACTTCATTGAAAAATGCAATGTTATAAAATCGTTGCTATGTGAAATCAAGGAATATTCATATCATCTATATTCATATCATCTATATTCTAGACTCCAGAGCTAACTAATTTTGCGTTAAAAAAATTCAGCAATTCTTATACAACTCATCTTACAGCTTGATTTGTTTACATTCATCTTAGGTTAAAATTAGGCTAAATAATCAAAGTTTGATGATCATTTAAACTCAAAAATATTGTAATTGATTTGGCGCAAAATATATATATATGCACAGAAATTAATCAAACATAAAGCGGTTTTAGGACAGATGCAACACTAAATATTAATTAAAAAGAACTTAAAATCACGATTTTGACACAAGATGGATGACATTGATCATTTAAACTCAAATATATTCTAATTGCGTTGTTTCAAAATATAGATGCACAGAAATTAAGCAAAAAAAAAATCGGTTTTAGGACAGATGCAACACTAAATATAAATTAAAAAGATCTTCAAAAATCACGATGTTGTCATAAGATGCATGTCATATTTTATTTTGCAGTGGATCATGTGATCTCTTCATATTATATGGGTGTAATCATTATTTTATTTTTTATTTTAAAAAATACCAAACATATTTTGCTGAAATATTTTTCATGGGATAATTTCATGGGATTTTGTTTTATGGAATAATTTGAATATTTCCTAAAATTTTCGAAGCAATTTGTCAGTTTTAACTTTGCTTAAAAAATGTTTGAAAAATTAGGTCCCATAGGGTTCAATGCATTTCAATTTCTCAAGCCGAGTGCAATCCAAAACTAATTGGTTGATATTATTCCTTTACTTTTCCGTATTTTCCACAGACCTTCTCAACTACATACTGAAATTTCATTATGATAAAGTCATTTTACGGCCGTTATCGTGTGAATGAACAAACAGACAGACAGACAGACAGAACGACCAAAGTTATAAAAACACTTTTCAACAATGTTGTAAAGAGTTAAAAATTGTAATTGCGTTGACACAGAATTAGATACACAGATAATATGCAAAAATAAATTTTTATGACGGATGCAACACTAAATATAAATTCAAACATCCCGATTTTTACACTGGGGAAGAATTGATGCCATATTTTATTTTTAAATGAGTCACGGGATCTCTTTTTATCATATGGGTGCAACTATTATTTCAATTTTTATTTAAAAAACTACCTATCACATTTTGCGTAAAACATTTTCCACATTTTATGTAATAATTTGAATATTTCCTGAAATGTTAGAAACAATTTGTGAATTTTAACTTTGCTTAAAAAATGTTTGAAAAATTAGGTCCCATAGGGTTCAATGCATTTCAATTTCTCAACCCGAGTTCAATCCAAAACTAATTGGTTCGTATTATTCATTTACTTTTCCGTATTTCCCACAGATCTTCTCAACTATATACTAAAATTTCATTATGATAAAGTCATTTTATGGCCGTTATCGTGTGAATGAACAAACAGACAGACAGAACGACCAAAGTTATAAAAACACTTTTCAACAATGTTGTAAAGAGTTAAAAATTGTAATTGCGTTGACACAGAATTAGATACAGAGATAATATGCAAAAATAAATTTTTATGACGGATGCAACACTAAATATAAATTCAAACATCCCGATTTTCATACTGGGGAAGAATTGATGCCATATTTTATTTTCAAATGAGTCACGGGATCTCTTTTTATCATATGGGTGTAATTATTATTTCAATTTTTATTTAAAAAACTACCTATCACATTTTGCTGAAACAAATTTCCCACATTTTATGTAATAATTTGAATATTTTCTAAATTTTTTGGAACAATTTGTGAATGTTAACACCACTTAGAAAATGTTTGAAGAATTAGGTCCAATGTATTTCGTTTCTTTAATCCGGGTTAAATTCGAAACTAATTAGGTGATATTATTCATTTTGATTCCCATATGTTCTACGGACCGTCTCAACAACGTACTAAAATTTAATTTTGAAAAAGTCATTTTTGCGTCAGTTATCGTGCAAACGGACAGACAGGCTAAACACTTTACAACTGCGTTGGAAAGTGTTAATAAAATGTTGTAAAAATACAACTATGTGTGAAACGCGTGACAATTTCTACAACCTAAAATTTCGATTTTGTATAAAAATAAAAAAAAATATCAAATATAAAACTAGCTTTCGTCTAGATCGAGCAGAAATTAATCACCGTTGAAATACCCATTTCATGATTCATATGATTTTATCACTCACTTTATCACTCACTTTCTTCAAAAGTGACTGATATTTTCCACTTTCTTCAAAAGTGACTGATATTTTTCACTTTCTTCAAAAGTGACTGATATTTTCCACTTTCTTCAAAAGTGACTGATATTTTTCACTTTCTTCAAAAGTGACTGATATTTTTCACTTTCTTCAAAAGTGACTGATATTTTTCACTTTCTTCAAAAGTGACTGATATTTTTCACTTTCTTCAAAAGTGACTGATATTTTCCACTTTCTTCAAAAGTGACTGATATTTTCCACTTTCTTCAAAAGTGACTGATATTTTTCACTTTCTTCAAAAGTGACTGATATTTTCCACTTTCTTCAAAAGTGACTGATATTTTTCACTTTCTTCAAAAGTGACTGATAGTTTCCACTTTCTTCAAAAGTGACTGATATTTTCCACTTTCTTCAAAAGTGACTGATATTTTCCACTTTCTTCAAAAGTGACTGATATTTTTCACTTTCTTCAAAAGTGACTGATATTTTTCACTTTCTTCAAAAGTGACTGATATTTATCACTTTCTTCAAAAGTGACTGATATTTTTCACTTTCTTCAAAAGTGACTGATATTTTTCACTTTCTTCAAAAGTGACTGCCTTCATTGTGCAACAGGTAAACTTTATGTCGAGAACGATCCATTAGTTAATTAAGTGATGTTATTGCTGCTATTTGTAATTTAAAATACTTATGCATCATTGATTCATTAAATTGACCAAAAAAATAAATTACATACGATTTTTATAGTTATAGTACAGAAGGCACTGTAGTTATAGATTGAAAATCGTGCAACACTTCCATAACAGTGCATTTTATTATTATGCCAGTCATTTTAAATAAAATAAAACACATCAAAACTATTAGTTTATTAATTTTTGGCATAAATATTTTTCCAGTTTTTCAAGGAAAAAGTAACAATTGAAATTTTGAGTATATTTCCCAGTCTCCAATTTCCGTGAAAATCAATAAATATTTTACGTATATAGCCTTGAAACAAACGTGTCATATGCCTCTAGCTAAAAACTGTTCACAACACAAGACAATAAAGTAAGAATATACAACAGTTTCGGAGGAGGAACGAGTGTGCTCTTTCAGGATAAAAAAGACAGTGCTGCCAATTCAGCAAAGGGGGAAAATGGCCACTGTTGCTCTCTGCTTTTTATCCCGAAGATGAAATCTGATTTTGCATACGAAACCGATGACATCGTTGCCTTTTTATATAGGCCAATAAAGAATTTTATACGCATATATTATTTAATAATAGTGTTAATAAAATGTTTTATACGCAGTATAGCTTGAGAGGCAGTATTATACAAGTAATTCAAGTACATTAGACAAATTCTTAATAATGATATATAATTGTGATAAAAAAATCAATACGCCAGACAAAACGGAAATCAAACACATGTCTTTTGATCTCTTTAGAGTTATGTTGACCAGTAACACTCAGGATATGATGAAAATTATGATAAATTAAGTAACTCATAGCAAATAATTCTCTATGCAAGCACAAAACAGTTCACAAAGCAACAAAATAAAGATATTCAATGGCTTTTAATAAATAATCATTTTATATATCTAATTTTACTCTACAAAATGATTAAAACTTCTCAAAGTTTTAATCTTTCTAAAGATTAAAAGTTTAAGAAGTTTTAATGTTTATGATTAAAACTTCTTTTAATCAAAAAGATTAAAACTTTATTTTTGCATTAGAAAGCTAATCCGTTCTAATTTCTAGATAATATAAGTTTTTTAAGATAATTCATCTAATAAATATATAAAATATATGTTATAATAATTAAATCTGTTTACAATATTTTATTTAAAGTGTGCTGCGTTTATCATTTAACAATTATTTCTGATGCATCTCGCCTGTGGAGCAGCAATAATATAGTCAGCAAGAAACTTGCTATAAGCCACAATTTTTGCGAACTTCTGTGGAAGCTGAAAATTTCAGTCCTTACACGGGGCCGGCATAAAAATTTGAACGCCCATTATTGGCAGGAAATGTGCTTATGCACCACTCATCTTGTTGCTGGCAAACATTTTCCATACTAGTTTTTGCAAAACAAATTTCCTTGAAACATATATTTCTCAGTATATGCTATATATAAGGATCAGATGATAAATGATAAATTTAGCATCAAATTCCGGAAGAGAATGGGGCGGGGTTTCTAAGGATTTTAACATCTCTAAATCATTTTCCATTTCGAGTTTAAAATTTTTCACTTTAATTGAAACATTTATTTCTCATGATGGGTTATTGATAGAGTTCAGATAATTACTGATATGGATTCATCATCAAATTCTGAAGTGGGTCAAGAGACTCGCTAAGAATTTGCATTTCCGGTCTGGAGATGTCAATTTCAATTCAAAAATTTTCATTTTTCTAGAAACATCTGTTTCTCGGGAAATGCTGTAGATATAGCTTAGTATTGATTGGTATAGATGTAGCATTAAATTTCGGATTTAAAGGAGTGTTCACTAAGGATTCACACTTCCAGTTCAAAATTTTTCTTTAAACATCTAAATCTCAATATGGAATATATGGATAGAGCTTTTGCTGTTGCTTTATATAAATTTGATACTAAATCCCGGATCAGGCAAAAAGGTTAACTAAAGTTTCAAACTTCCGATTTCTTTTCACTTCCGGGTTAAAAAAATTTCATGAAGAATATATGACTCAGAATTGGCTATATATAAAGCTTAAACAAAAGCCTAATATAGATGATTCAATATCAAAATCCAGGGAGAGGTGTTCACTAAGGATTTCCATTTCCGGTTCTGAAGTTGTAAAAATACACATGACTGTACGAAATAGATGCGCAAAAGATAAAAAAATGCTTAATAGTTCCGCCGAAAATGAAGTAGCATACCACTTATCACTATATGGAGGCTCAATATATATATTACTTTTACACCGTTAAACATTTATCTATAAAGAAATGTGTGGCATCCAGAATATTACTGGAGAATTATTACGATGAAATAACAGAAATTTTAGAATTTAAATATAATAAATACAAAAAGTTTAATTTACTAAATATGATTTCTTAGTAATATCAAAGATATTCCCAGATATTCTACTAACACGACATGAAATAATTTTATTTCTTTTTATTTCAACCCATCTAACAAATTCGATCGTGCTACAGCTTGGAAGAAAACAAGACATACATGTCATCTTATTATTTATTATGCAAATCTTGCTGTCTTGATCTTGTTTCCTTTCGAATGTTCTACCTTGCAACAACAGTGAGTGGAATGCCTGCATTCAAAATGCAAAAGTTGGATTTTGCATTACGGTTAAAGCCTCCATTGTTTTAATGAAAATATTTATTATTTATATTATGTTTCTTTGTCCTAAAATAGAAAAATAAATTCTAATAAAAAAAGAGAAATACCGCAGTTTCAGCCTTTTAGACTTTTTGATGAAAAGTGCGCAGTAAGCTGGTTTAGACGTACCAAATTGGCTTGTGCGTAAAGTCAAACCTGCTTACTAAAACTAGAATGGTTTAATATGTAGTTTTTACGTCATCTGCATACAATATAAAGCAGTGTTTTTCAAACTTTTTGGGTAGCGGTACCCATTTAATATAGTAACGGAACCCCAAATTGAGTAAAGTTCCTTGTGGTCCAAATTATGCCTTTAAATTTTACTTGTTTTCACTTTCCCTGCAATACATGGTAATGTATAGCGAAAGTATTGGAATCGTGCTGAAAATCACAACTCGAGTTTTCGACTGATCTACACGTTTTGGGACCTCTAGAACACGAAAAAACTATTTTTAGCGTGACGTCTGTGTGTGTGTGTCTGTCTGTCTTTGCAGATCCACCTCAATGAAAAACTAATGGACTGAATTTCACAAAATATGGTGCGTCAGTTCCTTGTGGGTGACACTGATGCTGATTAGATTTTGGTACGATAAAAGGACCTGGCTTTATTTCGAAATGGCCCGCAAAAATTGTCTGTATCCACTCTAGCTGAGAAACTAGATTTGGTAGATAAATCACTTGTAGGTTAATCTGTTTCTGATTAGATTTTGGCAGGATTCGGAAGAAAAGGAATGGATTTTTTTAACGAAATAGCCCGCAAAAATCGTTAAATCTAAAAATAAAAGGCTACGTATGCTCAAATATATCAATTAAACGTTTTTATGCGTAATTTTTGACGACGGAAAGAACGAAACCAACCCCATTACTCTAGGACCAACCGTTCTCGAGATATTTTAGTTTTTCGCAAATAAAAACGAAAATTAAATAAAAAGTGAAAATTCAGTGTAATTTAAAATAATTATGGCTGTTATTTTGTGCCATTAAACTCAATTTAATGAATTATTGAAGAAATAAAGAACACGTGAATGTGAGTGTCATGAGCTGTAGATTTTTTACTAAAATGTCTAACGACACATCTGAAACATTTTTTAAACATTGAATTATGTTGTTTTGACTTCTATAATGACTTCTATAACAGTTATTTGTATTTTACTTCTATGGTGTAAAACTGTATGATTCAATACTTTTCATTTAAAAAAATTTTTTTTTTCTTGGGTAATCTGACTATTCATGTGCAAATTCTGTTCGCAATTTATCAATTACCACTGATGAACATCTGAAGTCCGAAAGCCCTTTAATTTTAGTCTGATTTTAACGTCTTATTAATGTGATCATATAGAGGCTTGTATTATAACGTGCTATTCTTTGAAATATAACAAGAATGTCTAATGTTTTATGATGTTTAACGATTTCAATATAAAATATCTTGCATTATCTTGAAAAGTAAAATATCTTGCAATATCCTGAAAAGTAAACTATTTTGCAATATTTTGAATTCTCATCAGTCATTCCATTTCATAAGAATTTTACAAAAAATTATGATTTATTTTTACATTATATGCCTCAATTCTTTTTTTTCCTCAAAAAAGTATACAACAGTTTGAAGGCTTTGAAGAAATAAACAGAACGTGAATATGAGTCTACGGGGAAAGTCATGTTCTGCTCACAATAGATATTTTATTTTCCCTACAACAACTTGTAATGTGCAGAGAAAGTAGTGAAATCGAACCGGAAATCGGAAATCGTGTTTTCGGCGAATCTACACTTTTTGAGCACTCTAGAACCGGAAAAAAAATCTGATGTAGGCAACACATGACTTTCCTTATATAATGCAATGAATTTACTACTTTTACAACTGAAAAAAACTTTATTCTTATAGTAGATACTTATATTCTTTCCATGATAATGAATTTTCTTCAATTAGACGTCATTTTCATTGATTTAGCGTCATTTTTATCAATTTGGCGAGATTTTTGTTAATTTGGCAACAATTAAAAATGTCGCCAAGTTGGCGACATTCCGTCAAATTCGTCGCCAAAATCTCGCCAAGTGTTATGAATGGAGAAATAACTTATTCTTACAGAAGATAAATAACTATTGGCGTTCAAATACAAAAGTATTGCACAAAGTATCTTTTTTCATAAATGGAACGAGCTAGATCCACGAGAATGATGTCACCCAATTTATCGCATGGTATTACATATGAAAAGTGAATATGTTTCTCAATGGGAAATATATTTTTTTTCATTTTATATGACTTTTTCATAATTTTTTTGAAAAATGTGCAATATCTCGAGAACGGTTCATGTTAGCGTTCTAAAATTTATGCCAATCGTTTTCTAATGAAAAATTACATAAGAAATGTCTGTTTGCGTAACTTTATGAGCGGTTTTGATTTTTTGACGATTTTCCCAACATTTAATTCGAAAATTTAGGAGTGTTCTGTACAATCGATTGCGTATAAAAACAATAGGCTTCCAGTGTTTACGGATTGTGATTTTTGTACCAAATTTTGTTCAAATCGGTCCATTCGTTCGTCAGTTATCGTCTCCACAGTCTCACTGACACACACACACACACACACACACACATACTTTCACACACACACACACACACACACACACACACAGACATCACTCCAAAAATGTTTGATTCGTGATCAGGGATGCTTGAAACGCGCTCTCCCGTCGAAAATTCGAATTCGAATTTTCGACCCCGTCACAATACTTTCCTTATACATTATGTATATAAAGAAAGTAATAAATTTTGAACGTGACGTCTCTGTGTGTCTTACTGTGAAATGTAAGTATCAACTTTAACTCAAAAGTAATGGATGATGTGACACAAAAATTGATAAGTCACTTGTGCGTTATCCTAGTACTGATTACATTTGGTATAATTCGGAAAATAGAGCCTACATTTTTAACAAAATGGACCCCAAAAGTCGTCAAATCTGAAAAATAAGACTAATTTTACCGAAATGTAAAATAATAAAACCAATATTTATATTCTAGGAGGATATTGTCGTATGGTTTTTCTCATGCTTCCAATATTTTAAATTTGGATCAGAATCTCATAGAGTTTCGTCCAGAACAGAGCACCAGGCGCGAAGCGCCTTTAATCTCCAATCTCTAGGTGTGGTTCTTATCTTCATACTGTGACATTATTTCATTGGTCCATAGTTGGAGGTTCGAGGTTTTTGATTTACTGTTTTTATTATTTGTCCTAGCTCCTAGTGTGGCAGTTTGTTGCACATTAAGAGTTTAAGCAGTTTGGGGGGTTGATGCAGGTCTGAGGGTAATTGGATCAGAATGTACAGGTGTCTGTTCCTGAGACGGCAAGGCAATGAATACCCTACGCCCCACTTGACCACATGTTACGCCAAGGCCGGAAACAAGTTAAAGCTTTGGAATTCTCCGCGGTCTGATAGTCAGAGGTGTTCAGTGTACGAAAGGGATACCGACCCCTTTGAATTAGGGCGCAGTGGGGTCAGAGGTTACGTGGGGCTAAAATGTCAGTGATAGCCAGTGGTGTCATTTTGTCCATTAGTAAGCGGCCTGGGCGTTGTTCTTGAACCCAAAGGCCAATAAAGAAAAGAGTAGGCGTGTGTTAATTTTTAGAATGTTTTCGCAGAGTGAGAAAGACAAGTGTGAATAAGCGAGGAGAATGTTTTGTGATAGAAAAGTGGAAAGACCTGACAGGAGTCTGATGATGTCCCGAGGAATCTGACAATCCCCGGGTGAGACTGTCTGAGCCCAGTGCCAAGCCACTGTAATCAACATTCATGGTCGACCAATTCAATACACAATTCCTCTTTACCCCCCATCTCTCTCTCTCTCCTTGCCCACACGTAATGCCTATTTCTTGTCACTAGAAAGTTATGCTTTTACGTATGCTTTTACAGAGGTTGTATCTATGTAAAATACTTTATACTGTTTTCTTTTCATGTGTGGGGTGTGTGTTTAGTATAGTAGATGTCAATAAATATTTTATGTTTTAAAATTATTTAAAGGTGTCCTTATTTTCAGTTAACGTAACATTATATTTTTTCGCCATCATAGCCACTCTTCACTTTCCGGACATAACGTGTGGTAAAGTATCAAATAACAGATCTATTGTTGAGATCCTCCTAGATCTCGAAAATGGATCAAAATAAAAAATTAGAAAATGTTTGAAATTTTGATTAACTGACAATGTTTTTCACTGCAGTTAAAAAACTATTGGTTGAAATTTTTTAAAATTTGGTTAGTCACGTATGACTTGTTTCGGTGCTGATTAGATTTTGGAATGATTTGAATAAAGGAACTTGCTGTTTTTGTATAATGGCCCTCAAAAGTCATCAAAATCTAAATTAAAATGCTACGTATGCTCAAATGTATTAATTAAACGTTTGTTTTATACATAATTTTTGAAGACGAATGCATAAATCCAATTCTATAGCACTAAAAATTAGAGTTCTTCAGATATTTTAGTTATCCGTTTTTTTGTCATGCCGCGTTTAAAAATATATCCAATCGTCAAATGAAAACGAAAATTAAAATAAAACTGTCTTTTATATCAGTTTTATTATTGTATTCCATACCTCATCTTTCTTTCTTATGGCATTATTTTCATGCAGCCATAAGTTTAAATGCAATGAAGTCTGTAAAAAGTCTGTAAAATCAGTCTGTAATGAAGACTGTGAAAAACCCCTTCTCTCTGTCTGCCTATCTGCCAGTTTATTCCACTTGGCGATAAATTTTACGATAATTTGGCGAAATTTGGAAAAAATTTGAAGAAACAACTCCAACTTGTCAATTTTTGAAATATAGACGAAAATATAGTATATCAGAAAATTTAGTATTTTTGATCATTTCTGTCGCTCTGTATAAATATAGATTAGAAGGAAAACTAAATAGAAAGTTAAAGTTTGAATAAATTTAACGAATATTTTAGAAATATGTATAACAGTAGCAACTTTTCTAAATGCCACACTTAAATGTTTTACTTTATGTTAAAACTTAATAACTAATAAGTGTTATTACCCAAGCCATTACAGAAATTTTTATATTTAAAAACTTGCATGTTAGTAATGCAAAAGTGTTATTATATTAATAATACATATATTGGATGTTTAAGCACATGAATTCGATATGTCAGAGATCAAAAGATAAATAATATACTTCACTGTCCACATAAAAAATAATTAAAAATCTATAAACTGAAATCCTTCATCTTGAGCTCACTTCGCGAGCTATTTTATGTCAAACTGTAGTTTAAATCGATAAACGGTTTAATTAATCGTGTTACCCTATTATTTCTCTATAAATGTACCAAATTTCGTATATTTTTGTAAGCTATAGTTTTTGTGGTAAGAAACAGATAAATCGCTGGAAGTGCCGATACGAAAAATAAAATTTCACTTCAGAAGTGCATAGAAAGTAAAATGTCTCAAAAACTATATCGAAATTAAAAAATGGGGCTCTGTCCTGCAAAAATTCACAAATGTACCTGCTTGCAAAAATTCGTGGTCTTGCTATTGTTAGTCTATCCAAGACACGAACTCGCAGCTCAAATATTTTGTCTTTGATTTTAACATTAAATATTTCTGAAACTGCAATATATATTAAAAATCTGATGTGGGCAGCACATGACTTTCCCTGCAGTCTTATATCCACCTTCTCATTATTTTAATTAAATTTATTTCACTTTTAATTCAATTTTCGTTCTCATTCGGTAACCGGACTTATTTTCAAACATGGCGTAAAGAAAATACGAAAAACTGAAATATCTCGAGATCGGCTAGTCCTAATGTAATGAGATCGGTCTTATTCTTTTCTTCGCTAAAAATTACGTATTAAACAAGCATTTAATGGATATATTTGAGCATACGTAGTTCTTCAGTTTAGATTTTGACGATTTTTGCGGACCATTTTGCAAAAAAAGGCAGGTTATTTTTTCTCGAATCATACCAAAATCTAATCAGCACCAGGGTGACCCACAAATGACTCATCTGCCGAATTTTGTGAAATTCGGTCTATTAGTTTTTTAGTTGGAGTGGATACAAGCTTTTGCGGGTCATTTAGCAAAAATAGGCGGTTTTTACTTTCCCTGCAATACATTGCAATGTATAGGGAAAGTATTGGAATCATGCCGAAAATCGCAACTCGAGTTTTCGACGGATCTACACGTTTCGAGACCTCTAGAATACGAAAAAACTATTTTTAGCGTGACGTCAGTGTGTGTGTCTGCGTGTCTGTCTGTGTGTCTGTCTGTGTGCCTGTCTGTGTGTCTGTCTGTGCAGATTTTGTATCCACTCTAACTAAAAAAGTAATTGACCGAATTTCCTAAAATTTGGTAGGTAAGTCACTCGTAGGCGTGTCTGGAGCTGATTAGTTTTGGATACGATTCGGGAATAAAGAACCCGTCTTTTTTTTGCGAAATGTCCCGCAAAAGCTTGTATCCACTCTAGTTGAAAAACTAATGGACCGATTTTCACAAAATTGGGTAGATAAGTCACTTGTGGGTCACCCTGGCGCTGATTAGATTTTGGTAGGATTCAGAAAAAAAGAATCTGCCTTTTTTTGCAAAATGGCCCGCAAAAATCGGAAAAATCTAAACTAAAAAACTACGTATAATCAAATATATCCATTAAATGCTTGTTTAATACGTAATTTTTAACGAAGAAAAGAATAAAATCAACCCCATTACACTAGGACTAGTCGTTCTCAAGATATTTTAGTTTTTTCGTATTTTCTCCACGCCACCTTTGAAAATAAGTCCAGTTATCAAACGAGAACGAAAATTGAACTAAAAGTAAATTAAATTTAATTAAAATAAAGAGAACGTGGATATAAGTCCGCAGGGAAAGTCACGTGCTGCACACATCAGATTTTTGTTTTTATCCCGAATCGTGCCCAAAACTAATCAGCACCAGACTCGTCCACAAGTGACTTACCTACCAAATTTTGTGAAATTCGGTCCATTAGTTTTTTAGTTACAGTGGATACAAAATCTGCACAGACAGACACACAGACACACATACACACACACACAGACGTCACGCTAAAAATGGTTTTTTCGTATTCTAGAGGTCTTGAAACGTGTAGATCCGTCGAAAACTCGAGTTGCGATTTTCGACATGATTCCAATACTTTCCCTATACATTACCATGTATTGCAGGGAAAGTAAAAACAGTTTATTTCAGCGTATTCCTCAAAAGCTTTTTCTGTAAGTGTACCAAATTTCATATTTTTATTTGAAATACTTTTTGCGGTACGAAGCAAAGAATCTCGAACAATGAGAAATTTGTCTCGAACAATGAGAAACTCCGTCGGCGGCGGGGTCAGCTACATTTTTTAATATAGAGAGATAGTCACCAAAAATAATTATTTTGATTAAAGTGATGATATCTAATATCTATGTATCAGATCTAAAATATTCGAAAACATATCTCTATATTGAAAAAGTAGATACCGCTGACGCCGCCGCTGTTTGACAAAGTTCTTGTTTCTCGAGATTCTTTGCTTCCTGCCGAGAAAACAATTGCATATAAAAAAATCTGATGTGGGCAGCACATGACTTTCGCTGCAGACTTATATTCACGTTCTCTTTATTTTAATTAAATTTAATTCACTTTTAATTCAATTTTCGATCTCATTTGTTAACTGGACTTATTTTCAAAGATGGCGTAGAGAAAATACGAAAAAACTAAAATATCTCGAGAACGGCTAGTCCTAGTGTAATGGAGTTGGTCTTATTCTTTTCTTCGTTAAAAACTACGTATTAAACGAGCATTTAATGGACATATTTGAGCACACGTAGTTCTTTATTTTAAATTTTGGCGATTTTTGCGGGTCACTTTGCAAAAAAAGGCAGGTTATTTATTTCCGAATCGTACCAAAATCTAATCAGCACCAGGGTGACTAATAAGCGACTTATCTACCAAATTTTGTGATATTTGGTCCATTAGAATTTAGCTACAGTGGATACAAACCTTTGCTGGCCATTTCGCAAAAAAAGGCAGATTCTTTTATCCCGAATCTTACCAAAAACTAATCAGCACCAGATTCGCCCACAAGTGACATACCTACCAAATTTTATGAAATTCGGTCAATTAGTTTTTCAGTTAGAGTGGATAAAAAATCTGCACAGACAGACAGACAGACACACAGACAGACAGACACACACACAGGACGTTTGGAGACACACACACAGACGTCACGCTAAAAATAGTTTTTTCGTATTCTAGAGGTCTTCAAACGTGTAGATCCGTCGAAAACTCGAGTTGCGATTTTCGACATGATTCCAATACTTTCCCTATACATTACCATGTATTTCAGGGAAAGTAAATATGAAATTTGGTACACTTGTAGAAAAAGCTTTAAGAAAGACGCTGCAATAAATCTTTTTTTGAGATATATTGTAGTTTAAGAAATATTTAATATCAAAATCAAAGACAAAATATTTGAGTTGTGAGTTCGTATCCTGGATAGTCTAACAATAGCAAGACCACGAATTTTTGCAAGCAGGTACCTACATGGGTGAATTTTTGTAGAACGGAGCCCTTTTTTTCAATTTCGATGTAGTTTTTCAGATATTTTACTTTTATATATTTCTGAACATTTTTTTCTCATATCTGCATGTCTAGCGATTTCTCTGTCTCGTACGGTAAAAACTATAGCATACAAAAAAATATGAATTTTGGTACATGTATAGAGAAATAGAAGGGTAACACGATGAAATAAACCGTTTATCGATTTAAACTTTAGTTTGGCTTGAAATAGTTCGCAAAACGAGCTCAGGATCAAGGAATTCAGTTTTGGATTCTTTGGGCTAAGAAAAATCCTTCCTTTCCCTCCTGCAAAAATAGGCAGGAATAGAAAAAATATGTTTGAAAGCAGAATTTTTAGGAAACCTGTATATGAAGCGAGCTCTGCGATCGCAGCGAGTAGGAAGTAGGAGGCGAAGCCTCTAGAAAAAGGATTTGAAGAAACACCACATTGAGGTAAATGCAATATATACAAAGGCATTTTCAATCGCTGTATGCTTAATGTGCGTTCGATTTTGATGCAATTTGCTTTAAATGTATCCTGAAAATGCAATATATATTTTTAAATTACATTTCACGAATCAATTTTTGGAAGTCTAAGAACTACTATTTCCTATAAAAATAAACTTTTGTTAAACAAAAAATGACAAAAACTATGCATGAACATGAATTATGTACATCGACTATTCTGCTAAAAAAAAAACAAATTAAACAAGAAAGATCAATCATGCTTAAAGCATTGATTATAAAACACTTTCCAACTTCAATGCAATTTTATTTCAACATGTCTGAAATGCAACACATTCCTCGGTAATATTTCAAAATTTATCACAATACTACATTAATTTATTATATTAAGGAAACTTAAACCTTCATCGGAAAAAATGAACTTCATTCAAATGACGGCATTGAAATATAAATTGCCTGGTTTAAACATCTCTAAAAGGTGATACATTCCTCGGTAATAATTTTAGAATTATCATACTACTACGATAATTTATTATATTTGAAAACTTCATCGAAAACAACTGAGATTCATTCAAATGACATCATAGAAAAAAATAACACGTCTGGCTCTCTTTATAAAAGCAGCATTTCATTCATAAATAATTTCCCATTCATGTCATTCATCACAAAACTATAATAATTTATTTTATTTAAAAATTAATACCATGGAGCTACAAGTAATTAAACTCTAAGCGTAAAACTTCATCGAAAAATATCGTCCTTCTCTTTGTAAAATCAATTAATATTTCATTCATATCAACTATGCAGACTCCATGAACTAAATGATTTTGTGTTATAGAAATACAGCAATTCTAATACAACTCACTCTACATATTTTGCTGTTTATATTTTATCTAGGTGAAAAATAGGCTTCGTTGTAGAAATAATCAAATTTGGATGAGTATTTATACTCAAATATATTGTAATTGCATTGTTTCAATATGTAGATGCACAGAATTTAAGCAAAAATAAAGTGGTTTTAGGACGGATACAACACTCAATATGAATTAAAAAGAATCTTAAAAATCACGATTTTGAGACAAGATGGATGCCATATATCATTTTGAAGTAGATCACGTGATCTTTTCATATCATGGTCACGGGATCGCTTCATATAAGAGGTGTTATTAATATTTTAATTTTTATTTAGAAAACTACTGAATATATTTCGCTGAATTTTTTTTATATATTTTATGGAACAATTTGAATATCACCTAAAATTTTCGAAGCAATTTGTGAATTTTAAATCCGCTTAAAAAATGTTTGAAAAATTAGATCCCATAGGGCTCAATGTATTTCATTTTTTAACCTGGGTTGAATCCAAAACTAATTGGATGATATTATTCATTTATATTCCCATAGGTCCTACAGACCGTCTGAACAACATACTAAAATTTCATTTTGATTAAGTCATTTTTACGGCAGTTATCGTGCTAACGATAAGACAGACAGACAGACTGATAGAAAGAATGAACAAAGTCATAAACTCTTTTCAACTTTGTTGTAAAGTGTTAATTAGCTTTGACATAAGGAATTAAATTTAGCAAAATAGAATCAAATATTAACATTTAATAATATTCTAAACATCCGTCTGTAAGAAAGAGCACAGACAAGTAGTTATTTTCATAAAGATATGTTATATGCAATTTTAATATTTTATTGAATTACAAGCTTAGTTATAAAGGACACAAAAATAAACGTTATTGAATTAAATTAATTTACTACGTAAGACAAACTAAACATCTTCTAAACGGTGACAGCTCATATTAAAACACAATAGAAAAGGGAAATAATGATGACAGCAGTTTAATTAAAATTACAAATTAGTACTGGAAATAATTTCGCGAAAACTTAACACAAAGATCATGCACAATTTATTTTAAACGTTTATATAAAATATATTAATAAAAACAATATCGTAAAACACGATATTTTTGTAGTTGTAAAGCATCAGTTTTGTACTCCAAAATCCTATATCCCCAATATTTTGTTGAGGCTGGATAAAACTAAAAATTCGTAAAGAGAGGTAAATTAAAAATGGACCGTGAGCCGTGATAAATGTTTGTAGGGGGGGGGGCATAATTTGCATGGGCGGCCCTAAAGTCAGCTGGCATTATTTCCTAATCCACATAGAGTGTGCCTACATCGTTACGATAAGTTTAAACATTTATTTTACAGACGACCATTATTATCATCATCCTAGCCAAATTTCACACATCTCACGACCTATTTTATTATTAACACTTTACAACAAAGTTGAAAAGTGTTTATGACTTTGTTCATTCTGTCTGTCTGTCCGTTAGCACGATAACTGCCGTAAAAATGACTTAATCAAAATGAAATTTTAGTATGTTGTTCAGACGGTCTGTAGTACCTATGGGAATATAAATGAATAATATCATCCAATTAGTTTTGGATTCAACCCAGGTTAAAAAAATGAAATACATTGAGCCCTATGGGACCTAATTTTTCAAACATTTTTTAAGCGGATTTAAAATTCACAAATTGCTTCGAAAATTTTAGGTAATATTCAAATTATTCAATAAAATATATAAAAAAAAATTTCAGGGAAATATATTCAGCAGTTTTTTAAATAAAAATTTAAATAATAATAGCATCTCTTATGTGAAGCGATCACGTGACCATGATATGAGAAGATCACGTGACCCACTTCAAAATGATATAAGGCATCCATCTTGTCTCAAAACCATGATTTTTAAAGTTCTTTTTAATTCACATTTAGTATTGTATCCGTCCTAAAACGACTTTATTTTTGCTTAAATTCTATGCATCTACATACTGAAACAGCGCAATTACAATATATTTGAGTTTAAATGCTCATCCAAATTTGATTATTTCTACAACGAAGCCTATTTTTCACCTATGTAAAATGTAAACAGCAAAATATGTTGAATGAGTTGTATTAGAATTGCTGTATTTCTTTAACACAAAATCATTTAGTTCATGGAGCCTGCGTAGCTGATATGAATGAAATATTCATTGATTTTACAAAGAGAAGGACGATTTTTTGACGTTTACGCATAGAGTTTAATTATTTGTATCTCCATGGTCTTAATTTTTAAATACAATAAATTATTATAGTATTGTGATGAATGACATGAATGGGAAATTATTTATGAATGAAATGCTGCTTTTATAGAGAGAGCCAGGCGTGTTATTTTTTCTATGACGTCATTTGAATAAATTTCAGTTGTTTTCGATGAAGTTTTCAAATATAATAAATTATCGTGGTATTATGATAATACTAAAATTATTACCGAGAAATGTATCACATTTTAGTGATGTTTAAACCAGGCAATTTATATTTCAATGCCGTCATTTGAATGAAGTTCATTTTTTTCGATGAAGGTTTAAGTTTTCAAATACAATAAATTAATGTAGTATTGTGATAAGTTTTAAAATATTACCGAGGAATGCATTGCATTTTAGACATGTTTAAATAAAATTGCATTGAAGTTGGAATGTGTTTCATAATTAATGCATTAAGCGTGATTGATTTTACTTGTTTCTTATAATTCATCAGTAGACTTAACTTTAAGTGCTAGAAAAAAAGCTGTGATTAATGTGATCTTATTGCACATAAATACCCATAGACTGCGAAAAGCAAGTTAATATAGATTCAGTACCAAATATCATAGAATGTTCAAATATGTGTTTATATATACTTTTTAACACTTTACAGCATAGTTGAAAGTGTTTATGACTTTGTTAATTCATTCTATCTGTGTGTCTGTCTGTCTGTCTGTCTGTCCGTTAGCACGATAACTGCCGTAAAAATGGCTTTATCAAAATGAAATTATAGTATGTTTTTCAGACGGTCTGTAGGACCTATGGGAATATAAATGAATAATATCATCCAACTAGTTTTTTATTGAACCCGGGTTGAAGAAATTAAATACATTGAACCCTATGGGACCTAATTTTTCAAACATTTTTTAAGCGAATTTAAAATTCACAAATTGCTTCGAAAATTTTAGGAAATATTCTAATTATACCATAAAATATATAAATCTAATTTCAGTAAAATGTGTTAGGTGGTTTTTTAAATAAAAATTATTTAATATAGGGAGAAAAGCAAATTCAATTAAATTTTGACTCTCGTTATATCCTCCAGAAAGAAAAATGAGATATATTATATAATAAATATATTTCCATTAGTTTAATTATGTTACATATGAGAAAGGTTTCACATTTTAAAATAAATATGGTAGATACCAAATTTTTAAATAAAATAAGTTATTATAGTATTGTGATAAATGAAAAGATTAGAAAATTGTTTATGAATGAAATGCTGCTTTTATATAGAGGCGATTTATATTTTGTTGACGTCATTTGAATAAAGTTCATTTGTTTTCGAGATGAAGTTTTCAAATATAATAAATTATTGTAGTGTTATGATAATTTTGAAAATATTACCGAGTAATGTATCGCATTTTAGAGATGTTTAAACCAGACAATTTATATTTATTTCAATGCCGTCATTTGAATGAAGTTCATTTTCTTCGTTGAAGTTTTCAAATATAAGAAATTAATGTAGTATTGTGATAATTTTAAACATGTTACAGAGGAATGTATCGCATTTTAGAGATGTTTGTATAAAATTGCATTGAAGTTGGAAAGTGTTTCATAATCAATGATTTATGCATGATTGATCTTTCTTGTTTATTAATGAGAGCAATTCTTAATGGCTAATGGCACCGCTTTTTAACACTTTACAACAAAGTTGAAAAGTGTTTATGACTTTCTTCATTCTGTCTATCTGTCTGCCTGCCTGTCTGGCGGTTAGCACGATAACTGCCGTAAAAATGACTTAATCAAAATGAAATTTTAGTATGTTGTTTAGACGGTCTGTTGGACCGATGGGAATATATATGCATAATATCACCCAATTAGTTTTGGATTGAACCCGGGTTGAAAAAATGAAATACATTGAGCCCTATGGGACCTAATTTTTCAAACATTTTTTAAGCGGATTTAAAATTCGCAAATTGCTTCGACAATTTTAGGTAATATTCAAATTGTTCCATAAAATATATAAAAAAAATTCAACGAAATATATTCAGTAGTTTTTTAAATAAAAATTAAAATAATAATTACACCTCCTATATGAAGTGATCACGTGACCATGATATGAAAAGATCATGTGACCCATTTCAAAAGAACATATGGCATCCATCTTGTTTTTTATGCGCAGGAGAACTAGTTTGTCGCTTGAGTGCATTTTAACGTGATTTTTAACTACTCTGAGAGTCTATGCATATTACCAGTCGTCGGGTTTTGAGTCCTACTCTGTATTAGGAAATCATGAACAATGTATTTAAGCACACATATAATAATACTACAACTTACAGCTATTTCAATGATATGCTGAATCTCCTTCATCAGTGCTAGAGGGCCAATAAATTCAAAGCCATGCAGTCTAAATGGGCACAAATAAAAGAAACAGAGGTTTTTGGTATAAGTCCTGGATTAAGAACCCCATGACACGTTATATACTGAACTGTTATTACTTTCCTTATATACATAATGTATAAGGAAAGAATTGTGTCGGGGTTGAAAATTCGAATTCGAGGTTTCGACGGGAGAGCACGCTTCAAGAATCAAACATTTTTGAGGTGATGTCTCTCTCTCTGTGTGTGTGTGTGTGTGTGTGTGTGTGTGTGTGTGTGTGTGTGTGTGTGTGTGTGTGTGTGTGTGTGTGTGAAAATATGTATGTGTGTGTGTATGTGTGTGTGTGTGTGTGTCAATGAGCCTGTGGAGACAATATCTCACGATCGAATGGAGCGATTCGCTGAAATTTGGTACAAAAATCACAATCCTTGAATACTGGAAGTCTATTGTTTTTAAAGGCAATCGAATGTTCAGAACCACCTTAAATTTTCGAGTGAAATTTTGAAAAAATTATCAAAAAATCAGAACCTTTAATAAAGTTACGCAAGTAGACATGTCTTATGTAATTTTTCCTTAGAAAACGATTGACATAAACTTTGGAACGCTAGCACGAACCGTTCTCGAGATATTGCGCATTTTTCAAATAAATTTATCAAAAAAACCCATAAATTAAAAAAAAATATATTAACTGTTGAGAAACATGTTCACTTTTCATATGTAATATCATGCAATAAATTGGGTGACATCATTCTCGTGGATATAACTTGTTCCATTCATGAGGGAAAGTACTTTGAGTAATACTTCTTTTGTATTTGATATTCAATAATCATTTATCTGCTATAAGCACAACTTATTTCTCCATTCATAACGCTTGGCAACATTTCGGCGACAAATTTGGGGGAATATCGCCAACTTGGCGACTTATTAAATGTTGCCAAATTAAAGAAAATCTAGTCGAATGGATAAAAATGAAGCTAAATCAATGAAAATGACGGCTAATTGATGAAAATTCAATATCTTGAAAATAATATAAGTATCTACTATAAGAATAACCCATTTCTTTTGCTGTAAAAGTTGGAAATTCATTGCATTATATAAGGAAAGTCATGTGCTGTCCACATCAGATTTTTTTATTTGTGCTTAAATGCGTTGCTCAAGTTTTCCTTATCCTTTGCACAAAGTGCATTTTACTTATTGACCTACTCTGTATTTTGACCTGAAAACATAAACAGTTTCAAGGCTTTAAACATGTTCTTGCAACTTTCTCGTAAGGAAGAAATCCACATAATGGTGTTCATACATAAAAATTGTAAAAAGGGACTTAATAAAACTATGTCATTCACATTCAATCCATACATACTCCAGAATGTTTATCAGAAAAACCTGGACAGCAATTCCCAAAGAAAGCGTCTTTAAGTCTGTATCATCTTTTCCCTTGTCCGAAGAAAATTGCCCTAAGCGACCTCGTAAAAATGTAAACAACTTCCATAAAAACTCTGGACACAGATATACTATGACGGTAGTGGTTCAACGACATCGTTCATCTTCGTTTCACGTGTAAGTCTTCGGACAGTGCTTCTCAACATTTTTTTTCTATCACACAAAATAGGAAACATTTATTGTAAAATTAAATAATTTTATTAATTCTATATTCTTAATAATGCATTGCATATGTATGGAAAGATAAAATTAAAATTCGATATTTTGATGTAAGCATATGTTTTAAGAGCCCTTAGAACTGGTAATTAGAGGTCATTGACAAATCTATTGTACAAAGTTATTTTTAGATACTAATACAGTCTTAAATAATGTATAACATATGTGTGAAATTAAATTCGAGTTTTTGATGGAATTACACTTTTCTGGATTTATAAAATGGGGTGTTAATTAACGGCCTACAGCAAAATTATTTTACAAAGTTATTTTTAAATAATTGTATATTCTTAATAATACATTGCATATGTATTGGAGGCTGACATTGAAATTCGATATTTTGATTTTAATATATGTTTTGGAGAGCTCTTAGAACGGGTAATTGGTGGTCCTAGACAAATTTTATTGTACAAAGTTATTTTTATATACTAGTATATTCATATTAATCTATATAAATAAAATTAAAAATCTGTCTGTCTGTTTGTCCCATCATCACAGGAGAACTGCTCAACTGAATTTAATGAAATTTTGTGGATGATCTTGAAATAGAGCCCCTATTAAATTTAGTCTAAGTTTCAAGTTTCTAAGAAAGGGGTTGTCGAGATATTAATGAAAAACAAAACTTTTTCCTAGGAGTTCTACGCTCTGACTCCCTGGTTCCTCCTAATGAAAAGGTTAGGAATCGTTTGTTTAAAACGTAAAAGTGAATTAAAACTTTCTCTCTAAGTTTGATGGCAGATTTTTACGTTAAATAGTCACTTTCTACAATCATGTATTGTTTGAAAGTATGAATTTAAATGGAAAATCTATCACCATGGTTTATTATCCACAAGCTTTTACTCAACGATGAAAAGTATTAAGAAATCAAAATGGTTAATTAATGTTTTACATTTTATGAGGATATATCATGTTGGTCGGCGAAGCAATTAAATTAAATGTGTTTGTTAATGTTTATTATTATTTTTTCGATTTGAATAATAAATAAATGGATATACAAATATATCTTATAAACGAACAGATTGAATTTTCTTTTAATTATATTAATTGCGGCTGCGTACATTACTTTATTTTGGCAAATAGTTTTCAAGCTTATGTATTGTGTTCAGCTGATAAACTCATATATTGTGTTTAGCCATTGAATTTATTTAACCGATTTTGAAACAGAAAAATGTAGAATGGGTATATCTTCTAATACAATTTTAGAGATTTCATTTAGTATATACAAAAGGGAACAGGATGTTTTATTCAGATCTGCAAATTCAGAGTTACGAATATGGCAGGATATCGCTAACTTAGCAACTTTTCATAATTAGTATTATTGACGTATATATATATGCAAAATTCGAAGAGGGAGTGTTTATATCCAATTGTTACTCTTAAATGCTTTATATTATATTAAATGCTTTATTGTATAATTGTATAAGAAAATACTGTTTATTTATTTCACGTTTCACGTATTCACGTATATGATATTCATCTCAACAAGTGATCGCACTTTTAATCAGTGTTTGAATATTAATACATGAAATCCTATTGTCTTGAAATCATGATGTGAATATATTACCATGTGATTCAAAGTTGCATATGCAGACAGATTGAATTCTCTTTATTGACTTTGTCCTCTGCGCCAACTGTTTTACATTGTAAGAGTTTGCTTGGTACATATTTCTATCGTAAATTAAAATATTATACAATGTGTTTACTTTCAAAATGTGCTTGTTTTGAAATATCCTGCTTTGTAAAAATTCTGCTAAGTAATGGATTTAGTAATCAAGTGTTTGTGAAATATGTGCACCCTTGCATGACATATCATATACATTGTATAAGATAGAAAGAGTATTGAAAAAAGCACATGTATCATACATCAGCATAAAGCAAAAACGCAAAAATCATGCTATATGATTGTGAAAACATTGAAAAAAGTGCATTGCCACACTACGGCTTATTTCGAGTGTGATTTAATTTGAGTTCAAGACAATACTCGACCGGAATTGGGGATTGATTCCGGGAATTTCAGAATTTCTCTCTGGCTTACAGCTGCAACACTCCGGCCATATAAAGAATTGCTTAAATTACTTTGCACATTTTAAAGGTTTCCTCAAATAACTAAGCTCACTTTTGAAATTCTGTTGACATGTGTACATCACTGTATGCAGCTCTGTGAAGTACAATGTCTGTGCTACACCTGTACACCAACTCGAAACTTTATATTCAGATACATCACATAAAATAAAAGAAACTAGATAAAATTGTATAATTACAATAAAACTTCGCTTATCCATTTTATAATTTTCATAAAACTTTTCGTAGAATTTTGTAATTTTCATACTTATAGGTTGATTTAAAATTCAATATACTTCCACTTATTTGGAGTGTGTAGCTATTCCCGGAAAAGTTAGGCTTTTGGTCTTATGAGAAAATATTAAGTTGCACTCAAGTTTCAAACTTTTACTTTTTACTTTCCTTATATACATAATGTATAAGGAAAGTATTGTGACGGGGTCGAAAATTCGAATTCGAGTTTTCGACGGGAGAGCACGTTTCAAGCATCCCTGATCACGAATCAAACATTTTTGAAGTGATGTCTCTGTGTGTGTGTGTGTGAAAGTATGTGTATGTGTGTGTGTGTGTGTGTGTGTGTGTGTGTGTGTGTGTGTGTGTGTGTGTGTGTGTGTGTGTCAGTGAGTCTGTGGAGACGATAACTGACGAACGAATGGACCGATTCGAACGAAATTTGGTACAAAAAGCACAATCTATAAACACTGCAAGCCTATTGTTTTCATACGCAATCGAATGTTCAGAACCCCCCTAAATTTTCGAGTGAAATTTTGAAAAAATCGTCAAAAAATCAAAACCGCTAATAAAGTTAGGTAAATAGACATTTCTTATGTAATTTTTCAATAGGAAATGATTGACATAAATTTTAGAACGCTTACATGAACCGTTCTCGAGATATTGCACATTTTTCAAAAAAATTATCTAAAAGTTATATAAAATAAAAAAAAACATTTCCCATTGAGAAACATGTTCACTTTTCATATGCAATACCATGCGATAAATTGGGTGACATCATCCTCGTGGATCTAGCTCGTTCTTTCATGAAAAAAGATACTTTGAGTAATACTTTTGTATTTGAACGCCAATAGTCATTTATCTGCTGTAAGAATTACTTATTTCTCCGTCCATAACGCGTGGCGAAATTTTGGCGACGAATTTGGCGGAATGTCGCCAAATTTGCGACATTTTTAATTGTTGCTAAATTAACAAAAATCTCGCCAAATTGATAAAAATGACGCTAAATCAATGAAAATGACGACTAACTGAATAAAATTCAATATCTTGGAAAGAATATAAGTATCTACTATAAGAATAAAATTTTTTTTAACTGTAAAAGTAGTAAATTCATTGCATTATATAAGAAAAGTCATGTGTTGCACACATCAGATTTTTTATTATTGGAATATGTTTCAAATGACATTTTAATTTTGTTAATAACCAATTATTTTATATCTTTCACATCAAATCAACAGATTGCAGTTAGCTCGTAAATGAGTAAAGACAATGGCAAATATCCTAACTCCTCATTAGTCCGCTGTAACACCAAGTATTGATGGGTGATTAGTACCAATCAAAGATTTTATCGTTCAAACTACTTTTCACTGAATATCAGAAAGGTACTTATTGTATCTATGTAAAGCTAATGTAAAAAGTATTTACACAATTTAATTTTTAATTACATGTATTACAAAAAATATAATATATAAAATAAGCACTTCAAACGATTTATTCAAGTATCCAACAATCTAAGTAAAGCGAATGTAGAAGGTATTTGCACAATATAATTTTTATTACATGTATTATAAAAAAGTTTAATATATAAAATAAACACTTCAAAACATTTTATTGTGATCAGTGAAAGATATTAACCCACGCAATGGAAAAATTCCTGATAATATTCATTTATTTCGACCCAGATTGTTCGACTTACCAGAAGATATAAGGTACCTGTTTGGATGGCCGGGAAGTGTCACCTAATTTAGACCAGAACCAAGTAGGGGCGACGTCCACAAGGACCGTACCGTGCTTCCCCTATTACTAACCTTTCGGAAGGGCATACGGACCAACATATTTAACTTGCCCGTACACCCCGTGAACACGGAGCCACCGGCCCTACCGTGCTGATAACACCGGTTCTCGTTAGATCACCGAAGTCAAGCAGCATCGGGCGCGGTTGATACTTGGGTGGGTGACTACCTGGGAACACTGTGACTCATTGTGTGCTGTTGACTCATTTCGGGCGCGGTAGCCCAGTGGTTTGCACGCTGGATTTGCACGCTGCCACAACTGCCGCCGTATTAATGCAGAGTACGATCACGTTAAACATGTGGGTCCGTAAGTCCTTCCGAGAGGTTGATGGTAGGGGAAGGAGAGTACGGCCCCTGTGGATGTCTCCCCCACTGGGTTCCGGTCAAAATTGGGTGGCACATCCCGGCCGTCCAAACGGTTACCTTACACCTTTCTGGTAGGTCGGACGGTCTAGGTCTCAACAACAATAGCCTCGTGAACACGGGGTCAGTTTAGGTAGAGCCGAGATTCGAACTCGGATCATTCCAGTGCAATACCCTCGCGCTACTCACTGGACGGCCCCACCCCCTCATACTCTTTCTTGATAATTTTCAAGCAGTAATTAGTATAGGCAGAGAAAAAAATTGTAATGAGGTCAAGAATCGATTTTCGAATTTTGATGGAACTACCAGCTAAATCTTTGAAAATTTGGATGAAATATTTTTTAAAAATACCAATTTACGACCAACCTGTGTAATATTATTCTGAAGCAAAATTACACTTTTTAAAGATGTTACATGCATAATCTATACAAAAAATATAATTAAACAGTCTGAAAAATGTTTCAGCTTTATGCTGGAATATTTTTTGGACCGTTCCTTAATTTTTCAGACCTTAAAAATCTGCACAATATATTTATCAAAAGATGATTTTTTTTTACTTTCCTTATATACAAGAATGTATAAGGAAAGAATTGTGACGGGGTCGAAAATTCGAATTTGAATTTTCGACGGGAGAGCACGTTTCAAGCATCCCTGATCACGAATCGAACATTTTTGAGATGATGTGTGTGTGTTTGTGTGTGTGTGTGTGTGCGTGTGTGTGTTTGTGTGTGTTTGCATGTGTGTGTGTGTGTCAGTAAGACTGTGGAGACGATGTCTCACAAACGAATGGAGCGATTCGAATGAAATTTGGTAAGTAAATCACAATCCGTTAATACTAGAAGACTATTGTTTTAAACGTAATCGAATGTTTAGAAACCCCCCTAAATTTTCGAGTGAAATTTTGAAAAAATCATCAAAAAATCAAAACCTTTAATAAAGTGACGCAAATAAACATTTCTTATGTAATTTTTTCTTAGAAAAATATTGACATAAACTTTAGAACGCTAACATGAACCGTTCTCGAGTTATTGCACATTTTTAAAATAAATTTATCAAAAAATCCTATAAATTAAAAAAAAAATTTTAACTGTTGAGAAATATGTTCACTTTTCATGCGTAATATCATGCGATAAATTGGGTGACATCATTGTCGTGGATCTAGCTCCTTCCATTCATGAGAAAAGAAACTTTGAGTAATACTTTTGTATTTGAACACCAATAGTCATTTATCTGCTATAAGAATAACTTATTTCTCCGTCTATAACGCGTGGCGAGATTTTGTCGACGAATTTGGCGGAATTCGCCAACTTGGCGACTTTTTGAAATGTTGCCAAATTAACGAGAATCTTGCCAAATGGATAAAAATGAAGCTAAATCAATGAAAATGACAACTAATTGTAGAAAATTCAATATCTTGGAAAGAATATAAGTATCTACTATAAGAAAAACCTATTTTTTTTACTGTAAAAGTAGTAAATTTATTGCATTATATAAGGAAAGTCATGTGTTGCCCACATCAGATTTTTTTAATCAGACAGTTGTCTATTATAAAAAATATATAATAAGAACGTTATTATTTTAAAGGATGTATTTAAAAATTGAACTAAATTTAAGAGTTAGAGAAAAATTTGTCAATTTAGTTCGCTTGGAATTCTATTTAAATAAATGTTCAAAGAATAAACATTTATTGAATAAATATTATAGTATTTTGTTCCAGCATGCCTGGCACATTATATATTATTATGAAATATTAATTAAAGAAATGTTTGATACAAGCTTTCTGATTAAACTCCCCAAAATTGTAAATATGTAATCAGTTACATTATCCACTTACTTTTCTTATTACGTAATGCGCATTACAGTATTCAATTTGGCCTGTAGCTATAGAAGCAATTATGCCATTCGCTCATCTTCTAATTATTTTCTGAGAAGTTTTAAATAAGGTGTAAGAGAGAAGATTTTGTTTAATTTTCTTTATTATTTATTTTCAGATTATTTATGTGTTGAAAAATCGCATCATAGAAATTATTTGCATTTTTTTTTACTTTGACGTATTCGTTTCTTTATGAAAATGTAGATGTAAATCAGTGATTTAAATTCAGCGAAATACATATTAAATGTAGTTCTTAACATCCAAAAAAAGATGTAGTACGCTTAAACTAAATAACATTAGATTAAAATTAATCAAATATAAATTTCTTACCAATGTTTTTGGGACACATTTCGAGTTAGTTATTTTCGTATTTCATAGGCTTTCAATCTATGCAACTTAAGAAATGCTAAATGCTACTTAAGCAACCATACTACCATATAATTTAAGTCAAGAAGCAGCAGTACAGAGGTAGAGAACAGATAGAGCATTATGATCCAGGTAGCATATAAATAGACTTTAGATAATGTTGACAGTGATTCGAATAACGGTTTCATAGTTATATGGCAAGTTGTTTAATAGTTAGATATTATTAGTTCAATGCTTATGATTAAGTGATTAAGTTACTTTATAAAAAGGAATTTCTTCCAAAATAAATATTTATTTGATGTGTTGACAACACATCAAATGGTAGCGGAAGTTCGTGGATCAGAACCTTGTTCAACTACCACTTGATGTGTTGTGAACAAGACATCGAGGAATCAGTCAGGAAGTAGTCATGCATATAGATGTAGAGCAACAGATAGAGAGTCATGAACTAAGTAGTCGATAAATAGACGTGAAAAAACGTTAACTGTGATTTGAATAACGGTCCCATAGATATTTGGCAAGTTGTCAAATAGTTATTCTTAGTTCAATGTTTATGATTAAGTTTATAAAATGTAATTCTTCCAAAATAAATATTTATTTGATGTGTTGTAAAGCCATCAAATGGTAGCGGAACTACGCGGATCAAAATTTTCTCTATTACCATTTCATGTTTTATGAACAACACATCGACAAAACGTGTTCAGAAAACAACTTTAAATAAATTAATTTAACCTCTACTGATAAGAGTAGCATTTGTACCAATAACATCTAACTAATAGGCAATTTACTATTCATGGAACATGGCATTCGATCATCCTCCAGATCTCTCATCCCAGATTGGCTAAAACTGTCCTCAGTAGTTCATTATCTTTGCAGGAAAATAAGATTCTACACAAATAGTGGCCACAGGTATGAGCGCCCATAAGTCGAGGACTTAACCTTTCTTGCCTGTTCAAGATCGCAGAGGCAGCCATAAAGATAGTCGATGTTGTAAGTCTTTTCCTTGAGATTTCCACCTCCTGCAAAAAATTCTATGGGCGAAATTGACCACAGGCAATTTTTTTCAATCAAATTTCAAAATGTGTAGTGTTGAATAACTTTATTATATATAAGGCATTTTAAAATTTTATATTTCATTACTGTGAGGAGGTAAGCCTCAAAAGACAATTCAAAAGTTAATGCAACCATTTTTAATCGTTTATGTTACAACAATAATTTATGACATGTTTCAACCAATATTATTAGTTTTAACAGCGTTTCATAGTATTTTCTAACCTGAGTTTATATTTCAATCATATTTTACCATTTTTAGTCAAAATATAAGTATCAAGCCCATGTTGTTTAGCTTGCTATTTATAACCTATATTTACCGGATGCTTATGAACTACAGTTGTTTTGACCATTGTATTGATATATTTCAAATGTAGTTCGTCATAATGTTTCAACAATAATTTATATTCTTCAACCATATGAAATGATGTTTGAATACATACATTTTTACCACCTTATGTCCAAACTATTACATATGTTTGAATCGCATTTCAACCAAGCGCCCATTAATAATTACTACAGATTTTGAATTTTATTTATGATCAACCAAGTTGTAGAACGATAACTATAGAATCAATACCAACAAAACATTGTAAAAGTCATTTTGTTAAGTTCAATTCGAAATGCGTTATATAAATAAACCGGAAATATTGAAACAGGAAAGAACAAACTCTTTCACATGAACGCCATTTAAAGCACAATAAAAACTCTACAACAATGAGAAACTAGTCCAAAGTGACACTGCTCACAACTTAAATCGCAACACAGTGATGCCATAAAGTTGTAGCCACCATAGTCACCAAAGCAACACCATAAAGTTGTAAGTGTAGCTTTATGTAAATCAGGCAATGGAAACAGAAAGGCGAGATATGCAAATGATTACAGTTTTGTTACGCATAGTGATGTAATGCCTTGGCCAACAGCAAGAAAACGTGAGGTCAAGGAGGAGCGATATCACAGCTAAATTGTATCGTCATTGGTTTCAGGTTGTAAAAATCACCGCAGTAAGCCAAGAGTACGTTGACATACCGCATACGTTCAGTTGTCGTCAACGCAACGACAACAATTTATTGTTTTACGTGAGGGTAGAATGAGCCTTTGAAGGTTCGCTGAACTATTGGATCGTGATGTGAGCACTGTTCAACGGTGTGTGTTACGGTTCGTAAGAGACAACGAAACGACATAAAGATCAGGTAGTGGAGCTTCCAGGTGTACCACACCACGTGAAGGACGTATGCTTCTGAGAAACGTTGAGCGGGAGCCGTTTACCACAGCAATCGTGTTACAACGACATTTATTCCGCACTGCAGGTAAGTGATGAAATTCTATATTTCATCACTGTGAGGAGGTAAGCCTCAAAAGACAATTCAAAAGTTAATGCAACCATTTTTAATCGTTTATGTTACAAAAATAATTTATGACATGTTTCAACCAATATTATTAGTTTTAACAGCATTTCATAGTATTCTCTACCCTGAGTTTATATTTCAATCATATTTTACCATTTTTAGTCAAAATATAAGTATCAAGCCCATGTGGTTTAGCTTGCTATTTATAACCTATAGTTACCGGATGTATAGTAAGAGACAACGAAACGACACAGAGATCAGGTAGTAGAGCTTCAAGGTGTACCACATCACGTGAAAAACGTATGCATCTGAGAAGCTTTGTGCGGGAAACGTTTACCACAGCAACCGTGTTACTGTGGTGAGGTGAATTTTACACATAAATACAATAAAACTTAAACACATAAATACATTAAAGATACTCACCAAATAGTTCCACCAGGCTCAACCGCGTTAATGTATAGTGGAGTCCGATTGGACCAAAGTACATTGCGTTTGCTCAAATAAATAATCACTCCCTTTTTTGTGGCCACTTAACAATTTATTTACAGAACACATGAAATCTCAATTTAAACATTAAGTAACAAAATACACAATTACAAATGATTTCCCAATTTACCTAAGCTTGACCTCGGGGTGCACAGTTTATTTTGCATTAATTTGTATATTTTTTTATTATCCAAACTTGTAGTTAATTACTTTTTTCAAGGAAAACAAAATATAAATTCATTTTGGCAAATATCCCATTTAGCATAAAGTTGCCCTTAACACTATGGATCATATCAATCAAGTTTAAAACATTCATATACACATTTTAAAATCAATATATAATTTTCATACCTTCATTTACATAAGAAAACTCTCACTGAGTGCTGGTGGCTATCCCTCTGCACATTGGAATGGGTGGCACGATTAATTGAAAGTTAGTTCATCATTTTGGACGGTTCATGAAAAACACTACCAGTCTGAGAAGCTCGGTTGAGGATCATCAGGTGACGAAAGTTTAGCCAAGTATTATTTTGGATTTGGGCACACTGTCCACTTTCCTTCTCCTCCTCTTAACATCGGCTTATGCCCAGCGGAACGTGAGAGAGCTGCGTACAGGCTTTACCAAAGAGTTAAGATCAGATACGATTTTGTAGAGATTGTCTGCTGCTTAGGTGCCCGGGATTGATGCTCCGCAAACACTCCGTACCCGCAGTATCACAGTTACCTCGGCTTAAATGCAGCTAAAGGAGCAATGTTCTACACCGCGCCGTTTTGGAGGCAGAGCTGTGTTGTACTGCAACCAAACAAAACAATGACGACTTTCTTCAATTTTCTGGTCACCACCGCCCGAAGAATTGCGCCCTCGCTTTGAATTAGGCTCGGCTCGTTTTGGCTACGAGTCGCCATACTTCACCGGACTCACGACGACGGCTTCTGGCCGAAGGCATTGGCCGCCCTAGATAGGGGCCACGGATACCGGGTCGAGATGCATCAAAGTGCATGCCGGATCGGCTTCACAAAAAAACACAAGTGCCACGCACTTGGAGTGCTATCTTCTCGAGCTCAGGAAAGCAACTGAATTTTTTACATTTTCTAAAACTTCCAGAATTTTAAAACAAGGGGAACGACAAAAATATAAAGGGAGGAAGTCCCCCAATTCCCATTCGCTGTTTCCCAAGCGCAATAAAAAAGGAGGTCCAAAAATGCTTCACACCATTGGTTTTTGAAGCGACGGTAATTTTTTATGCGCTCCACTCAAACACAGGAACCAGACGGCTTTCCACAAATCCGGGTGTCCAAGGACCAGACCCCGACGCGCGCCACAGCTGACAGGGATATAAATTTTCAAAGATTTGTAGCTCAACTTTGACATTTTGCTGCAATTAAATCTCTGAATATTTACAATCCATGTCAATGCGCACACAAGCCAACGGCTCCACAAAATCCCAATTCCGTCTGTGCAAAGGCCTAGCTATCTACATAAATCAAAAACATAGTATACATTTCAATTACATTACACCTTTCCTTTTTTCCCAGGGTTATGTATAAAAATATGTGATCGTAATATCACAGTTACAACAACATTTATTCGACGCAAACACTTCGAAACCGTTTGCATGACGCAGGACTCCGAGGTAGACGACCTTTTTGACACCTACCGTTTCAATCTCGTCACCGGTTACGTAGCCTCCAGTGGTGTCAAATGAGACGCTATTGGTCGACAGAATGGCGAAACATTCTGTTAACGGATGAATCACGATTCTGTTTTGGCATGTCAGATGGCCGTACTCACGAATGGCGGCGCTTTCAACAACGCCACCAGGAAGCTTTTTCTATCAGTTGTCACACAACCTCCCTAAGTGGTACCATGGTTTGGGGTAGTATAGCATTTGGTGTCCATGTTTCTGGCAGTATCACGGCACAAAGATACGTCACTGACATTGTGAGACCTGTACTACAGCCATATTTGCTAACCAGGCCTGGGCTGCTTTTTAGCAGAATAATGCCAGGTCACATACTGCACGTGTAACTATGAAGGATCTACAAGGTTTTGATATCCTGCCTTGACCAGCATATTCTTCGTATTTGCCGCCATTTGAGCATATCTGGGGCATCATGGGTTGCCGATTATGAAAACTCCTAATTCAAGCAAAAATGTTCAGTTACAAGCCCAATTGTATGTTGTGTGGAATGCCATCCCTTTGCAAACCATTGACCATCTCATTGACTTGATGCTTCATCGTATTCAATCCGGCATGGCCGCTCGCAGTGGGCCTATTCCATATTGATCTAATGTTAATAAAGTTCCATGCTTTCATTTTCCAGATATGATTTTTTGACCATTTGCGCATCTCCGTGTTATAATTACATTCTTTAAATATCATAAGGATACATCAATTTCTTCATGATGCTGCGATTTCAGTTGTGAGCAGTGTATGTGAAAACGTTGCTATTCCTATATGCGATACAGAATCATTTAGCTTCTCCCAGTTCCCTGATCACGAATCCCTGAAAGCACCCCTGATCACGAATCACACATTTTTGAAGTGATGTCTGTGTGTGTGTGTGTGTGTGAAACTATGTGTGTCTGTGTGTGTCTGTGTGTGTGTGTGTCAGTGAGTCTGTGGAGACGATATCTCACGAACAAATAAAGCGATTCGAATAAAATTTGGTACAAAATTCACAATCCGTGAATACTGAAAGCTTATTGTTTTTAAACTTAATCGAATGTTCTGAACCATCCTAAATTTTCGAGTGAAATTTTGAAAAAATCATCAAAAAATCAAAACCTTTAATAAAGTTGCGCAAATAGACATTTCTTATGTAATTTTTACTTAGAAAACGATTGACATAAACTTTAGAACGCTAGCATGGACCGTTCTCAAAATATTGCACATTTTAAAAATAAATTTATCAAAAAATCCCATAAATTAAAAAAAAATATATTAACTGTTGAGAAACATGTTCACTTTTCATATGTAATATCATGCGATAAATTGGGTGACATCATTCTTGCGGATCTAGCTCGTTCCATTCATGAGAAAAGATACTTTGAGTAATACTTTTGTATTTGAACGCCAATAGTTATTAATCTGCTAAAAGAATAACATATTTCTCCGTCCATAACGCTTAGCGTGATTTTGGCGCCAAATTTATTGGAATGTCGCCAACTTGGCGCCTTTTTTTAAATGTTGCCAATGTAACCAAAATCTCGTCAAATGGATAAAAATGACACTAAATCGATGAAAATGACGACTAATTGACGAAAATTCAATATCTTGGAAAGCATATAAATATCTACTATAAAAGAACATATTTTTTTATTGCAAAAGTAGTAAATTCATTGCATTATATAAGAAAAGTCATGTGTTGCCCACATTAGATTTTCTATCTTATATATTTTCATAAAGTTATGCCTACATCAAAGTCTTTCTTTAAACCATAGTCTCTATTTTAAACATGGTTTCATTAATTAACCTTGTTAAGATACCTCACTAATTTTAAACCGTACAACCAAGTATAGTTTTACAGTGCTATAACTATAGAATCGATAGAGGTAAGGTAAATTAGATCTATTTTTTAACATTCGATTGGTAATCACGAAATCAAATAAACCGAAAAATTTTGGATTACAAAAAAAAATGTCTGGTTACCGATGTTATTTAAAAAACACTAAAGTAAGTAAAATATTTCCAAGTGTAATTAAAATATCTTTCACTACTTTCAACAAAAATAATGCGATTGATTTAACAAACAATTTTTTGAGGCAGGCATTCATATAGATAAAAAACGTAATTACATTTATATAATTACCGGAAAACATAATAGTTTTTTCTTACATTTTCCCGGGATTAGATTACTCAGAAAAAATTCGTTTCTTCTCATTTAAAATTCCATTAGGGGAAGAATTTTAATTATATTTTGAGGCAAAAATGCGTTATTGGAGCAATGTTCATATCATTTTCGTTTTCAAGGAGTAAAGAGTAACCTTCAATGGTTTCTGTAAATAATTTAGATGAATGTGCTGCAAAATTTTAGAAAAAATAATACAAAAATGATAAATTTAATATGAAATGATATTGAATATTTGATGATTTACAAAGATTATTTCTATCAGGGATTATGAGATTTTTTCTCTTTATTGTATTTATGTCTGGTGACGATATCGACATTGAAAGCAAATAAAAATCCTAATAGAATTCTACAAATGTTACTAAATGATTAATATATATATATATATATATATATATATATATATATATATATATATATATATATATATATATATATATATATATATATATATATATATATCACACCAGAAAGGTAGACAAGGAAATGGAAGCAATATACCAAAGATTGGCCGGGGGGTTGTGACCCCCACTCCCTGGTTAAGCAAGCTTTATGTCTAGAAAACACTCTCGGAAGCCGATATATTGCATGAGATATGAATACAGAAGTATCGAAAATGTAAAGAGAAAAGAGGGTACCAGATAACATGAAATCATGGAATAACCCACAAGACTCGAATCCAAAAACCTGCATTAAAGTGTCGTTACGACATATTAAAGTGTGTTACGACACTTTAATGCAGGTTTTTGGATTCGAGTCTTTTGGGTTATTCCATGATTTCATGTTAGCTGGTACACTCTTTTCTTTTTCATTTTCGTTACTTCTGTATTTATATTTTATGCAATATATCGGCTTCTGGGAGTGTTGTCTAGACATAAAGCTTACTTAACCGGGCAGTGGGGGTCACAAACATCCCGGCCAATCTTTGATATACCGCTTCCATTTTCTTGTCTACCTTTCTGGTGTGATATTTGAATCCCCGTTGTAGTGCGGCTTCACGCCTTATTATATATATATATATATATATATATATATATATATATATATATATATATATATATATATATATATATATACAATACCGTGTTTAGTAAAATTTTCATCTATGATTTCTGTTCATCCTGTTTTACTTAAAAGGTGGATTATTCTATCACGAACTCTAACTCACTGGACGGATTTTAGGGAATATCACTACAACCGACTGCTCTACCCCCCTTGTTGATCTTTTTCTGGAAGCTTCTCGACCACCTTCATTCAGTTACAACTGCTCGCACTTACGTGCAGTAAGAGATCCTGCCTCAAGGATAATAGTAATACTTGATTTCCTATTTTCTTCTTTTTTTCAATTCTTCCTCTTTTAATGCTTGTAGTCTGTTGCATTGGTATTTATAGTAATATACTATTGCCGATTCTGAAACAAGCATGTGTCTAGGTTAATTAGAGCTAGATGCAAAGACTTGAGAAATTGAGAGAATTCCCTTTGAGACAGAAAATGAGTCTAGTCTAATTAATCTTCAAAATTAAGCCAGTGCTCTATATTACTTTTTTCGGCATTGTGGCCGTAGTTTAACTCCTTTGTTGATTTTAATATTTCGTTATTGTTTGATTTGGTTATTATATCTATAACCTATAATTAAAGTAGAGGATTTTAGAGCCCGATAGTGAGAAAACTGACAGGGTCAAACTCAACAAAATTTACAGTACATACTATTTAGACCACGGGGTTTTGATTTTTAAAAGAAAAGATAATCTGTTCGGATTTTTGGCACCACGGGTCAAAGTGGCGCTTTATGGTCCAATTTTGGAGTAAAATAGGCATAGGAAGTACAAAAAGTTAACATTTTACATGCATTTTGAAAAGGACATCACATTTGCATTTGATACGTATTTAGTACAGTTTATATTTACATTTGCATCTTACATTTACATACGTATGCCATTAATTTTGATATTGGCATCATTTACATGTATGATCCAATATGCTTTCCTTTCATATGTTCCAAAAAGTGCATTCTCTGAACATCATTCTCTACTGCAGAATGCAGCAGACCCTACATGACCCTTCAACCAAAAGTCACATGACCCTACAATAGTTACATGACCCTACAACCAAAAGTCACAAGGAGCCAGATTAGGTGAACGGGCTTCACCTGATATGGCTCCTTTACTTCATAGGAATCTCCTTCACATCAAGGGGCTTCACCTGATCTGGCTCCTTCGCTTCATAGGAAGCTCCTTCACGTCATAGGAATCTCCTTCACTTCAACGGGCTTCACCTGATCTGGCTCTTCATAGGAAACGCTCTACTAATTATTCGGTTGTTGGTAAAATGCTGTCGTAGGACTTCCTGTACGCGCAATATGAAGGTGTGCTCCATCCTACATAAATATCGTAGATTCAAGGCATCCACGCTGTTGAAGTTGCGGAATTACAAAGTTCAACAGCATTGTGCGGTACCTCTCAGCATTGATGGAACACATTTTTGTACCAATTGATGTGTTCTCCTCGCAAAAATGCGGACCTATGATGAATGAGATAGCAAAGCCACACCAAACTGTTACTTTCGGAGAGTGTAAAAGAATCTCCTGAAATGCATGAGGGTTCTCAAAAGACCAAATAAGCCAATTCTGCGTATTTGCTGTTCTATTCAGATGAAAAGGAGCATCATCACTGCACTAGAATTTCCAAGGCCATGATTCATGAACTTCTATGCGAGCTCACGTCAGAGAAAAGTTCAAGCAAGATTCTGCATCTTCTTGAAGCAACTGTTGAGTGTGGCTGATTTTGTATGTGGAAAATATAGCAATTTGCGCATGATTTTCCATACCATAGAATACGGCATATCCAGTTGCCTGGATATTGCCCGATCACTGCTAGATCCGGCTGTTGGATCCTTTATGGCAGCTGCGACTGTATGAAGTTCTTCATTCCTTATAGGTTCACGCTCTCGTCCTGGTAACCCTTGTAAAGTTCCAGAATTTTCAAAACGAAATATGATAGTCATTGGACCATGTTTTAGGCCCTTCAACCTCCGATATTCCCGATGGGCAGCCGAAGCATTTTCATTTGTTTAGTAGAAAAGTTTTACTAGCAAAGCACTATCACGTAATGTTAGCATAGCGATCTTTCAACAGCAAAGCACGATAGTAAAAATGCAGCGCATCATTGATTCCGACACATTCTTTCCGTTTTCTTTATATCCTCCAAATTAGTAGTATGTAATAATGTCGTCAGAGGCAACTTACGAAAATTTGTATAATGTTTTGCATTACCACCACTTTTCTCTTTGAAAATCTGCATATTTACTACAACGCACTGCTGCGTATGGAAGACATGATTGATAAAATGCTTGATAAAATGTAAGTGCAAATGTGAATATAAAATGTGATGTCAATATCAAAATCCGTGTAAAATGTTAACTTTCTGTATATTCTATGTCTTTTACTCAAAAAAATGGACCTTACAGAGCCACTTTTGCCATCGGTAGCATAAATCCGAACTGATTTTGTTTTTCTTTTGAACATCAGAACCCCTTGATCGAAATACTATTTACTGCAAATTTGGTTAAGTTTAGCCCAACAGTTTTCTGACTATCAGACTCTAAACACCTCTACTTTAATTATGGCCACCCTGTTCATTTGTCTCGTTGAATCTATTAAGAATTGCGTTCCATATGATGCTGAAGATCACAAACTCATACTTTTCCATCTTATTCACTAAAACCATCACTACGTGGCAATGGACTCTCATTGGTATTTGCAGAGCTAAATTTCAAGACGACTTTAATTATTTATTAATTTAATTAATTAATTCTCTACTTTAATTAATTAATTCTCTAATTATTCGCACCCTGTATATATAGCATATGTGTTATTTTTAAAATAGAAAAAATGAGTATTAATTTCTTGACTTGAAAACATTAAAAAATGTAGCTAGAAAATATCTGACTAATTGAAAAGGGATTTTATGTTTTTGCATCCTTTTAATTTTAATAAACCTTTAAGACCATGCTGATTTTAACCCCAAAAAAAGCCTAAAAATATTCTTCAAATGTTACTTAACGATGAAAAAGACTATGCTTTTGTCTTTAAAATGTATACAAAATGATTTATTGGTACTTCCATTTATATGTGCTATTTTTAGTTTTTTTTTATATTTTTACTTAAAATAAACACTTATGAACGATGGCTCATAAAAACATTTTATTTTTATTCTCATTTTGATTATAATGCAAGTAGGTTTAAATAAAATATGCAATATGAGTGAAAAAACAAATAAGAGTGAATAAGATAATAAAGTGCTAACACTCTGGATAATTTAATTGTTTTATTTTTCTATTCTTTAATTACTTTTTACCTTTTACACTTTCTTCTAGTCTGGGATAGTTTTAAATTCATTCCAATATTAACTATCTCGTCAAACTTGTATCTTTTCTCTTAGCATCTCTCCCTTCCTTTAAACTCTACTAATTTATTCTTCAGAATTCGCTTACTAAAGTTTGGTACACTAAAACATAAACTAAGTTTATTTCTCGAAAACTTTATGCGCTGCCAGTCGCCAAGAGCTTTGTCTCTATGGGGATAAAATCAATAAGTTCGATAGTTTTAAAACTTTTGCTTAAGCAATGAGTTACATAACAAAGAATGGAATGGAATTTTGCCAGTACAGAGGTATAAATAAATCAAATTTTCAAGACGGACAGAAGTGAATCCAATCAGTAGATTTTTTTATTAAATTATGTTCTATTTAACTGAGTTATCTTCTGAAATTAAAGTTCTGCTTGAAATAAACTACTTGGAAAATTGTTTTGAATTTAATTTTCAAAATTAAAAGGAACTCATTAAGACGCTGAGTTTGATTGAGAATATAATTATTCTTCTTCCCGTTTTTTAGACGAAATATATCTGCATTTGAATGTTAATGAATTTGGGAGACCAGGAGGCAACTTTTGAAGTTTTGATGTTTAGACATGACAAAGCGCAGACTTTTATGCACCGTTTTATGACAGTCTTGGCTGGAAAGGTCCTGACCCCAATAAATTTACGTCACACAAATTGCAGGTGTGGTCGGTGCACATATCTCCTAGGGCTGAGACTTAAACCGAGCTTCATTGGAAACTCAAAGAGCCAATAGTGCGAAGATGCGACATCGCACTGAGGAGCGTCCAACGAGAGCAAAGAGGGCGTATCTGGACCTCAGGCAAAATGATGTGGCCATAAGGAGAAAGTCAACGAATAATTTCTATTGAAAATCCAACAGCGAGAGAGAGACTCTTTATTATACAGGATGATAATGCAAAAGTTCAGAGAATCGTGTTTTCAAGTAGTTTAATGAATCACTATTTTAAATATTAAAATGTTATCGTAAATGACGAAGTCAGACTCCTAATGTCAGAAAGAGAATATGTAAAGAGTCCAGTTATGCTGAGCATCAGACCCGAAATACAGAGATATGTGACAGTCTTCCTATATATTAGGTCAATTGTTAATTTATTTAATAACATTTAAATCACCTAGTTTCACACAGTGTTTTTCTCCTCTTAAGCGTTTATTAAATTTATTGTAATTTTAATATTCGACTTTATTATCGAGAAATCTTGAAATAGATAGAATTTTTTTTAACTCAAAAGAAAACTTCGAAATGTATTCTAAATTTTATATTTTCTTACTATGGCATCATAGGGCAAAATGTGGCATAATTATGCATGAAAGGGGTTATTTATGGCTTAATTATTCCGAAACTTAACAGAAGCAATCACTGTAGTAAAAATTAGTCGCGATACAATTTTTGTGTTAGTGCCGTCTTCATTAGTCCGGGTGGGGAGTCAAGTACCCCTCCCCCATCCACAGGAGGTCATATTAACAAACTTGGTATAAATCGAATAAGAATTTTTAGCCCTTTGAAATGAAAGATAACATGCTATAGTTGTGATCATTTGGAGCAAAGAAACATGTTTTTCAAATGTTTACCTGCCAAATTTGCCAAAACAAAAAAACCCCTACATGTTAGTTAAAAATGGTTTCTGATACAAGAAGTTCGACTTGAGCCACAGTAGTTAATTTTAATCAGTTTTACTCTTGAATAATGCATGACGCTTAATTAATAAAAATAATCGTCTTGATCAAAAATTAGTTTAGTTAGATAGTGTTACCTGGATGATACAATAAGTGTGCAATAAATATGTCATCAGTTTGGGTCAGAGGGGCTTCAGAGGGGCTTCTGGCCCGTTTTAATCCTAGAAAAATGCTGGCGGCTAGCGAAGTTTTTGGCCCATCTTCTGTGATCCATGTACTTTTCACTATATATAAAAGTTTTATGGGGGTGGGGGGGGGGCTGTATAAGGGCTGTATAACATTTACTTTTGCCTACGGTCCCAGACAAGGGTAGAGTAGGTACTGTGTCTGTAAAGACTATTCAACGCTTCCCATTTTCTCTGCGTTTGGGGAAGAATTCTTAAATCTGGCTGGCTTAAGTTCTGTTTCGTTGTTAATACTATAAATATATAAAGATTAAAACTCCGACGTCACTAAGAGATGCTTCTGTAAAGTCTGTAATGGCTTTTTGAAAGCCCCAATTTTTTCTGCCCGGAAGGGAAATCAAAAATCCGGTCCCGTTATGTTCTGTCTCATGGTCGAAACTATAAGAGTACGAAGATTCAGCCTGTTAAGTTATCATGGGGACTTCTGCAGGGTTTCGAACGCTTTTTTTTAAATGCTTATATTTTCCTCTCCCACAGAAGGGAAATCGAATATATGGCTCTAATCCATACTATGAGTGTGCATATATTCCTTCTTATACGCCACTGAAGGGTTTCTGAAGCATCTGTAAAGGCAATAGCACGAAGTTTTCACATTCCTGCATTATATAATAAAAAATCCGATGTAGGCAACACATGACTTTCCTTATATAATGAAATGAATTTACTGATTTTACAGTTAAGTTTTTCTTATAGTAGATACTTATATTCTTTCGATACTTCTATTCTTCTATATAGATACTTATATACATTATTATGTATATGGAAATATACAGGGTGTCCCAAAAAGATTGAAACGCGCTTTAATTCTTTACCTGTTGGAGATAAGTGGGCAATGTAAGTTGCAAAAATGTTGACAGTAAGGTGGGAAATAAGACTTCGTTAATGAAATAGTCCTTCCATTAATTTTCAAAAAGTTACACTTTTTAATTTTTTATACGACCCCCCCCCCCCCTTAGACAAATTTGGTCAATCAGAACTTTTTTAATTTTAATGCAACAAGATCATTAAAAAGCCCTCATGTCTGTTTTTTTTAAATCAACTAATTATGATAAAGAAAAAAAATTGAATTATGACACTTTTTCGTACCATGTGAAAGGCTGTTTCATCAATGAAAATAGCGAACATAAACAAATTGATGTTGAAAATTGTTTAGATCAAAAATACGTTAATATGGGTCAAATTTTTTTATCACAAATGCATCTAAATAAAGCTCTACACAGATCATATAAAGCAGAGATCATATAAAGCAGTGGAACTCACTACGCGGTTGGGTATCCTATGCATTACCATCCAGTTTTATATTTTTTGTGATATGTCACAAATTTACATTTCTAATTTGATATAGGGTCCCCATTCACAATGTTCAGTTTTCAATTAAATATAACTCGCTCAATTTTAAAGATACATATATGCGGGGTTTTTTAACGATCTTGTTGCATTAAAAATAAAAAATTTCTGATTGAACAAATTGGTCTAAGGGGGTCGTATAAAAATTTAAGAAGTTTATCTTCTTGAAAATTAATAGCAGGACAATTTCATTAACGTAGTCTTATTTCCTACCTTACTTTCAACATTTTTGCAATTTACATTGCTAACTTATCTCCAACAGGTAAAGAATTAAAGAGAGTTTCAAACTTTTTGGGACACCTTATATATACTATATAGGGAAAGTAATATGTACAGAAATGAATGTACTGCAGAAATGACTTTCTACCAATGAATAGTGAAAACACAAGCCACTAATAACTTGGTATAACGGTTCCCAAACTGTTACTCAAGATACTTCGGTGATTTCGCTTAGGCTTCAAGGATAGCCATTTATACATGTTTAAATAATGGGCATCTTCTATTAGAATTTACAGAGTGAACAACCAAATAAGAAAACTTGTCTGATCTCAAATGGTTGTCAGCTGCTTCTGGATGTTAGATTGTGCAATTAAAAGGCATATTTGCAAATTATCTAAATCAGGGACCAAGTGACATAACCTTACAATGTATAACTTTCAGAGCATTATGTATTACAGACTAGTAGCATACCCGTTCTTCGTACGGAGTACATAATATAAAGAAACATATAATTCGTAATCATGTGCAAATTCTATTAAAATATTAAATTTATTGCTCCTAAAGAGAAGTTTAAGAATATCTGTTCTCACTATGCGAAATTATCTTCACAGGCAGATCTGAAGAATAAAACATCCTGACCCCTTTTGTAAGCAAATTTACAAAAGAAAAGGAATTGAATCAATATATGCAACCCTGTACTACTTATATTGTCGCAGATTCGAAAATATGCCAGAGTGTTAGTAGAAGATTATCCGTATTACAATATGAGTCTCAAAAATCTTTGCCAAAATAAAAGAAGTGACGTAATAAACTGAAAATATTAATAATCCCCGTACTCTTTATACCAGAAGGTCGTAATTGATTTCAATATATGCCAATATATATCAAAACATATGCCAATATACCTATACTACTTATATTCTCGTAGATTAGAAGATATACCCGTGTATTTGTAGAATATTACTCGAACAACGTACAATATATGAGTTTAAACAATTTTTGTCATAATAAAGCAGTTGCATAATAACTTGAAAATATCAATATTCCCTGCATTTGAGCTAGAGTGAATACATGAAATTATTGAAAGCCATTTTGCAAAAAAGGGGAGTTCTTCTTTTCCGAATTGTACCAAAAACTAATCAGCACCAGGCTCACACCCGAGGGTCTTATCTACCAAATTTTATGAAATTCGGTCCATTAGTTTTTGAGTTAGAGGGTGTACACACATTGCACAGACAGACAGACACATAAACAGACAGAGAAAATAGTTTTTTCGTATTCTAGAGGTTTCGAAACGTGCAGATCCGTCGAAAACTCGAGTTGCAATTTTCGACATGATTCCAATACTTTCCCTATACATTACCATGTATTGCAGGGAAAGTAATAATAACGTTTAAACCTGAAGACCGTAATTGATATTATCCAGTCAAAAATGCTATAAGAAAAATCAAATCGTTATTTTCTAAAATATATTTTTGTATCCATTTATTTATTATTCAAATCGAAAAATAATAATTAAAATTAACAGACAGATTTATTTTTATTGCGTTTCTGAACAACATGATATAAGATAGAATCTTCCTCATAAACTGCGAAATTGAATCACCATTTTGATTTCTTTATACTTTTCATTGTTCAGTAAAAGCTTGTGAAAAATATATCATGGGGATAGATTTCCCATTTAAATCACGTTTCAAACAATTCATGTTTTCAGAAAGTGACTAATTAGCGCAAAAAATCTCCCATCAAATTCAGAGATAAAGTTTTAATTAACTTTCAAACGATTTTCAAGCTTTTTGTTTGGATAAACCACGAAGTTATAGATTAGAATTCCTAGGAAAAAGTTTCGCTTTTCATTAATACCTCGACAACCCCTGGTCCCAGATACTCGAAATTTGGGTTAAGTTTATGGAAGACTATTTTAAGGCTATCCACAAAATTTCATCAAATTCGATTCAACCGTTCTCCCGTGATGACGGGACAAACAGACAGACAGACAGATTTTCAATTTTATTTATACAGACTACAAAAGCAGAAGTCGTAAAAAGGTGGTCATAATAATTTGGCCTCTATGTGTACAAGTTATGTATATTGAATATATATTTAAATATTAATATTGAAAAAATGCTCCAGTTACATTATATTATGAAAAATATTTTCTTGTTACTTAAAGAAGTGCTGCTTCATTCCATGCCTTGTAGTTCTAGATTGAGTTGATTTTACAGTCTGATGTTTCTTTTATGCATATGAAGAAAGTTTCTTTGACCAATACTCAGATATTAACAGCATTTCTAAACCACTATAAGCATTCATCAGGGCTTTAAACCCATACCCAGAAGTCGAATCTAGCACATGGAGGTTAAGTTTCCTGCAATAAAATCTAATTCTACGAAAATTTAGTCAGAATTATGATATCATATGGATCTTCAAACTGCCACAATTCTCACACATCAGACTATCAGACGTCATATACAGCTAGAAGGCAGAGAGATAGAGAGGGAAAGGAAGAGAGAGGGGGGAGGGAGAGGGAGAGGGGGAGAGAGAGGGGGAGAGAGAGAGGGAGAGAGAGAAGGACAGAAACTTGACTTTACAGTAATTTATAGTACTGTAAAAACGAATAAATCCATTGAAAACTCGAATTCGATTCCTCAACCTCATTACAATACTTTGGATGTTCATATGATATGTATAATAAATAATGTAAAAATTCATTTTCCATGATTATTTTTTACTTCATTTAACTATTTTCGTCATTTATCGTCATATTTGATGCATTGATGGTAAATTATAGATAAACAAAGTTAATGCTTGAAGTCAAACTGCAGTTTTCTAAATTTTAAAGAGTTCGCATTCTCGTCGATGTATGGCAAGTTGTGGGTTGCATTTATTCCCGTAGTTATTTAATGTAGATTCATATTTACCAACTTTGCTTTTGCCGTAAATGCGTTTGGAATTTTAGAAATGTTATGAAAATATTGCTGCAATAAAGAATATTGAGGTATAGATTGGGACAGTGAAACTAAACTGTAATGAAAGTGAAAAACGATCTGGCGAAGATATAGCGATTAACCGAATTGCACTTGACTGGTCGTGCAGAGTTCACATCGACAATAAGAGCTTACAATTACGTCCCAATAGCTCAACGGTAGAGTATAAACTAGCCAGTTCGAAGATCCAGCGTTCGATTCCCGGTTGGAGCAGCAAGATTCTTTACAATAACGCCTAAACAAATCAAACCTGCAGGTTAATGCAAATATGTCGGCGATCTGAAAGAGACCCTAGTACGACTAGCACGGATTCAGTGGTCTCTGAGATATTGATAACTAATATCAAACCCAGAGGATAGCGGCTACGCAGGAAGCTATCATGGAAGATAAAAAAAATATCAGAAGGATAACCTGAGGTAAAAATAGCAGGAAGTAGTCTGATTGGCAGTTGCACACCAATCCGACATTAGAGAGTGGAGAATGCAAAGTCCACTTCGACAATAACAGCTTGCAATTTCGTCCCAGTAGCTCAACGGTAGAGCGTCTGTTAGCCAGTTCGATGATCGAGGGATTGATTCCCGGTTGGGGAAGCAAGATCCTTAACACAAGATCGAACGTTTTGGCAGAACTTTGCTATTCAACTACACTAGTTGAAAATAGAGGTAAAATTTGAATAAAGTTGCAAACTCGTACCTATATCTCTGGTAGAATTAACATTAAGATTGGCCAAAGTTTCGTTCATTTGTATTCTTACGGACTAAATTATAAGCAAATATCTATAAACAGAGGTTCACTAACGTTGTAATTCCCACGTCGACTTTTGGCTTTATATGAAAGTAGAATGAATTACCCGCAGTTGCTCGAATCCTAAAAAAGCAGTCGCTAAGTAAATAATACAGCTAGATATAACATCATTGAAAATCGCTTGTTTTGAACCCAAAATCATTCCCACTTTTTATTACAATCCAAATCCTTTAATTTTAATGTATGTATCTGTATTCGCGCACAAAAATTTGATCCGCATTCGCACAAACGTCCACTGTTTCTAATAGCCACGCCCATTTTGTGATCTCCTCTGCCAACATGAGAAAGCAGCTATTTACGAGCAGTATTTAAAATTTCAGTTTTGTTACTTTTGTTTAAAATTTCACCGGAAATTAGAGAAAAAGTTTTTTTTTTTTGGTAGAATGCGAAAGTATACACCCAAATTTTTTACAAATTATAGAGTTGTGCAAAATAACGGAAATAAGAAATCTGATAACCTAAAACATGCATATTTAGAATTATTTTAAAATGCAAACATTTATATTAAGGGATTGTAAAACGAATATAAATATTTCATTAATACACATTTATTCTATTCCTTTCATTCATCACAATACAACAAAAATCTGATGTGGGAAACACATGACTTTCCTTATATAATGCAATGAATTTACTACTTTTACAGTTAAAAAAATGTTATTCTTATAGTAGATACTTATATTATTTCCAAGATATTGAATTTTCTTCAATGAGTCGTCATTTTCATTGATTTAGCGTCATTTATATTTATTTGGAGATATTTTTGTTAATTTGGCAACAATTAAAAATGTCGCCAAGTTGACGACATTCCGCCAAATTCGTCACCAAAATCTTGCCAAGCGTTATGGACGGAGAAATAAGTTATTCTTACAGCAGATAAATGACTATTGGCTTTCAAATACAAAAGTATTACTCAAAGTATCTTTTTTTATGAATGTAACGAGCTAGATCTACGGGAATGATGTTACCAAATTTATCGCATTGTATTACATATGAAAAGTGAAAATATTTCTCAATAGGAAATATATATTTTTTTTATTTTATATAACTTTTTAACAATCTTTTGAAAAAATGTGCAATATCTCGAGAACTGTTCATGTTAGCGTTCTAAAATTTAAATCAATCGATTTCTAATGAAAAATTACATAAGAAATGTCTATTTGAGTAACTTTATTAGCGGTTTTGATTTTTTGACGATTTTTTCAAAATTTCACTCGAAAATTTAGGGGGAGTTCTGAACATTCGATTTTGTATAAAAACAATAGGTTTCCAGTGATTACGAATTGGGATTTTTGTACCAAATTTCGTTCGAATCGGTCCATTCGTTCGTCAGTTATCGTCTCCATAGACTCACTGACACACACACACACACTTTTACACACATACACACACACACACACGCACACACTCACACACACAGACTTCACTTCAAAAATGTTTGATTCGTGATCAGGGATGCTTGAAACGTGCTCTCCCGTCGAAAACTCGAATTCGAATATTCGACCCTGTCACATTACTTTCCTTATGCATCATGTATATAAGGAAAGTAATAATTTATTTTACTAAAAAACTTAAAACCATGAAGTTAAAAATAATTTAACTCTGTGCTTAAAACTGCATCGAAAAAGTCTGCTATAAAAATCGTCTGCTTCTCTATGTAAAATCAGTGACTGTCTATATCAACTATATTGCAGTCTCCAGAGCTAAATAATTTTGCGTTAAAGAAATTCAGCATATCTTATACAACTCATCTTACAGCTGCATGGGTTTACATTCTCCATAAGAGAAAATTAGGCTCCATTGTAGAAATATCAAGGTTTGATGATCATTTAAACTCAAATATATTGCAATTGCGTTTTTTCAGAATATAGATGCACAGAAATTAAGCAAAAATAAAGCAGCATTAGGACGGATACAACACTAAATATAAAATAAAAAGAACTTTAAAAATCATGATTTTGACACAAGATGGAAGCCATAACTTATTTTGAAGTGGGTCACGTGATCTCTTCATATGATATGGGTGTAATTATTATTTTAATTTTTATTTAAAAATCTAGCGAATATATTTCGCTGAAATTTTATTTCATATTTTTATGGGATAATTTGAATATTTCCTAACTTTTTCGAAGCAATTTGTGAATTATAAAAATATTTCAAAAATTAGGTTCCGTAGGGTTCAATGTATTTTACTTTTTCAACCCGGGTTCAATTCAAAACTAATTAATTGGGTGATACTATTCATTTATTTCCTATAGGTTCCACAGACCGTCTGAACTACATACTAAAATTTCATATTTATAAAGTCATTTTATTGCAGTTATCGTGCGAACGGACAGATAGACAGAGGGACAGAAAGACAGAATGAACAAAGTCATAAACACTTTTCAATTATATTGTAACCTGTTAAAAATATCTCGCCGAGGTATGTTGTACCGAGAGTTGGACTTACCCAGTTACAAATTTAGACGCCGGCGCCGTTCGAAGATTAGATTTACAGCTACAGCCGACTTACATTAGTCTTTTATTATATAAAGTGATATTAAATTATTATACAGAGATAACAATGGAAAATTCATTAGAGACCTTTTAAAATATTACGAAATTGGAAATACATCTTACATAATGGGAAATTAGAAAATGATTTTTGTGTGCTATAATTAAAACAGAGTATTAATTGAATTATATGTAATTAATGTTTGCACTTTTTCACATTTTAGTTATTACTTTCCTTATATACATAACGTATAAGGAAAGTATTGTGACGAGGTCGAAAATTTGAATTCGAGTTTTCGACGGGAGAACACGTTTCAAACATCCCTGATCAGGAATCAAACATTTTTGAAGTGATGTCTGTGTGTGTGTGTGTGTCAGTGAGTCTGTGGAGACGATAACTGAGGAACGAATGGACCGATTCGAACGAAATTTGGTACACAAATCACAATCCGTAAACACTGGAAGCCTATTGTTTTTATACGCAATCAAATGTTCCGAACCCCCCTAAATTTACGTGTGAAATTTTGAATAAATCGTCAAAAAAACAAAACCGCTAATAAAGTTACGCAAATAGACATTTCTTATGTAATTTTTCATTAGAAAACGATTGACATAAATTTTAGAACGCTAACATGAACCGTTCTAGAAATATTGCACGTTTTTCAAAAAAATTGTCGAAAAGTCATATAAAATAAAAAAAAAATATTTTCTATTGAGAAACATGTTCACTTTTCATATGTAATACCATGCGATAAATTGGGTGACATCATTCCCGTGGATCTAGCTCGTTCCATGCATGAAAAAATATACTTTGAGTAATACTTTTGTATTTGAATGCCAATAGTCATTTATCTGCTGTAAGAATAACTTATTTCTTCGTCCATAACACTTGGCGAGATTTTGGCGGCGAATTTGGTGGAATATTGAAAACTTGGCGACATTTTTAATTGTTGCCTAATTAACAAAAATCTCGCCAAATGGATCAAATTGAAGCTAAATCAATGAAAATGACGACTAATTGAAGTAAATTCAATATCTTGGAAAGAATATAAGTATCTACTATAAGAATACCATTTTTTTAACTGTAAAAGTAGTAAATTCATTGCATTATATAAGGAAAGTCATGTGTTGCCCACATCAGATTTTATTTATTTTATATGTTTATTACTTTCCTTATATACAATGATGTATAAGGACAGTATTGTGACGGGTCGAAAATTCGCACGTTCGAAAAGAACACGTTCCAAGCATCCCTGATCACGAATCTAACATTATTTAAGTGATGTCTGTGTCATTGAGCCTTTGGATACGATAACTGATGAACGAATTTACAGATTCGAATGAAATTTGATACAAAAATTACAATCGTAAAACACTGGAAGCCTATTGTTTTTATACGCAATCGAAAGTTCATAACCCCCCTCGATAAATTTTCGAGTGAAATTTAAAAAAAATCGTCAAAAAATCAAAACCTTTAATAAAGTTATGCACATTATATAAGGAAAGTCATGTGTTGCCCACATCAGATTTTATTTATTTTATATGTTTATTACTTTCCTTATATACAATGATGTATAAGGACAGTATTGTGACGGGTCGAAAATTCGCACGTTCGAAAAGAACACGTTCCAAGCATCCCTGATCACGAATCTAACATTATTTAAGTGATGTCTGTGTCATTGAGCCTTTGGATACGATAACTGATGAACGAATTTACAGATTCGAATGAAATTTGATACAAAAATTACAATCGTAAAACACTGGAAGCCTATTGTTTTTATACGCAATCGAAAGTTCATAACCCCCCTCGATAAATTTTCGAGTGAAATTTAAAAAAAATCGTCAAAAAATCAAATCCTTTAATAAAGTTATGCACATAAACATTTCGTATGTAATTTTTCCTTAGAAAACGATTGACATAAACTTTAGAACGCCAGTATGAACCGTTCTCGAGATATTGCACATTTTTCAAAAATTTATCAAAAAATCATATAAAATAAAAATAAATATTTCCTATTAAGGAACATGTTCACTTTTCATATGTAATACCAAAATTTGTAAAAATAAATTTGTAAAATTTGTAAAATATGTAAATTTGTGACATCATTCTCGTGGATCTAGCTCCTTCCATTCATGAAGAAAGATTCTTTGAATGATACTTTGTATTTGAACGCCAATAGTCATTTATCTGTTGTAAAAATAACTTATTTCTTCGTCTATAACGCTTGGCGAGATTTTGGCGACGAATTTGGTGGGATGTCGCTAACTTGGCGACTTTTTTCAATGTTGCTAAATTAACGAGAAACTCGCCAAACGAATAAAAATGACGTTAAATCAATGAAAATGACGACTCATTGACGAAAATTCAATATCTTGGAAAGAAGATAAATATCTACTATAATAATAATCTATTCTTTTTCACTGAAAAATTAGTAAATTCATTGCATTATACAAGGAAAGTCATGTGCTGCCCACATCAAATATTTTTTATTTTTAAATGAAGGAACAGTAAATTTTATGATTAAATGTGAGCGCAGAAAGTCTAACATCCTTAAAAATGTTTGTATTTTATTTTCAAGCGTTTTAAATGTTGTAGGAATAACCCTATAACATGGTTAAATGTTATGGTTATAAAATTTAAAATTATTAAAAATCTTTTTCAGTTATTTTCGAGCGTTTTGCACTTTATAGGAATAACTCCATAACGCATATTCAGGCTTTTAATATATAGTTACGCAAAAAGATTCATCAAATAAAAATTGCATGCAACTTGTCAATACACGGAAATAATATTAAGTATTTTTCATGCGTCGTCATCAATTATAATAAATGCATTAAGAAATACAAATTTTAATCTCATGTAAGAATTCCATTAAAGACTTCGAATTTTTACAGGCAGAAAAATATAATGTTTTCTTATTAAATATTTAATTATAAAGGCATTATTTTTTAACATTCTAATTGTTAAGCAATAGTAGAATGTAATTTTCTTAAGCAAATCCCAAAATCCATAACTAAGTTCTGCTATCTTGTTTTAATCCACTTAAATAAGTTCATTACCCCAAGTATAATAAATTTATTAAAAAGACCCTTTGTTTTAATATCGATCCCCTTTAAATGAGCAGCATATTAATGACATTACAGTACAATTAATAAAATTACATCGTCCTAAATGAACAACATAAGGGATATCATTCACAATAATGAGTTATGTAAATAAATAAAGTATGAAAATAATAGTTCTCATGGTCTTCCATTGTTTTTAAGAAATTGATACTAATGATTAGAATAATGAAAATGTGGCTGTAAATTTATCAATATTGGGAAATTAATATAATGCGTATTTAATGCATTATGTGATGGTAAATTTAACAGTATTGGATAATTAATATGACACATATTTGATTCTTGTCTTACCATTTATGTCTTACATTACGTTGAATAAGGTGAGGCCCCCACCCGCAAGGACCAACCAACCTATTGATTTTGCACTAAATGATTGATTGTAAGACATGGATTATTAATTTAGATTCAAATAATGCACCTTTTGTAAAAACTAATATTTTTTATGCACTATGATCCATAATATTTAAAATATTTGCTTTTTATGATTTAATCATATCCATGGCTTTTATGTCAAATGTCGTTACAATCCTTGAGGGGCATATAATGTTAATCAATTTAATATGAATTTAAAATTTTCCTAAAATATGGTTACCAGAACCTCAACCTAATTATAACTTTCCTTATACACATAATGTATAAGGAAAGTATTGTGACGGGGTCGAAAACTCGAATTCGAGTTTTCGACGGGAGAGCACGTTTCAAGCATATCTGATAACGAATCGAACATTTTTGAGGTGATGTCTGAGTGTGTGTGTGTGTGTGTGTGTGTGTGTGTCAGTGAGTCTGTGGAGACGATATCTCACGAACAAATGGGGCGATTTCAATTAAATTTGGTACAAAAATCCCAATCCGTGAATACTGGAAATTTATTGTTTTTAAACACAATCGAATGTTCAGAACCCACCTAAATTTCCGAGTGAAATTTAGAAAAAATCGTCAAAAGATCAAAACCTTTACTAAAATTCCGCAATTAGACATTTCTCATATAATTTTTCCTTAGAAAACTGTTGCCATAAACTGTAGGACGTTAGTATTAACCGTTCTCGAGTTATTGCACATTTTCCAAATTAATATATCAAAAAATCAAGTAAAATAAAAAAAAATATTAACTCTTAAGAAACATGTTCACTTTTCATATGTAATATCATGCGATACAATTGGTGATATCATTCTCGTGGATCTATCACGTTTCATTCACAAGAAAATATATTTTGAGTAATACTTTTGTATTTGGACGCCAATATTCATGTATCTGCTGTAAGAATAACTTATTTCTCCGTCCATAATGCTTGGCGAGATTTTGGCCACGAATTTGGCGGAATGTGACATTTTTAAATGTTGCCAAATTAACGAAAATCTCGCCAAATGGATAAAAATGACGCAAAATCAATGAAAATGACGACTAATTGTAGAAAATTCAATATCTTGGAAATAATATTAGTATCTACTATAAGAAAACCCTATTTATTTTACTTTAAAAGTAGTAAATTCATTACATTATATAAGGAAAGTCATGTGTTGCCCACATCAGATTTTTTTTCATGCGTCGTCATCAATTATAATAAATGCATTATGAAATACAAATGTTTAATCTCATGTAAGAATCCCATTAAAGACTTCGAATTTTTACGGGCAGAAAAATATACTGTTTTCTCATTAAATATTTAATTATAAAGGCGTTATTTTTTTACCATTCTAATAGTTAAGCAATAGTAGAATGTAATTTTCTTAAGCAAATCTCAAAATCCATGACTAAGTTCTGCTATCTTGTTTTAATCCACTTAAATAAGTTCATTAACCCAAGTATAATAAAGTTATTAAAAAGACCCTTTGTTTTAATATCGATCCCCTTTGAAAGATCAGCATATTAATGACATTACAGTATAATTAATAAAATTACATCGTCCTAAATGAACAACATAAGGGATATCATTCACAATAATGAATTATGTAAATAAATGAAGTATGAAAATAATAGTTCTCATGGTCTTCCATTGTTTTTAAGAAATTGATACTAATGATTAGAATAATGAAAATGTGACTGCAAATTTAACAATATTGGGAAATTAATATAATGCGTATTTAATGCATTATGTGATGGTAAATTTAACAGTATTGGATAATTAATGACACATATTTGATTCTTGTCTTACTATATATGTCTTACATTACGTTGAATAAGGTGAGGCCCCCACCCGCAAGGACCAACCAACCTATTGATTTTGCACTAAATGATTGTCTGTAAGACATGGATTATTAATTTAGATTCAAATAATGCACCTTTTGTAAAAACTAATATTTTTTATGCATTATGATCCATAATATTTAAAATATTTGCTGTTTATGATTTAATCATATCCATGGCTTTTATGTCAAATGTCGTTACAATCCTTGAGGGGCATATAATGTTAATCAATTTAATATATATTTAAAATTTTCCTAAAATATGGTTACCAGAAGCTCAACCTAATTATAACTTTCCTTATACACATAATGTATAAGGAAAGTATTGTGACGGGGTCGAAAATTCGAATTCGAGTTTTCGACGGGAGAGCACGTTTCAAGCATATCTGATAACGAATCGAACATTTTTGAGGTGATGTCTGAGTGTGTGTGTGTGTGTGTGTGTGTGTGTGTCAGTGAGTCTGTGGAGACGATATCTCACGAACAATTGGGGCGATTTCAATGAAATTTGGTACAAAAATCACAATCCGTGAATACTGGAAATCTATTGTTTTTAAACACAATCGAATGTTCAGAACCCACCTACATTTTCGAGTGAAATTTAGAAAAAATCGTCAAAAAATCAAAACCACTAATAAAGTTACGCAAATAGACATTTCTTATACAATTTTTCCTTAGAAAACTGTTGCCATAAACTGTAGGACGCTAGCATTAACCGTTCTCGGGTTATTGCACATTTTCCAAATTAATTTATCAAAAAATCAAGTAAAATAAAAAAAATATTAACTCTTAAGAAACATGTTCACTTTTCATATGTAATATCATGCGATACATTTGGTGATATCATTCTCGTGGATCTAACACGTTTCGTTCAGAAGAAAATATATTTTGAGTAATACTTTTGTATTTGGACGCCAATATTCATTTATCTGCTGTAAGAATAACTTATTTCTCCGTCCATAATGCTTGGCGAGATTTTGGCCACGAATTTGGCGGAATGTGACATTTTTAAATGATTCCAAATTAACGAAAATCTCGCTAAATAGATAAAAATGACGCTACATTAATGAAAATGACAACTTATTGAAGAAAATTCAATATTTTGGAAAGAATATGAGCATCTACTATAAGAATACCATTTTTTTAACTGTACAAGTAGTAAATTCATTGCATTATATAAGGAAAGTCATGTGCTGCCCACATCAGATTTTTTATTATTTCGATCTTTAATTCCACAAAGAATTATACACATACCTTCAATATTTGCATCTGCGCTCTCAGCGCTTATAATTATTCGTTCATCCACCTTTTGTCTATACTTCACCCTACAAACTTATCATCTTATGAGTCTGTGTGCTTTTCTATATGATGTTGATGCGTACATAACTTATATATATGATATAATATGTGTAAAAACTTTTGTGTTCACAACAAGACTTTGTTTAGAATTACAGCAGAGCTATGACAAACTTTCACAAAGGAAAAATATTAATTATAGAGTTCTCAAGGACACAAGATTTAATTGAACTTTATTGGTGTTTTTTTTTTTTTTGTTTATTTGTATCTGGGAGAGATATGTGAGACCAGGAATATGCGAGACAGTTTTATGTTGATTATTTATGATGTCTGTAATGTCAGACAATGGCATCAGTCTGAATGACTCCAGTTTTACAGCGGCCCTGACCCTAGAGGTAAATAGGCCATATAAAGAGGAGGCTAAAGTGAAGCCACGCGATTGGTTAAAACGGTTAACCAATAGGAAAGATGGTTGTCGCATTGCCCTGAGGTCGGCCAATGGTAGCAGAAGAGGCGTATCAGACCTCAGACCAAAAGAGGTGGCAACATGTAGAAAGTACCAGAAGTAGTACCAGACAAAAATGTCACACACACTTGAGAAACAGTGAGAGATAGAAGTAAGTAAGCGATCCAGAGAGATCAACACCAGATATCTTGAGCGCAATGCTCTTGAGTATAACTTCAACGACATAGATGCAGAGGTGATGAGATCAGATTCAGTTGTGTCGGAGATGTGTAAGAGATTCAGAGTAAAGTAGTGAGAGATGCCTAACAGTAGTGTGCCGTCGTAATGGAGGCAAAGGTGGCTGTGTGTCAATGTACAAAGACAAAATTGGAAGTATGTGTACATATCAATAATTCTATTAGGTCATATCCCATTTCATAAATAAATAAACTGGTCTGACATGTCCAATCTCCTCCGCAAATAATATGATAATTGCTGTAATTAATTTAATTATGAACCAAATGTTCTAAATAAATAATGTTATTTTAAAGTAAAAAATCTGATGTGGGCAACACATGACTTTCCTTATATAATGCAATGAATTTACTACTTTTACAGTAAAAAAATTGGTTTTTCTTATAGTAGATACTAATATTCTTTCCAAGATATTGAATTTTCGACAATTAGACGCAATTTTCATTGATTTAGCGTCATTTTTATCCATTTGGCGAGAGTTTCGTTAATTTGGCAACATTTCAAAAAGTCGCCAAGGTGGCGACATTCCGCCAAATTCGTCGCCAAAATCTCGCCAAGCGTTATGGACGAAGAATAAGTTGTTCTTACAGCAGATAAATGACTATTGGCATTCAAATACAAAAGTATTACTCAAAGTATCTTTTTTCATGAATGGAACGAGCTAGATCCCCGAAAATGATGTCACCCAATTTATCGCATGGAATTATATATGAAGAGTGAACATGTTTCTCAATAGGAAATATATTTTTTTTCATTTTATATGACTTTTTAATAATTTTTTTGAAAAATGTGCTATATCTCAAGAATGGTTCATGTTAGCGCTCTAAAATTTATGTCAATCGTTTTCTAATGAAAAATTGCATAAGAAATGTCTATTTGCGTAACTTTATTAGTGGTCTTGATTTTTTGACGATTTTTTCAAAATTTTATTCGAAAATTTAGGGGGGTTCTGAACATTCAATTACGTATAAAAACAATAGGCTTCCAGTGTTTACGGATTGTGATTTTTGTACCAAATTTGGGTCGTTCGTCAGTTATCGTCTCCACAGACTCACTGACACACACACACACACACATACTTTCACACACACACACACACACAGACATCACTTCAAAAATGTTTGATTCGTGATCAGGGATGCTTGAAACGTGCTCTCCCGTCGAAAACTCGATTTCGAATTTTCGACCCCGTCACAATACTTTCCTTATACATTATGTATATAAGGAAAGTAAAATGGTGCAGTTAATTGTGAGTAGCACTATGTTATTAAATATTTTATTCCAGGACTCGCACTAAAGATAATATGATGGGTTTTTTAAGCGGCACTATGCAAGTGTTTTACGACCATACAAGCAACTACCAAGTTGATTATGAATGATTTAATAATTATTCATAATTTAGCAATAAGATTTCGATTTTTGTGCACCAGAATTTAAAAGAGCCAGCCACAATATTTCTGCTTTATTAAAATCCCCTTTTGTCATGATTGACAAGTAGTTTGATTGAACCCGTCTCCTTCCTTTGATCTGCCGGCAAGTCAATTTTTTGGACCCGGTAATATCATTTGCGTGAGTAAAAGGTCTTGTTGGATTTATTCGTCATACATTTCTGTCCAAAGTAGTGTTAATGTCGGTGCCCAACAGACTGTCCTTATTCTAAACATCAGTGAGTCAGTTAAAAAGACGAGTAAGAACACATTTATTAAAAACTTTCAATCACAATTCAACGGTGGATACCATCGTCTGTTACACAATTACATAAAACTGAAGCAGATTACACACTATAGGGAGAACAGCACCCACTGGCAACCCTTTAACAAAAATAGGGCCCAACTAACAACTACAACAATCGTTTTCTATTTTGTTTCGCTGTTCACCTAAATTCACATTGATTTGAAACTTTTATTGCCAAGGTATTTTGCAATTCTAGTCTCACAGACAAGATAGTAATTTCTTTAAAAACAAATTTATAATCTTAATTATTTTAAATCCTTTAATTATTTTAATCCTTTAATTATTTTTTCCTTTAATTAATAATCTTTAAATATTTTAATCTTTATGGAAATCAGATGGATTGTTTATAGCTAGAATGTCAGGCACTCATAAACCGGAAGGAACATCATGTTAAAATAGATAAATGATCTACACAAATGCATTAAACTACAGAAAATTCGAATTACATATCTAATAGTATTTATAATTTCCGTGTACTTACGTATTCATACGATATATATTGTGAGTAAAGGAAAAGTCTATCAATGTTACGTAATGTATTGATGCATTTCACTATTTTTGCCATTTATCTTCAGTTTTCATTCAAGTATATTAAATAATTAATTTTTTCATTAGTTTACTGAATATTTTTTATTGATTGACTTATTTATGAGGCACATTGTACCAAATAACTTGGAGCACTCTTATAAAATATTGCGGTAACTAGGAAACTTTGTATGCAAATTCCTTTCACCCAAGTGAGCAAAGAATTAAAGTTTGACTTCAAATGGACTTTAAGATGAGTACACACCAGGGGGAACTGCTTCCACTGGTGTGCACACTCCTGGTGAACTAGTGTACCACAGAGAGCATTTGACATGTGTACAACGCTCTTGAGCCGCTCTTCGAGCATTCTGGTTGCCAACGCCGTTGCATTGTCTGCAGTTGCCACCAATAATGTCTCTATGATGCCCTCGAACACCATATGCTCATCTGCGCGACTACGCATGTACGACTGCGCATGTACAACTAAGCATGTGAGATTGAAAGCAGGTAGATTATTTCTGCATTAAATATTAATATAATTATTTTTATAATTTTTGTTTTTCATTTTGGTAAACTGTGGCCGAAACTATATTTGCTTTAGCTTAATGCGGGTGATGGTAAATGATACAGTCAATCCAGACAGACATGGAAACGCTGATTTTTCTGCTACTAAGATAATCGTTGTGTCTCATTAATCTTAATGAGACACTATAGCTACCCGGAGCCACACTAGACCAGAAAATAAGTAAAAGTCAGCATGTCCATGCTTTTGGAGTGGCTATTCTGTTGCATTAATAGAGATTATGGTGTCCAGTAAACTCAGGAAAAGTAATATATTTCGCCCTTTCTTGCAGTAACTGATTTGTTTTATTTATCGTGATACTGTAAGATTTTCTTGAATCCGAAACCGGCTGAATTAAATTTTATTTTCATGATGTTCCACTAAAGAAGTGTCTTTTATTTAGAGTATTTAGACGAAAGTTTGATGGAGTTATCTTAGTCTTGTTGCTGCTGTTATACCTTTGCAATAACTTTTTACTTTCCTTATAAACATAATGTATGAGGAAAGTATTGTGACGGGTTCGAAAATTCGAATTCGAGTTTTCGACGGGAGAGCACGTTTCAAGCATCCCTGATCACGAATCGAACATTTTTGAAGTGATGTCTGTCTGTGTGTGTGTGTATGTGTGTGTGTGTGTGTCAGTGAGTCTGTGGAGAGGATAACTGTCGAACGAATGGACCGATTTGAACAAAATTTGGTACAAACATCACAATCCGTAAGCACTGGAAGCCTATTGCTTTTATACGCAATCGAATGTTCAGAACTCCTCTAAATTTTCGAATGAAATTTTGAAAAAAGCCGTCAAAAATCAAAACCGCTAATAAAGTTACGCAAATAGACATTTCTTATGTAATTTTTCATTGGAAAACGATTGACGTAAATTTTAGAACGCTAACATGAACCGTTCTCGAGGTATTGCACATTTTAAAAAAAAATTATAAAAAAGTCATATAAAATAAAACAAATATTTTTCCTATTGAGAAACATGTTCACTTTTCATATGTAATACCATGCGATAAATTGGGTGACATCATTCTCGTGGATCTAGCTCGTTCCATTCATGAAAAAAGATACTTTGAATAATACCCTTTGTATTTGAACGCCAACAATCAGATATCTGCTGTAAGAATAACTTATTTCTTCGTCCATAACGCTTGGCGAGATTTTGGTGACGCTTTTGGCGGAATGTCGCCAACTTGGCGACTTTTTGAAATGTTGTCAAATTAACGAAAATCTTGCCGAATGGATAAAAATGACGCTAAATCAATGACGCAATCAATCACTAATTGACGAAAATTCAATATCTTGGAAAGAATATTAGTATCTACTAAAAGAAAAACCTTTTTTTTTTTACTGTAAAAGTAGTAAATTCATTACACTATATAAGGAAAGTCATGTGTTGCTCACATCAGATTTTTAAATTTATATCTCAAGTGCGCTACAATGTGGTAACTGAAAACAGATTAGTCGCCCATAGGGCAGCGTTTTCTTTTATAAATATGAGAAGTACTTGGAAACAAACAGAACGTGAATAGATCATAATATATCCCCAGCTGAGGTCTGTTAGCTAAAAATATTTTTGTCCATATTTTCTTGTATCAATAAAACATGATATAATTTCAGTCATCAATTATTCGAGAGTTTATCTGAGCAACATTTAATTAAAAGAAAAATCGTAAATTCGAATGAATTTTATATACTTTACTTTCTTTATATACATAATGTATAAGGAAAGTATTGTGACGGGGTCGAAAATTCGAATTTGAATTTTCGACGGGAGAGCACGTTCTAAGAATCCCAGATAACGAATCAAACATTTTTGAGGTGATGTCTGTGTGTGTGTGTGTGTGTGTGTGTGTGTGTGTGTGAGTGTGTGTGTGAAAGTATGTGTGTGTGTGTGTGTGTGAAAGTATGTGTGTGTGTGTGTGAAAGTATGTGTGTGTGTGTGTGTGTGTGTATGTGTCAGTGAGTCTGTGGAGACGATATCTCACGAACGAATGGAGCGATTAGGATGAAATTTGGTACAAAAATCACAATTCATGAATACTGGATGTCTATTGTTTTTTAACTGCAATCGAATGATCAGAACCCCCTAAATTTTCGAGTGAAATTTTGAAAATATCATCAAGAAACCAAAACTTTTAATAAAGTTACGCAAATAGACATATCTTGTGTAATTTTTTCTTAGAAAACGATTATCATGATCTTTAGAACATTAGCATGAACCTTTCTCGAGATATTGCACATTTTTCAAATAAATTCATCAAAAAATCGCATAAATTAAAAATCATGTATTAACTGTTGAGAAACATGTTCACTTTTCACATGTAATATCATTCGATAAATTTGGTGACATCATTCTCGTGGATCTAGCTCTTTCCATTCATGAGAAAAGATACTTTGAGTAATACTTTTGTATTTGAACGCCAATTGTCATTTATCTGTTATAAGAATAACTTATTTATCCGTCCATAACGCTTGGCGAGATTTCGGCGACGAATTTGGCAGAATGTCGCTAACGTCGAAACTTTTTTAAATGCAGCCAAAGTAAAAAAAATCTCGCCAAATAGATAAAAATGACGCTAAATCAATGAAAATGCCGACTAATTGACGAAAATTCAATATCTTGGAAAGAATATTAGTATCTACTATAAGAAAATCCTATTTTCTTTACTGTAAAAGTAGTAAATTCATTACACAATATATCGAAAGTCATGTGTTGCTCACATCAGATTTTTATATTTATATCTCAAGTGCGCTACAATGTGGTAACTAAAAACAGATTAGTCGCCCATAGGGCAGCGTTTTCTTTTATAAATATTAGAAGTACTTGGAAACAAACAGCATGTGAATAGATATATCCCCAGCTGAGGTCTGTTAGCTAAAAATATTTTTGTCCATATTTTCTTGTATCAATAAAACATGATATAATTTCAGTCATCAATTATTCGAGAGTTTATCTGAGCAACATTTAATTAAAAGAAAAATCGTAAATTCGAATATATTTTATATATTTTACTTTCTTTATATACATAATGTATAAGGAAAGTATTGTGACGGGGTCGAAAATTCGAATTTGAATTTTCGACGGGAGAGCACGTTCTAATCAACCCAGATCATGAATCAAACATTTTGAGGTGATGTCTGTGTGTGTGTGTGTGTGTGTGTGTGAGTGTGTGTGAAAGTATATTTGTGTGTGTGTGTGTGTGTGAGTGTGTGTGAAAGTGTGTGTGTGAGTGTGTGTGTGTGTGAAAGTATGTATGTGTGTAATTGCGTGTGTGTGTAAGTGTGTGTGTGTGTGTATGTGTGTGTGTGTGTGTGTGTGTGTGTGTGTGTGTCAGTGAGTCTGTGGAGACGATATCTCACGAACAATTGGGGCGATTTCAATGAAATTTGGTACAAAAATCACAATCCGTGAATACTGGAAATCTATTGTTTTTAAACACAATCGAATGTTCAGAACCCACCTACATTTTCGAGTGAAATTTAGAAAAAATCGTCAAAAAATCAAAACCACTAATAAAGTTACGCAAATAGACATTTCTTATACAATTTTTCCTTAGAAAACTGTTGCCATAAACTGTAGGACGCTAGCATTAACCGTTCTCGGGTTATTGCACATTTTCCAAATTAATTTATCAAAAAATCAAGTAAAATAAAAAAAATATTAACTCTTAAGAAACATGTTCACTTTTCATATGTAATATCATGCGATACATTTGGTGATATCATTCTCGTGGATCTAACACGTTTCGTTCAGAAGAAAATATATTTTGAGTAATACTTTTGTATTTGGACGCCAATATTCATTTATCTGCTGTAAGAATAACTTATTTCTCCGTCCATAATGCTTGGCGAGATTTTGGCCACGAATTTGGCGGAATGTGACATTTTTAAATGATTCCAAATTAAAGAAAATCTCGCTAAATAGATAAAAATGACGCTACATTAATGAAAATGACAACTTATTGAAGAAAATTCAATATTTTGGAAAGAATATGAGCATCTACTATAAGAATACCATTTTTTAACTGTACAAGTAGTAAATTCATTGCATTATATAAGGAAAGTCATGTGCTGCCCACATCAGATTTTTTATTATTTCGATCTTTAATTCCACAAAGAATTATACACATACCTTCAATATTTGCATCTGCGCTCTCAGCGCTTATAATTATTCGTTCATCCACCTTTTGTCTATACTTCACCCTACAAACTTATCATCTTATGAGTCTGTGTGCTTTTCTATATGATGTTGATGCGTACATAACTTATATATATGATATAATATGTGTAAAAACTTTTGTGTTCACAACAAGACTTTGTTTAGAATTACAGCAGAGCTATGACAAACTTTCACAAAGGAAAAATATTAATTATAGAGTTCTCAAGGACACAAGATTTAATTGAACTTTATTGGTGTTTTTTTTTTGTTTGTTTATTTGTATCTGGGAGAGATATGTGAGACCAGGAATATGCGAGACAGTTTTATGTTGATTATTTATGATGTCTGTAATGTCAGACAATGGCATCAGTCTGAATGACTCCAGTTTTACAGCGGCCCTGACCCTAGAGGTAAATAGGCCATATAAAGAGGAGGCTAAAGTGAAGCCACGCGATTGGTTAAAACGGTTAACCAATAGGAAAGATGGTTGTCGCATTGCCCTGAGGTCGGCCAATGGTAGCAGAAGAGGCGTATCAGACCTCAGACCAAAAGAGGTGGCAACATGTAGAAAGTACCAGAAGTAGTACCAGACAAAAATGTCACACACACTTGAGAAACAGTGAGAGATAGAAGTAAGTAAGCGATCCAGAGAGATCAACACCAGATATCTTGAGCGCAATGCTCTTGAGTATAACTTCAACGACATAGATGCAGAGGTGATGAGATCAGATTCAGTTGTGTCGGAGATGTGTAAGAGATTCAGAGTAAAGTAGTGAGAGATGCCTAACAGTAGTGTGCCGTCGTAATGGAGGCAAAGGTGGCTGTGTGTCAATGTACAAAGACAAAATTGGAAGTATGTGTACATATCAATAATTCTATTAGGTCATATCCCATTTCATAAATAAATAAACTGGTCTGACATGTCCAATCTCCTCCGCAAATAATATGATAATTGCTGTAATTAATTTAATTATGAACCAAATGTTCTAAATAAATAATGTTATTTTAAAGTAAAAAATCTGATGTGGGCAACACATGACTTTCCTTATATAATGCAATGAATTTACTACTTTTACAGTAAAAAAATTGGTTTTTCTTATAGTAGATACTAATATTCTTTCCAAGATATTGAATTTTCGACAATTAGACGCAATTTTCATTGATTTAGCGTCATTTTTATCCATTTGGCGAGAGTTTCGTTAATTTGGCAACATTTCAAAAAGTCGCCAAGGTGGCGACATTCCGCCAAATTCGTCGCCAAAATCTCGCCAAGCGTTATGGACGAAGAATAAGTTGTTCTTACAGCAGATAAATGACTATTGGCATTCAAATACAAAAGTATTACTCAAAGTATCTTTTTTCATGAATGGAACGAGCTAGATCCCCGAAAATGATGTCACCCAATTTATCGCATGGAATTATATATGAAGAGTGAACATGTTTCTCAATAGGAAATATATTTTTTTTCATTTTATATGACTTTTTAATAATTTTTTTGAAAAATGTGCTATATCTCAAGAATGGTTCATGTTAGCGCTCTAAAATTTATGTCAATCGTTTTCTAATGAAAAATTGCATAAGAAATGTCTATTTGCGTAACTTTATTAGTGGTCTTGATTTTTTGACGATTTTTTCAAAATTTTATTCGAAAATTTAGGGGGGTTCTGAACATTCAATTACGTATAAAAACAATAGGCTTCCAGTGTTTACGGATTGTGATTTTTGTACCAAATTTGGGTCGTTCGTCAGTTATCGTCTCCACAGACTCACTGACACACACACACACACACACACACACAGACATCACTTCAAAAATGTTTGATTCGTGATCAGGGATGCTTGAAACGTGCTCTCCCGTCGAAAACTCGATTTCGAATTTTCGACCCCGTCACAATACTTTCCTTATACATTATGTATATAAGGAAAGTAAAATGGTGCAGTTAATTGTGAGTAGCATTATGTTATTAAATATTTTATTCCAGGACTCGCACTAAAGATAATATGATGGGTTTTTTAAGCGGCACTATGCAAGTGTTTTACGACCATACAAGCAACTACCAAGTTGATTATGAATGATTTAATAATTATTCATAATTTAGCAATAAGATTTCGATTTTTGTGCACCAGAATTTAAAAGAGCCAGCCACAATATTTCTGCTTTATTAAAATCCCCTTTTGTCATGATTGACAAGTAGTTTGATTGAACCCGTCTCCTTCCTTTGATCTGCCGGCAAGTCAATTTTTTGGACCCGGTAATATCATTTGCGTGAGTAAAAGGTCTTGTTGGATTTATTCGTCATACATTTCTGTCCAAAGTAGTGTTAATGTCGGTGCCCAACAGACTGTCCTTATTCTAAACATCAGTGAGTCAGTTAAAAAGACGAGTAAGAACACATTTATTAAAAACTTTCAATCACAATTCAACGGTGGATACCATCGTCTGTTACACAATTACATAAAACTGAAGCAGATTACACACTATAGGGAGAACAGCACCCACTGGCAACCCTTTAACAAAAATAGGGCCCAACTAACAACTACAACAATCGTTTTCTATTTTGTTTCGCTGTTCACCTAAATTCACATTGATTTGAAACTTTTATTGCCAAGGTATTTTGCAATTCTAGTCTCACAGACAAGATAGTAATTTCTTTAAAAACAAATTTATAATCTTAATTATTTTAAATCCTTTAATTATTTTAATCCTTTAATTATTTTTTCCTTTAATTAATAATCTTTAAATATTTTAATCTTTATGGAAATCAGATGGATTGTTTATAGCTAGAATGTCAGGCACTCATAAACCGGAAGGAACATCATGTTAAAATAGATAAATGATCTACACAAATGCATTAAACTACAGAAAATTCGAATTACATATCTAATAGTATTTATAATTTCCGTGTACTTACGTATTCATACGATATATATTGTGAGTAAAGGAAAAGTCTATCAATGTTACGTAATGTATTGATGCATTTCACTATTTTTGCCATTTATCTTCAGTTTTCATTCAAGTATATTAAATAATTAATTTTTTCATTAGTTTACTGAATATTTTTTATTGATTGACTTATTTATGAGGCACATTGTACCAAATAACTTGGAGCACTCTTATAAAATATTGCGGTAACTAGGAAACTTTGTATGCAAATTCCTTTCACCCAAGTGAGCAAAGAATTAAAGTTTGACTTCAAATGGACTTTAAGATGAGTACACACCAGGGGGAACTGCTTCCACTGGTGTGCACACTCCTGGTGAACTAGTGTACCACAGAGAGCATTTGACATGTGTACAACGCTCTTGAGCCGCTCTTCGAGCATTCTGGTTGCCAACGCCGTTGCATTGTCTGCAGTTGCCACCAATAATGTCTCTATGATGCCCTCGAACACCATATGCTCATCTGCGCGACTACGCATGTACGACTGCGCATGTACAACTAAGCATGTGAGATTGAAAGCAGGTAGATTATTTCTGCATTAAATATTAATATAATTATTTTTATAATTTTTGTTTTTCATTTTGGTAAACTGTGGCCGAAACTATATTTGCTTTAGCTTAATGCGGGTGATGGTAAATGATACAGTCAATCCAGACAGACATGGAAACGCTGATTTTTCTGCTACTAAGATAATCGTTGTGTCTCATTAATCTTAATGAGACACAATAGCTACCCGGAGCCACACTAGACCAGAAAATAAGTAAAAGTCAGCATGTCCATGCTTTTGGAGTGGCTATTCTGTTGCATTAATAGAGATTATGGTGTCCAGTAAACTCAGGAAAAGTAATATATTTCGCCCTTTCCTGCAGTAACTGATTTGTTTTATTTATCGTGATACTGTAAGATTTTCTTGAATCCGAAACCGGCTGAATTAAATTTTATTTTCATGATGTTCCACTAAAGAAGTGTCTTTTATTTAGAGTATTTAGACGAAAGTTTGATGGAGTTATCTTAGTCTTGTTGCTGCTGTTATACCTTTGCAATAACTTTTTACTTTCCTTATAAACATAATGTATGAGGAAAGTATTGTGACGGGTTCGAAAATTCGAATTCGAGTTTTCGACGGGAGAGCACGTTTCAAGCATCCCTGATCACGAATCGAACATTTTTGAAGTGATGTCTGTCTGTGTGTGTGTGTATGTGTGTGTGTGTGTGTCAGTGAGTCTGTGGAGAGGATAACTGTCGAACGAATGGACCGATTTGAACAAAATTTGGTACAAACATCACAATCCGTAAGCACTGGAAGCCTATTGCTTTTATACGCAATCGAATGTTCAGAACTCCTCTAAATTTTCGAATGAAATTTTGAAAAAAGCCGTCAAAAAATCAAAACCGCTAATAAAGTTACGCAAATAGACATTTCTTATGTAATTTTTCATTGGAAAACGATTGACGTAAATTTTAGAACGCTAACATGAACCGTTCTCGAGGTATTGCACATTTTAAAAAAAAATTATAAAAAAGTCATATAAAATAAAACAAATATTTTTCCTATTGAGAAACATGTTCACTTTTCATATGTAATACCATGCGATAAATTGGGTGACATCATTCTCGTGGATCTAGCTCGTTCCATTCATGAAAAAAGATACTTTGAATAATACCCTTTGTATTTGAACGCCAACAATCAGATATCTGCTGTAAGAATAACTTATTTCTTCGTCCATAACGCTTGGCGAGATTTTGGTGACGCTTTTGGCGGAATGTCGCCAACTTGGCGACTTTTTGAAATGTTGTCAAATTAACGAAAATCTTGCCGAATGGATAAAAATGACGCTAAATCAATGACGCAATCAATCACTAATTGACGAAAATTCAATATCTTGGAAAGAATATTAGTATCTACTAAAAGAAAAACCTTTTTTTTTTTACTGTAAAAGTAGTAAATTCATTACACTATATAAGGAAAGTCATGTGTTGCTGACATCAACTTTTTAAATTTATATCTCAAGTGCGCTACAATGTGGTAACTGAAAACAGATTAGTCGCCCATAGGGCAGCGTTTTCTTTTATAAATATGAGAAGTACTTGGAAACAAACAGAACGTGAATAGATCATAATATATCCCCAGCTGAGGTCTGTTAGCTAAAAATATTTTTGTCCATATTTTCTTGTATCAATAAAACATGATATAATTTCAGTCATCAATTATTCGAGAGTTTATCTGAGCAACATTTAATTAAAAGAAAAATCGTAAATTCGAATGAATTTTATATACTTTACTTTCTTTATATACATAATGTATAAGGAAAGTATTGTGACGGGGTCGAAAATTCGAATTTGAATTTTCGACGGGAGAGCACGTTCTAAGAATCCCAGATAACGAATCAAACATTTTTGAGGTGATGTCTGTGTGTGTGTGTGTGTGTGTGTGTGTGTGTGTGTGAGTGTGTGTGTGAAAGTATGTGTGTGTGTGTGTGTGTGAAAGTATGTGTGTGTGTGTGTGAAAGTATGTGTGTGTGTGTGTGTGTGTGTATGTGTCAGTGAGTCTGTGGAGACGATATCTCACGAACGAATGGAGCGATTAGGATGAAATTTGGTACAAAAATCACAATTCATGAATACTGGATGTCTATTGTTTTTTAACTGCAATCGAATGATCAGAACCCCCTAAATTTTCGAGTGAAATTTTGAAAATATCATCAAGAAACCAAAACTTTTAATAAAGTTACGCAAATAGACATATCTTGTGTAATTTTTTCTTAGAAAACGATTATCATGATCTTTAGAACATTAGCATGAACCTTTCTCGAGATATTGCACATTTTTCAAATAAATTCATCAAAAAATCGCATAAATTAAAAATCATGTATTAACTGTTGAGAAACATGTTCACTTTTCACATGTAATATCATTCGATAAATTTGGTGACATCATTCTCGTGGATCTAGCTCTTTCCATTCATGAGAAAAGATACTTTGAGTAATACTTTTGTATTTGAACGCCAATTGTCATTTATCTGTTATAAGAATAACTTATTTATCCGTCCATAACGCTTGGCGAGATTTCGGCGACGAATTTGGCAGAATGTCGCTAACGTCGAAACTTTTTTAAATGCAGCCAAAGTAAAAAAAATCTCGCCAAATAGATAAAAATGACGCTAAATCAATGAAAATGCCGACTAATTGACGAAAATTCAATATCTTGGAAAGAATATTAGTATCTACTATAAGAAAATCCTATTTTCTTTACTGTAAAAGTAGTAAATTCATTACACAATATATCGAAAGTCATGTGTTGCTCACATCAGATTTTTATATTTATATCTCAAGTGCGCTACAATGTGGTAACTAAAAACAGATTAGTCGCCCATAGGGCAGCGTTTTCTTTTATAAATATTAGAAGTACTTGGAAACAAACAGCATGTGAATAGATATATCCCCAGCTGAGGTCTGTTAGCTAAAAATATTTTTGTCCATATTTTCTTGTATCAATAAAACATGATATAATTTCAGTCATCAATTATTCGAGAGTTTATCTGAGCAACATTTAATTAAAAGAAAAATCGTAAATTCGAATATATTTTATATATTTTACTTTCTTTATATACATAATGTATAAGGAAAGTATTGTGACGGGGTCGAAAATTCGAATTTGAATTTTCGACGGGAGAGCACGTTCTAATCAACCCAGATCATGAATCAAACATTTTGAGGTGATGTCTGTGTGTGTGTGTGTGTGTGTGTGTGAGTGTGTGTGAAAGTATATTTGTGTGTGTGTGTGTGTGTGAGTGTGTGTGAAAGTGTGTGTGTGAGTGTGTGTGTGTGTGAAAGTATGTATGTGTGTAATTGCGTGTGTGTGTAAGTGTGTGTGTGTGTGTGTATGTGTGTGTGTGTGTGTGTGTGTGTGTGTATGTGTCAGTGAGTCTGTGGAGACGATATCTCACGAACGAATGGAGCGATTAGGATGAAATTTGGTACAAAAATCACAATTCATGAATACTGGATGTCTATTGTTTTTTAACTGCAATCGAATGATCAGAACCCCCTAAATTTTCGAGTGAAATTTTGAAAATATCATCAAGAAACCAAAACTTTTAATAAAGTTACGCAAATAGACATATCTTGTGTAATTTTTTCTTAGAAAACGATTATCATGATCTTTAGAACATTAGCATGAACCTTTCTCGAGATATTGCACATTTTTCAAATAAATTCATCAAAAAATCGCATAAATTAAAAATCATGTATTAACTGTTGAGAAACATGTTCACTTTTCACATGTAATATCATTCGATAAATTTGGTGACATCATTCTCGTGGATCTAGCTCTTTCCATTCATGAGAAAAGATACTTTGAGTAATACTTTTGTATTTGAACGCCAATTGTCATTTATCTGTTATAAGAATAACTTATTTATCCGTCCATAACGCTTGGCGAGATTTCGGCGACGAATTTGGCAGAATGTCGCTAACGTCGAAACTTTTTTAAATGCAGCCAAAGTAAAAAAAATCTCGCCAAATAGATAAAAATGACGCTAAATCAATGAAAATGCCGACTAATTGACGAAAATTCAATATCTTGGAAAGAATATTAGTATCTACTATAAGAAAATCCTATTTTCTTTACTGTAAAAGTAGTAAATTCATTACACAATATATCGAAAGTCATGTGTTGCTCACATCAGATTTTTATATTTATATCTCAAGTGCGCTACAATGTGGTAACTAAAAACAGATTAGTCGCCCATAGGGCAGCGTTTTCTTTTATAAATATTAGAAGTACTTGGAAACAAACAGCATGTGAATAGATATATCCCCAGCTGAGGTCTGTTAGCTAAAAATATTTTTGTCCATATTTTCTTGTATCAATAAAACATGATATAATTTCAGTCATCAATTATTCGAGAGTTTATCTGAGCAACATTTAATTAAAAGAAAAATCGTAAATTCGAATATATTTTATATATTTTACTTTCTTTATATACATAATGTATAAGGAAAGTATTGTGACGGGGTCGAAAATTCGAATTTGAATTTTCGACGGGAGAGCACGTTCTAATCAACCCAGATCATGAATCAAACATTTTGAGGTGATGTCTGTGTGTGTGTGTGTGTGTGTGTGTGAGTGTGTGTGAAAGTATATTTGTGTGTGTGTGTGTGTGTGAGTGTGTGTGAAAGTGTGTGTGTGAGTGTGTGTGTGTGTGAAAGTATGTATGTGTGTAATTGCGTGTGTGTGTAAGTGTGTGTGTGTGTGTGTATGTGTGTGTGTGTGTGTGTGTGTGTGTGTATGTGTCAGTGAGTCTGTGGAGACGATATCTCACGAACGAATGGAGCGATTAGAATGAAATTTGGTACAAAAATCACAATTCATGAATACTGGATGTCTATTGTTTTTTAACTGCAATCCAATGATCAGAACCCCCTAAATTTTCGAGTGAAATTTTGAAAAAATCATCAAGAAAACAAAACTTTTAATAAAGTTACGCAAATAGACATATCTTGTGTAATTTTTCATTAGAAAACGATTGTCATGAACTTTAGAACACTAGCATGAACCTTTCTCGAGATATTGCACATTTTTCAAATACATTTATCAAAAAATCCCATAAATTAAAAATCATGTATTAACTGTTGAGAAACATGTTCACTTTTCATATGTAATTTTATGCGATAAATTTGGTGACATCATTCTCGTGGATCTCTTTCCATTCATGAGAAAAGATACTTTGAGTAATACTTTTGCATTTGAACGCCAATAGTCATTTATCTGTTATAAGAATAACTTATTTATCTGTCCGTAACGCTTGGCGAGATTTTGGCGACGAATTTGCAGAATGTCGCTAACGTCGAAACTTTTATAAATGCAGCCAAAGTAAAAAAATCTCGCCAAATAGATAAAAATGATGCTAAATCAATTGAAATTACGACTAATTGACCAAAATTCAATATCTTATAAAGCATGTAAGTATGTACTATGAGAATAAACTATTTTATTTTTGCTGTAAAAGTAGTAAATTCATTGCATTATATAAGGAACGTCATGTGCTGCCCACATCAGATTTTTTAATTTTATTTCAATATTTTTTGCAGATCTAAAATTTAAAAACTTTCTTGCAAAGAAGAAAAATGTCGACGTTAAGGACAAAACCAACGTCACCACGTTAAGGACAAAACCAACGTCATACTCTAAATATATTTTTTAAAAAAGTAAGATTTAAATATCGAAAGATCAAAGGCACTCAAAATCTATAAAAAATGCTCATTTAAATTGAAATATTCTTCGTAATAAAAACGATTATTCCGTTTCATTTCTTTGAAAGTTTTTATGTCTCAACAAACAATATCGCTGACATATTTTAATAATTGTCAATGCAGTTTAAAATAATTGGATATATATTTGTACTTGCAGAAGTACTATATTTTTTTAATATTTGTCATCAATCTTTGTTCAAATGAAAGGTAGAAAGAAATTGAACTTCTGTATTTTTGTAATTGACACTTCAAAATTTCTGCATATGTTATTACTTAATATATAATTACGGATTGTTAACTATTTTAAGTAAGTCATTGTATTATGTAGTGAAAGTCATGTGCTGCCCGCATATTTTTTTTATCATAATCAATATAAGAGTAAATAATATATTGTATATTTTATGGACTTCCATTTGAATTCTTAAAAATCTTCTTGTTATCAATATATTAGTCAAGCCGATAATTTTTTATTCATGTATTCTGATTTGTGTTAATATATACTTTATAATGAATTTTCCAGTTATCTGTTTTTTGCACTGAATTATAAAATTATAAATTGTCGACGCAGAGATCGAAACAAAAAAAGCCATTTTATCCTGGCTAAATTAATTTACTTACACAATTTATATGCAATAGTTGTTACACGCGTTATGTAGATGATTGACATGAACCCCAAGAACACGAAACATCTGCTAATAATAATCGGAAAAGGAAAAGCGTCTTATTTTACAGTATAGTATTAGCATTATAGTTTACCAACAAATTTTGATAGTTCAAACATGTATGTTGGTTGAGAGAAACAACAGCGCCAATCTATAAATTAAGTGAAACATCAGAAATAATACTTTACGCACCCTCGTCTGCTTGTAACACGTCTTTTTATTCACCAGTGGATATTTGGTTTTTATTACAGAGCTGCAAGCATTGTTGGGTATTGAACTTGCTCCACGTTAAGACTCTTACCACTCTTGTTTGAGTTTTGAGCATCTGCACCACTCTTGTTTGATTATTGCCCACCCACACCACACTTGTTTGAGTTTTTCGCATCTACACCATTCTTGTTTGAATTTTGCACACCTACGCCACTCTTGCTTGATTCTTGTGCACCTATGCCAACCACTCGTGTTTATTTCCGCGAGACTTATTTATTCTGGCCTTAACAGGATTAAGAATTGGTTTTGGCTTTCTTTTAGCTCATTTTTTTTAGCTCATAGGAATTTGTTCTGACTTTCTTTTAGCTCAGAGGTCTAATATATCCTTCTTATCGTCATGGAAGCAACTCTTAGTTTTTAGTATCTACTCTCTGTCTACATATTCGCATAGTTGGAGTTACAATCCTTTACAACTAATCATCATTAGGCAACGGCCGTACCGTGCTGAGAACACCGGTTCTCGTTAGATTACCGAAGTCAGGCAGCATCGGGCGCGGTTAGTACTTGGGTGGGTGACCACCTGGGAACACCGCGTGCTGTTGGCACATTTCGGGCTCGGTAGCTCGGTGGTTTGCGCGCTGGATTTGCACGCTGCCACAACTGCCGCCGAGTTCATGCGAAGTACGATCACGTTAAACATATGGGTCCGTAAGTCCTTCCGAGAGGTTGGTGGTAGGGGAAGGAGGGTGCTTGTGGATGCTTCCCTCACTGGGTTCCGGTCTAAATTGGGTGGCACTTCCCGGCCGTCCAAACAGTTACCTTACACCTTTCTGGTAGACCGTCCAAACTGTTACCTTACACCTTTCTGGTAGGTCGGACGGTCTGGGTTTCAACATCAACAACACCTTTCTGGTAGGTCGGACGGTCTGGGTTTCAACATCAACAACATCTTTCTGGTAGGTCGGACGGTCTGGGTTTCAACATCAACAACACCTTTCTGGTAGGTCGGACGGTCTGGGTCTCAACAACAGCAACTACTCATCATTGGTCTCTTCAAGACCCTTGTTATTGACCGTAAGAATGCCACAATTCCATAAGAGCTTGTAGACGCCTTCTATGTCTTTACCAGACCTTACCGCCCAAATTTTTGGCTCCAGCTTGCCTCGCGGAATCTCCTATGAGTAAGGTAAATGCGGTATAGATGCCAAACCTTTTTTTAAATCGATATACTGAGACCCATGGTGCACGAACAAGAAACTTATGTAGTCATAATTTATTTTCATTTAGAAAACATATGTATTGGGATAAAATACAGAACATTATAAAATAGTCGATAAGCAATTATATAATTTATTTTGTAAACCACTTTATTGCGGAATCCCTCCGGGATGAGTCGGGTGTTATGCCGCACCACAAGGCAGGCTCTCCACATTTAATATAAAGAAATTTTAATGGGCATATCAAATATTTTTCTTCCAAAAATATGTATATTTAAATATAAAAAAGATAGAAAAACTGAAACTGCAATTTTGCAAAATATAAAACATTGACGAAATTCGAAAAATGTTTGCCTTTTCATTTTAAACTCAGTTTAAGAATACAACCAACGCAGATATTAATGGACAACGGAGTAGGATGAAAATCGACTTAATAACGAAATTATGAAAATTGTGCCCATTTTTCAAATGTTTCTTGATTGTACCCATTTCTGGGGGAGAGATACTGCACTTCACAGCTTCCTGTCCTCGGATTTAAACATAGCGAAACCACAATAAAAACAGTCTACACGAAGGCTGTGCTTCGCTCAAACAAGGAATCCACTGACATTTCTAGAGTTTTAGCTATAATTCACACAATCTGTTGTAGCACAATAAAATATTTTATGATAAATTCTAGAACTCATCTTAGATAATTGTCAATTTCACGTGAAAAAAGGCACAGGAACACAATATTTTTTCAAACACATTTGAAACACTAAATGATACACCATTAGTGTTTACTGCATTACCATCTTACAGTAAGTTTCAGAACCAGGGGGTGCGCAATCTTGTAGCGGATACAGCAATTTTCCCGAAATTACCTTACATAAATATGTCCGAAACTCATAAATATGAATATCTAGCAAAGAGACGGATTTTGAATGAACTAGCTCGTATGAAGTATGCGAGATGTTGTTGTTGAGACCCAGACCGTCCGACCTACCAGAAAGGTGTAAGGTGTAAGTATGCGAGATGTGAAATATTTCAAATTAAAGCTTAGTTAAACAAATAATTATGAAAGTAATGATATTAAAAAATAACTTTAATATTTGAGAGTCCTAATACAAAAGGTTATATAAGATTTTAGAATTTGAATATTAAGTTAAACACATTAAAAAGAGGAAAACAGTGGAATCAAAGAAACGCAACTGTATTTCAAGATATTTATGTTTCATTCCTGTATGTATCATAAAAGTAATTAGTAAATCCATGATTTGTATTTTGTTTCGTCAAGTTCTTCTAGCAGCCGTGTAAAAATAATCTGATGTGGGCATAACATGACTTTCCTTATCTGTATAATGCAATGAATTGGCTTATTTTACAGTGAAAAAATGATGAAAAGATCCATGGTTCAGTGGTTGTAATGTTGAATTGTACATTTGGCGCTTTTCCGGATAACAGCATGTAAAACTATTTCGCACCCAACTTTAAATTAACAATTATCAATATTGATAGCATCCTCAATAAGCGATATTGTCAATATATTAAAATTGTTTTTCACTTTTGAGGATATTTTCGCCAATTTCGGACTAAATATCGTCAAGTTGGCGATATTTCGCTAGATTAGTCGCCAATTTAGCCATATGTATCGTTAAGTGTTGCAAACAATCGGAAAAAAGCGCATTTCTTATATACTAGAAGGAATTCCGTCATATGATGGAATTAAAAATTTGCAAGGAATTGCTTTCTATTCAGCGCCCTTTTTATCAACTTGGCGACATTTTCGTCAATCTGATTATATTTAAAAAGCCGACAAGTTTCCGGCATCCCGCCAAGTTTTTCACCAAGCATTGCAGACGGACGGAGAAGTGAGTTATTCTTATAGTCGTTTGCTATATGTTCTTTTCAAAATATTGAATTTTCATTAATTAGTTGTCATTTCATTGATTTAACGTCAGTTTTTAGCAATTTGGCAGCATTTAAAAACTCACCAAGTTGACGATATGCCGCCAAAATTATTCACCAGAGTTTCGCCAAATGTTACAAAAGGAAGAAATACGTTATTCTTATAGTGGATTCTAATATTCTTTCCAAGATATTAAATTTTCATAAATTAATCGCCATTTTTATCAATTTAGAGTCATTTCTATAAATTTGGCGACATTTTTATAAATTTGGCGGCATTTTTGTCAAATTTGCAACATTTGAAAATACCCGCCAAACTGGCGATATTCCGCCAAATTCATCGCCAACATTTCGCCATACGTTATGGAGAGAGCATTAGGTTATTCTTATAGTAGATAAACGACTAATAGCGCCCAAATACAAAAATATTACCCGCAGAATCTTCTCTCGTGAATGGAACGAGCTAGGTCCATGAGAATGATGATATCAAATTTATCGTATCATATTATATTTGAAAAGTGAACATATTTCATAATAGTTAATATATTTTTTATGTGATATTTTGATAATTTTTTTGAAAAATGCGCAATATCTCGAGAACTGTTTATGCTAGCGTTCAGGAGTATGTGTTAATTGTTTTATAATGATATATTGCATAAGAAATAATTATTTACGTAACGTTATTGAAGGTTTTGGATTTTTGATGATATTTTTCAAAATTTCATTTCAAAATTGGGGGGGGGGGGGTTCTGAATATTTGAATGCATTTAAAAACAATTGGGTTCCAGTACTCACAAATTGCAATTTTTGTACCACATTTCCTTGGAATTGCTTGATTCGTTCTCTACAGACTCACTGACATACACTCGTAGACATCACCTCGAAAACATTTAATTCGTGTTCAGGTATACTTGGAATGTGTTCTCCTGTAGCACATGACTTTCCTTATATAATGCAATGAATTTACTCATTTTACAGTCCAAAGATAATGTATAACATCCGCGGTACTGTGGTTTTAACGTTAAATTATAGATTTGGCGAATTTCCGAATGACAACATGTAAAACTATTTCAAAATACCCAATTAACTCATATTTCGCGCAACTGTAAGAAAACAATTATCAATATTAATACCATCCTCAATAAGTGATATAGTTCATATCTTAAAATAATTTAATAATTAATTCATTAGTTTAGCGTCATTTTTGCAACTTTGAAGATATTTTCGTCAATTTGGGGCGAAATAGTGTCAAGTTGGCGATACTTTGCTAGATCATTAGCCAAATTCATCATATATATCGTTACGTGTTTCCATTTGGGGCCATTTTTATCAATTTGGTGATATTTGTGTCACTATGGCAACATTTAAAATAGTTTCTAAGTAGTTGGCGACGTCCCGCTAACTTCGGACAGATGGACGGACGGCCGGAGGGAATAATAGGTTATTCTTATTGTCAACCCTTATGTTCGTTCCCAATTATTGAGCGTTCATCAATTAGTCTTCATTTCATTGACTTAGCGTCGGTTTCATCAATTTGGTAAATTTTTATCAATTAGATAAAATTTTCATCAATTTGGCAACATTTAAAAAGTCAGCAAGTTGGAGATATTCCAATAAATTCGTCACCAAAATTTTGCCAAACATTACAGATGGAAAAGTAGGTTATTCTTTTAGTTCATTCTTATTTTCTTTCCAAGATATTGAATTTTCATCAATTAGTCGCTATTTGCATGTATTTAGCGTCATGTTTTTTAATTTGGTAACATTTTAAAAAGCCGCCAAATTAGCAACATTTCACCAAATTTGTCATCAAAATCTCGCCATGCGCTATAGATAGAAAATTAAGTGATTCTTACAGCAGGCAAATGACTATTGGCGTCCAAATGCAAAAGTATCACCCAAGTTATTTTTTCTCATGAATGGAACGAGCTAGAAACACGATAATAATATCACCGAATATATCAAATGATATTACATATGAAAAGTTAACATATGTCACAATAGTTTATATTTTTTATTTATGTGATTTTTTGATAAATTTATTTGAAAAATGTACAATATCTCGAGAACGAATTATGCTAGCATTCCAAAGTTTGTGTCAATAGTTTTTTAATAGCATATTACATACGAAATGACTATTTGCGTAACCCTATTAAAGGTTTTGATTTTTTGATGATTTTTTTAATGTTTCAGTTCAAACTTTAGAGGGGTTCTGAACATACCATTGCGTTTCTAAGCAATGGACCTTCAGTATTCAAGGACTGTAATTTTTTTACCAAATTTCATTGGAAATGCTCCATTTGTTCGTGAAATATCGTCTACAAAGATTCACTAACACACACACACACAGAGAGAGAAAGAGACATCATCTGAAAAAACGTTTGATTCGTGTTCAGAGATGCTTAAAACGTACTCTCTCGAAACTCGAATTCAAATTTTTATCCCCGTCACAATGTTTCCCTTATACATTATACTATAAGGAAAGTAATAAGGAAAGCAAAAATAGGGTAGTAAAGCTTAACATTGGAATCTTTAACTTTTATACCACAATCGTAATTCCTAGCAGCAATGTCACTAGGCCTTTAATTTACTTTTACACGTTATTTGTAAGAAGTACATGTGCATGCGCAGTTCTAAAAGGGACGTTTTGCCCTGTTACAGTTCGTTTTAATAAGTCAAATTGTGATTCTGCAAATCATATGTATACAAAAGTTCATGTATCTATAAAAAAAGTCACCTTCCTACTTATTCTAGTTTTAGAGAAAAAGGTATAAAAATCAGGTAAATGTTGATTTTGCTTCGCCGGGAATGAAAAATGAACTTCGCTTCGTTCGTTCATAATGAAAATGACCTAGATTTTGCCTGCAATGTACCTACCACATATTGTGACATTAGTTGTTTTTAAACGTCCTATCTATTTCTTTTTTGTTCACACTGAGTAGGTTCTTTATCGTGAATGGTCTGCGAAATACTTATGTTCATGAAACATTATTATTAATACTCGTCCCATGCAAAATAGTATAAACTACATTTTTTTCTACATAGGCATTAACATTCAAATACATTTTTTTCTACATAGATGAATGTATAGAAAAATGTTTAAACTACATAGAAAAATGTTTAAACTACATTTTTTCTACATAGGCAACAACATTTTAACACTAACTACTATCTCTCCATAAGAAAAAATCTGATGTGTGCAGCACATGACTTTCCCTCTAGACTTATATCCACGTTCTCTTTATTTTAATTAAATTTAAATCACTTTTAATTCAATTTTCGTTCTCATTTGATAACTAGACTTTTTTTCAAAGGTGGCGTAGAGAAAATACAAAAAAAAAAATCTCGAGAACGGCTAGTCCTAGTGTAATGGTGTTGGTCTTACTCTTTTCTTCGTTATAATTTACGTATGAAACAAGCATTTCATGAATATATTTGAGCATACGCAGTTTTTTAATTTAGATTTTGGCGATTTTTGCGGGCCATATTGCAAAAAAAGACAGGTTAATTTTTTTCGAATCGTATTAAAGTCTAATCAGCACCAAAGTGACCCACAAGTGACTTATCAACCGAAATTCGTGAAATTCGGTCCATCAGTTTTTCAAATAGAGTGGATACAAGCTTTTGCGGGCCATTTCGCAAAAAAAAGGCGGGTTTTTTTTATCCCGATTCGTATCCAAAACTAATCAGCACCAGATTCGCCCACAAGTGACTTACCTACCAAATTTTATGAATTTCGGTACATTAGTTTATTAGTTAGAGTGAATACAAAATCTGTACAGACAGACAGACAGACAGACACACACACAGACGTCACGCTAAAAATAGTTTTTTCGTATTCTAGAGGTCTCGAAACGCGTAGATCCGTCGAAAACTCGAGTTGCGATTTTCGGCATGATTCCAATACTTTCCCTACACATTACCATGTATTGCAGGGAAAGTAAAAAATCTGATCAGGGCAGCACATGACTTTTCCTGTAGACTTATATTCACGTTCTCTTTATTTTAATTACATTTAATTCAATTTTAACTCAATTTTCGTTCTCATTTGATAACTGGACATCTTTTCAAAGGTGGCGTAGAGAAAATACGAAAAAACTAAAATATCTCGAGAACGGCTACTCCTAGTGTAATGGGGTTGATCTTATTCTTTTCTTCGTTAAAAATTACGTATTAAACAAGTATTTTCTATATATATTTGAGCATACGTAGATTTTTATTTTAGATTTCGGCGATTTTTGCGGGCCATTTTGCAAAAAATGGCAGGTTATTTTTTTCCGAATCATACTAAAATCTAATCAGCACACCAGGGTGTCCCACAAGTGGCATTCCTACCAAATTTTGTTTAATTCGGTCCATTAGTTTTTCACTTAGAGTGGATAAAAGCTTTTTCGGGACATTTCCGAAAAAAAGGCAGGTTCTTTTATCTCGAATCGTACCCAAAACTAATCAGCACCAGATTCGCCCACAAGTGACTTACCTACCAAATGTTATGAAAATCGGTCAATTACTTTTTTAGTTAGAGTGGATACAAAATCTGCGCAGACAGACAGACACACAGACACACAGACAAACACACAGACACACACACAGACGTCACGCTAAAAATAGTTTTTTCGTATTCTAGAGGTCTCGAAACGTGTAGATCCGTCGAAAACTTGATTTGCGATTTTCGGCATGATTCCAATACTTTCCCTATACATTACTATGTATAGGGAAAGGCTATGTATAGGTTACTATGTATTGCAGGGAAAGTAAAAATCTGATGTGGGCAGCACATGACTTTCCCTGCAGACTTATATTAACGTTCTCTTTATTTTAATTAAATTTATTTCACTTTTAATGCAATTTTCGCTCTCATACGGTAACCGGACTTATTTTCAAAGGTGGCGTAGAGAAAATACGGAAAACTAAAATATCTCGAGAACGGCTAGACCGAGTGTAATGGGGTTGGTCTTATTATTTCCATCGTTAAAAATTACGTATTGAACGAGCATTTAATGGATATATTTGAGTATACCTAGTTCTTTAGTTTAGATTTTGATGATTTTTGCGGGCCATTTCGCAAAAAAGGCAGGTTATTTTTTTCCAAATCGTACCAAAATCTAGTCAGCACCAGGGTACCCCACAAGTGACTCATCTACCGAATTTTGTGAAATTCGGTCCAATAGTTTTTTAGTTACAGTGGATACAATCTTTTGCGGGTCATTTCGCAAAAAAAGGCGGGTTATTTTATTCCAAATCGTACACAAAACTAATCAGCTCTAGACTGGCTCAAAAGTGACTTACCTACCAAATTTTGTGAAATTCGGTCCATTAGTTATATTCCTTATATTCCTTATTATTCGTGAAGCTTGGAAATTACAAACATTTAAACTCATTTCTAGTTACTTTATACAATGCACCTATACATAAATAGCGTGATACGTGAGTATTTTCTTGTTTATCGTTCCACATATCACAGATATTCTTGCATACATACCCATATAGATACATTTTCTAACGCTTTTGAAATGTGCCCAAGACGTTTTAAAATGTGATCTTCCCCCAAAATCACGAATTTAAAAAATCTGATGTAGGCAGCACATAAGTTTCCTCATATAATGCAATGAATTTAAATTTACTAATTTTACAGCAAAAAAAGATAGGTTTTTCTTATAGTAGATACTTATATTCTTTCCAAGATATTGAATTTTCGACAATTAGTCGTCATTTTCATTGATTTAGCGTCATTTTTATCCATTTGGCGAGATTTTCGTTAATTTGGCAACATTTCAAAAAGTCGCCAAGCTGGCGACATTCCGCCAAATTCGTCGCCAAAATCTCGCCAAGCGTTATGCACTAAGAAATAAGTTATTAGTAAAAATAGAGTAGTTAAATTAGTAAGAAATAAGTCGTTCTTTTTATAGTATGATTCGTCACTTTTATACACACCTGAACACCAGGTTTACAACAGTGCTAAGAGCACTAGGTTTGCAGCGCTAAAGCATTATTATCAAATCTTGACAAGAGAGCCTTCTAATTCCTGCTGGATTATTTGATCTCTATTACTGGGCTCCATTAACGAACTATTGGGAGATTTGTAGAGTATCTCATGAAGATTTCATTTATAGATTATTTGATAATTTGCCCATGTTAGCTTGAAAATCAAATATTCATGCCGTTATTATAACGAATTTTTTTTAACCAAATTTGCTTTTGCCACTGCTATTAGTGAGATAATTTATTTACTCAAAAGATGAAACGTTGAATAAAACATTCGCAATAAAAATGTAGCAATTTGATCACACAAATTTGGGAATCGAAGTACAATTACGTTTTAGCTTCTGAATGAGGAAAGCTCACGCAAAAGTCCAATAAAACTGTTACCATCTACCAATGATAATTAGGAAAGAAATAAAAAATGTTTTAGCTTTTTTTAATCAATGAAATAATTATGCATGGGACTACTGTTAGATATTATAATTCTTTGATAAAGAAAATGCAAATATATGTATAATGCATAATGTGTTTACATTAGTAAAATAACGAATTGGGAAAACTACAAATGATTAAATATAGTATGTGTGTGAAGTTGCAAAATTTCACATATATATACTACCATCACTTACCATAGTGTCTCAAATTGACTCACAGATCGTATTAGTGACAGCTGTTAATTAATTAAGAAACTAAAAGATTTTGTGGCCACTAACTTTTATTACATATAATTTATGGAAGCAATTAAATAACAAACAACCATTGTATATTTAGATCATAACTAAACTTGACTTTAGGATGTACTAATCTAACCAATATTATATTTACCACAAATTATGATTGATTAATTACTCCTAAACTCGCACTTATGTCTTATATTGCTAGGGAATTTTCCCAAGTTTAAAGCTTATGGATATGATTATTTATACATTTAATTATATTAGTAACAATCGAATTTTAAAACACAATGCCTCCAATACTGATATAAAGGCTTGCCTTGTCCCTAGTAACTACGGATGCCAGGCATAGGCGATGGGGGGGGGGGGGGAAACAGGACATGCGGACCCCCCTCCCCGTTTTAGGAGAATTCCTTCGGGGAGGATTGGGAGTCCATCAGGCGTTCTCTTGTACATCAAGCTCTGCTATAAGGATCTACTGTACTAATGCCAGTTAGCTCACTGGGGTTCACTGTCAGGAGGACGTACTTAAACGGCCGGTGCCGGTTGGTTAACCGCTGGGTCGATGTCCGGAGGACGTACTTAGACGGCCGGTGCCGGTTGGTTAACCGCTGGGTCGATGTCCGGAGGACGTACTCGACGACCAATGTCGGTTGGTATAGGATCCCGCTAAAACGGTACGGTTGCATGCACCACCAATCTTGTGAACCAATGGCGGTTGAATCACTCGGATGTTGCGTGTTACATGCTGCGTAGAGACCCAGGTTTAGTGCCTCGCAAACAGTCCGCCAGTGCATTCCGTGTGTGGTGACGTAGCCACTGAGCTATCAAGATGCCGTCATCTATCATTGCAATCCACACATTTGTTACGGCTTAACTGTAGTGTATAGGGTCCAAAGAGGTATACCAATACTACACCGTCTATTTCCAGAGCTGAGTGACCGTACGTGGCGAAAGGGGCGAAGTCACCGGTACGTCGATGACCGCCACTGCCCGATAAGTTTTCACATAACAGTCTGGTTCCACTCTCGTTCGATTTGGCGCAGAGTTACCATAGGACGTCATTTCTGTAATATCCCAGCCTGGATACTAGCCAAACTTGAGTAGATGTGCTCGCATAATGGTATCAATTAATCCGGTTCCTTCCTGTAGGGCATAGGTCTATCGCTACGAAATAGCAGTGGATACCGGTTCCCAAATGTATGTTAAAATGCACTGTTTGGGGAGTCAAGTGAACATAATCGATCAAGTGAACATAAAAATTTTAGAGACCTTCTCTGCAAAGATCAAAAAAGAGTCTGATTTAAAAATTTGAATTCAGGTTCCTTCCTTTTTTGTGAAGGGCTGAACCAACGGAGCGCAAAGTTTCCTCGCCCATTCATTTGTTGCAGCACTTATATGCAAAATGGGTGGGATGAATTTCCAAACTATTCATTGGTTTACGGGATAACGCTCATTTTGTATGCGTATATATTATTCCCGATATCCAGCGGGCTCCCAACTGCCAGGAGGTCTCGTCTGAACACCGGAATGACTTAACACTTGACAGGAGCCATAATTTTCAAGAGATTTGTTGTTTCAATTTTGACATTATTTCGACATTTCGTTGTTGAATTTTATGATTTCTCTCTCTCATGTTATTCACTCCTTGGCGCTGAACTGTGAGGAGGCATCGTGCGAGCAATTAAACTCTACACCGTACACTTTGATTTATTTTGAGTTATTTCTCCCCCCTTATTTATGGCTCGAGCCCGGTGAGAATGAATGGTGTTTGCACATCGTGTAAACATTGTGTCATGCTTCACAATAATGTGTCCTTGAGTACGAGTAAAGGCCTTATTACACGACAGCAATTTGGTGCAATATACCGTTCGCAAAACAGCTTTGGAACGTTTGTGACGTCACTCCACGCAGTAAGGCTCCTCTATATACGAGCTGAGTCATCAAGCATATTGAAGCCCACCCTAGCTGGAAACGCAATCCATTAGTATTAGCTCTATTCGTATTTTCATTTTAGGAAGTATTATTGAAATAATTATGGGTGGTTGTTCTGCACTGAACTGCTCTAATCATTCTAGAAAGGATTTTAGGCTATTTCGTATTTCTAGAAACGAAGAAAGAAGAAAACAACGGCTAATAAATAATCGGTGCGATAATTGGATACCTGGTACTGGAGCATACTTATGCGAGGTAAGTTCTACAATATTCTAATTGAAACTTCTTTTTTTATATAAATTATTTATTTTAAACACTTATTTTATAATTTATGTAATTGTAATATGGATTATTAATAATTTTTAGTTGTTATAGTCTTATCTTAGTACACTTGGTTTGTAATGTAAACATCACCTTGAATGCATTATACTGTCTTCTAAACCTAGAAGAAAATAGCGTCAAATTATATATATATATATATATATATATATATATATATATATATATATATATATATATATATATATATATATATATATATATATATATATATATATATATATATATATATATATATACATATATATATATATATATATATGTATATATATATATATATACATATATATATATATATATATGTATATATATATATATATATATATATATATATATATATATATATATATATATATATATATATATATATATATATATATATATATATATATATATATATATATATATTATTTGAAGCTATATATATATCAAATATTTATTGCTGTTACACCAATATCTTTCAAGTTTTATACACTTTGTTATATTTTAAATTATAATGAATCACAGAATTGATGAATCCTCCTATCAACAAACTGTCGCCAAGTGGAAAACTTGCCATGTTATAGTAATTATGCAAACATAAGCTAAAATGGTAAATAAATCGAAATACGTTTATCATAATAGCTACTTAATGATTAACTATTATTTGAAAATCCTTGATGAAAAAAAGCCGAGCTCAGTAGCGTTATTATTAGTATTTTCCTTTTTAAATACAAATTAGTTAATAAACTTTCAAATATGTGAGGCAAACATTAATACATGTTATTGAAAACCTTTTATGATAAACGTATTTCGATTTATTTACCATTTTAGCTTATGTTTGCTTAATTACTATAACATGGCAAGTTTTCCACTTGGCGACAGTTTGTTGATAGTAGAATTCACCAATTCTGTGATTCATTATGATCTAAAAATACAACAAAGTGTATAAAACTTGAAAGATATTGGTGTAACAGGAATAAATTTTTAATATATATATATGCATAATTTGAAGCTATTTACTTCTAGGTTTTGAAGACAGTATAATGCAGTCAAGGTGATGTTTGCATTACAAACCAAGTGTTCTAAGATAAGATTATAACAACTAAAAATTATTAATAATCCATATTAGAGTTACAGAAATTATAAAATAAGTGTTTAAAATAAATACTTTATATAGAAAAGGAAGTTTCAATTAAAATATTGTAGAACTTACCTCGCACAAGTATGCTCCAGTACCCAGTATCCAATTATCGCGCCGACTATTTATTAGCCATTGTTTTCTTCTTTCTTCGTTTCTATGAAAGCGAAATAGCCAAAAACCCTTTCTACAATAACTAGAGCAGTTCGGTACAGAACAGCCATCCATAATTATTTCAATAATACTTAATAACGTGAAAATGCGAATAGAGCTAATGCTAAAGGATTGCTCTTCCAGCTAGGGTGGGCTTCAATATGTTTGATAAGTCAACCTGTAGTAGAGGAGCTCTACCACGCAGCACAGAACGAACGTGCGGTCACTTCACTCAACAAGTGGGGGAAGCTCTTTCCCCCTTGCATTCGCTTCGCAATTTCCTCATCGGAATACCGTTTTAGAGTTCTCATACTATAAAGATCTCTTTTAACATCCCACAGGTTCCGTTTGGATTGAATAATTGTGTTATTACACAGGGCACTTTTTATTACCGAACTTCGGCAATTCCGCCCGTCAATCATACTTTAGGCTCCTCTTCTTTAACAGGTGCATTCTCTCTAATACCGGTGATTTCATTCCAGAAATCATTCTTCAGTGTGTTTTTCGTATAATATAAATATTTTATATCTCAAAAGTGTCTGTAATTTGGTAAAAATTATTTTCTTTTTTTCCATCTGCATTTCCAGGCTTCAGCAATTCCGCCCGGCAATGATACTTTAGGTTCCCGCCTTTCTAAGGCTCCCCGCCTCTTTAATGCCGACGATTACATTCCAAGAAACATTCTTTAGTGTCTTTTGCGTATAATTTGAATCCTTTATATTTCACAGATGTCTGTAATTTGATAAAAGTTCTATTACTATTTTTCCATCTGCAGACTTTAGCAATTCCGCCCGAAAATGATACCCTAGGGTCCCCACACCTTTCTATCTTGCCCCTCCTCTTTAATGACGCCGATTTCACTCCAAGAATCATTCTTTAGTGTTTTTTGCGCATAATTTGGATCTTTTACATTTCACAGATGTCTGTAATTTGGTAAAAGTTCTATTATTATTTTTCCACCTCCAAACTTCAGCATTTGCGCTCGGTAAGGATACTTTAAGCCCCTCCTTTCTAGCAGGTCCTTCCTGTCTAATGCCGCGGATTTCAGAAAGCATTCTTTAGTGTGTGTTTTCCATATAATTTGGCTCTTTTATATCCCACAGGTGTCTGTAATTTAGTAGAAGTTCTATTATTTTTTCTATCTGGAGATTCTAACTCATTCCAAAGCAGTCTATCGACCATCTTGGTCGCCATTAAAGACACGTCACCTGCGATGTTCGGATTTACTCACTTCTGATTGGTCGATTTTCGCACAACCTTTTCCTCAACAACACCATTTTAGGTTTGAACCAAATACTGTCGTGTAATAAGGCCTTAATAAGTAACGAGAACACAACGTAAACTTCTTCGTAAATAAAATTTAGATTACATATATTTGTTTCAGAAATGTTTGGATCTCCTTCTTCAGTGCGAAGATGCCTGGAAATGAATGTAAAATTAAAATTCAAAGGAAATTAAAGTATTTTGCTAGAAATCAAAGTGTTATTGCTTCCAATTTCATTCTATTCAAACTCTAATTTTGCTAGTGTTCTGAAAAAGTTTTACTTCAAGGAAGCTTTCTCTCCAATCAATGAAATAAATGTTACTTCCCTTAAGAATTCCATTGAAAAGTTCAATAATTGGAACATTTATCAGATTTCTTATTCATGCTGACTATCGTATATTGTTCTAACTAAACGTGCTTTAAAGTACATTTTATGAAACATCAAAATTATTGTACAAATTAGGAAATTAATAAATATTTAATATCTATGTACAGCTGGATAGCTGGTTATAGGTTTGATATATTTTTGCGTCTGTTACTGAAATACTTCAAATTTCAATTTTGATTTGTTTATAACTTTTTACATCATTAAATATTACAATCATCTAGTTCATGATTTGTCTATGACGCCATATTTCTCAGAGTTTGGGAAAGGCAACCTTTAACTATTGTTTTTTCTCTATTTCATTTTTTTCTGCACTGCATTTAATGTTCATATCTTCCGCATTTTATTGCTGTGTTTCTCTTTCAGCTTTCTTTTACCCACATTAAGTAGTACTACTATATGGGGCTTGTTGGTTTAGCCATTTTGTTAACTCAGAATGGTTTGTTAATGCATTTCCCGTTGGGCGTTTAACTCTATACTTGTAACAATTGGAGAAAAATATCTGATGCAATCGTCTTCATTTCATTTATTGTTTGTGTCGTACTTTACGCTGTGCACTACTTTCCGGTGACCGATCAATGGAATAATCCATTGAAAACAATAATGTGCCTTTATCTGTACTAGAGGGATGAAAAACAGGGTGGAAAGGATGTTATGCTGTCCGGCTCAGGTAAAGAATAACACTTCCGACCCCAAATTTCAGAAACAACGATTACCAACTGAACTATCCAAGCAGGAGACATTTTCACATCTGACCCAACCCGCCAGCGGTCTAAACTGATGAAGAATATCCACCAGCGGTTAAACTGAATTATCCAGGCAGGAGCGATTTTCACATCTGCTCTTACTCGCCAGCGGTCTATATTGATAAAACAGACCTGCCAGCGGTCAAACTGAACTATCCAGGCATAAGCCATTTTCGCATTTGTCCCTACTAGCCAGCGGTCTAGATTGATAAAGAAGACCCGCCAGCGGTCAAGTTGAACTATCCAGGCATAAGCCATTTTACCACCTGCCCCTATCTGCCAGCTATCAAGATTGCCCACTAGCGGTAATTAAAATTATAGGAGCCAGTTTTTATAGCATTTAGATTTTTAGTGCTTTTCAATAAATAATTGTGTTGCAATATAAATGGATGCAAAAGTAAAATGTCGCAAGTATACGATCGTTTTGAAACTTAATTTTTCTGTATTCATCAATTGAAGCAGATCAAGATTCAGGAAAAAGGTCCCATCAAAGTAGGTCCCACTAAGCAGACAAAAGACCGTGTAGGTCTTTCAAGATGATTGCTTTTAAATGTCTGATAGCCATGAGAAATTTTCTAAATTCAATTTTGTATCAGATTTATATGCATTGTTTTGAAGTTTCATTGTTTAACCTTATTCAGCTTCCCTTTTACGTTCCTTACAAGGATTATTGGTTTGTCTCCTCAGCCAGTATAATGTTGATTTTTACATTGTCCTTTCCAATGTGAATTTTATTTAATCTTGCATTCAATTTACGTGTAATTAGATTGTGATGATCTTCTTTTCTTTCCTGTATATCCTGGTTATTTGACATTGGAGGTTCATTAGTATCCATTGTTTACTGAAAGCATTTTATTGCATACCTCCTCATAATAATTCATAGTTATACCTTTAAGTAAAAATTTACCACATTCAACGCTTATGTATTCTTGCTATTAAATTATGTTCTATTTCTAACCTATTAAAATCTATGATAGATTATTTAAAAGCTTCCGCCTTAGATCGTGGATTCTCAAATAAAAATGTTTATTGTGCTTTTTTTTTTTCAAATTTTCAACAAAGGAAATAGCTACAACATTTTCATTATTATTTCCCTTTCTTTTTATCTACAAAACTGCTAGAATTCTCAAGTTTTACTTTGAAGTGAATTTTTATTTATTTTTTCTCCAACCAATAAAATATAGTTTTCTTCTCTTTAAGACCATTTTGAAAATTTTAATAATTGAGGCAATCAACAAATTCCTTGTCAATGGGTACTATCGTATATTTGTCAAACTTACATTACCTAAAAGTGTCGGTATAAAAAGAACATCAAAACTAATGCTGATAATCAAGAAACTAACAATCAAGAATGTACAAATAATCTTCTATAGCTAATTACTGCTGTATAACCAGCTGTATACAGCATGATTTCTTTGAAAATTTTCACAGCAATATAAATTCCAATAATTCAGTTTATGATGTCTGTGGCAACCTATTTCTTCCAGTTATAACTCAACCAGGTTTAAATACTTTCTCTATGTTTTATTTCTTTAATTTTTCATTTCTTACTTGTGTGCCCATTTCCTTCTAACTTGGTCTTGAGTTTCACGTTCCACTTTTTCTGCTTTAATTCAATTCGGTTCTTCGATTTAATTTAATTCTTTTTCGATTCGTAAGGTGGCACAATCACTGCTCATTTTTGCTTATTTAAAGTATTTCCTTCAAGTGGTTTAATCCATTTTGTGGGTAGTTAGCTCTTCCCTTGATCGTATTACTTTATTCTCTGATCATTTTGTGCACACGAAGATTAATTTAAACGAATTCTACAGGTTAAAGTAAATGTTGCACCTCTACAAATATGCATGCATACTCTGAAATGTTCACTTGTATCTAGGAGGCAATTGTCGAGAACTCTGCCGGAAATTTCAAAATTGTTTGAATTCGGTGTTTGTGACAGAGTACAAATCTCTGAATCATTCATCCGCATCATGCAAGCCTCTTTAAGAGCATCACCCAACACAAAATTAAAAATCAAATAATTTTGGGTTTCATGCTGCTCTTACTAAAAGTTATTTTAATTGTACAACTCTCTTGTTAAAATATTTGTTTGTTCCGAAGAAAAATCTTAAAGCAGATAATTTTAATTGTTATAAATCAGGGTTGGGTTTTTGGCGTCAAAAACGAGTCTTGGACGTGACATTGGTTTAATCCGTGTTTTAACCAGATAAAACCGTCAAAAATCCAAAAGCTGCGAACAAAAGGGAAATTTGATCTAAAAACAATAAAACCACCATGTCAATCATTGTAAGATTGATCACCCATATAAATTTGAACATTATTATTAAAAAACAAAAAATGTCAGTAATTTTAAAACGCTATCCTTACAACGATACAAGTACATAAATACCTTTAAAATATTGAAATGCTAGCCACAATTAAAAATAAATTTTCATTTATTTTCATTATCTCAAATTATTCTGATTTTGTTTTAAATTGAAATCAATATCTATAACTCTTCTGAAGTTTTACTATTTTAACATTTTAGAGATAGCACAATTTGTTTTTAATATTCGGGTTCATTATACCCACTTAGCATTCGATAACGCATAATGAGTTTAGAACTTTTCTCTAGTTTTAAACGATCTCAAAGTTTAGAATGGATGATTTCAAAATTTGAAAATATTCTTTCTATAGAAGCCGAATTAGCAGGTTGGGATATCAGCATTATTGCTAGTTAAGCTAATTTATAAGCTGCACTGTTTTCATCCTGAAAACTTTCACACTTCGAAGTACCTTTCCACCACGTTACCGGATTGGGCTTTCTTGGACTTCAAGTGCAATCAGAAGTGGTAAACAGCCTTCAATTGTTTTTGTACTATAAAAACGAGCAATTTCCATTTGGCCATCTGCTAAGTCTTTAGCAGATGGCCAGAAAAGCTAAAAGTAAAGTTTCGGATGCATGATGTAAGTGAGGAAATGGATTGGCATTAATGCCTGTTCTAGTCTTTTCAGGACAATTTTAATGTGTGGTTGCAAGGAATCTTCTTTCATAAGACTTAGCCAAATGTGACAAGCATCGGCCAGTGCTGCTGTATCTCTTTACAGTATATAGGCCTACATTTTAGGTGACAAAAATATATTTTCTTCCAAATAAACCTTAAATAAATTTTACAATGTACAATACGATGTACCACTATCTGCTTTCAATACTCAGGTCTAGCTTTTGGAATACATGAATAGTATATAACCATTCTATGTAAATATAAAATAATAAAACCGCATATCATCCAAATATATAGAAACACAATTAATATTCTATAAAGCACAATAATTCTCTATAAAAACACAATTAATATTCTGCCTGGCCACAACTGGAACACAGGAGTCTTGGAAAATATTATATATGTATATGTATATATACAGAGTGATCGGAAAATGTCTGGCCAAATTTTAAAGGGGGTTCGAGGGGGGACGAATATAAAAGGATTCCCAATACTATGCGTGTCTGGAAACGCAGCGTGCAGATTGTAGGTGTGCGTGATTGGGCCGTACATCCTACCTCATCACTTGGACGGCCCGAAGTACCTCATCTTCTTGAAACAGGTCTTGCTCTTACTGCTGGTCGTTGTGCCTCAGTGCATCCGGTGACGTATCTGGTTTCAGCACGATGGAGCGCCGTCATACTTTAACCGTGATGTCAGGAATGACCTGGACGCTACTTATCGACATCAGTGGATTGGTCGAGGTGGACCTGTTCCCTGGCCGCCACGATCACCAGATCTGTCCTGCGTGGATTTCTTTTTGTGGGGCCACTTGAAAAGCATCATCTACGATACACCTGTGGACTCCGCCAACGATCTCGTCGCCAGATTGGCTGTTGCTACTGGAGATGTGCAGGACATGGCTGGTGATTTTACTAAGGTACGCAGTTCTATGCGGCGGCGATGTGAAGCTTGTACTATGTTTGGTGGTCGCTCTTTCGAGCATTTGCTGAGACACGATGATTTAATAAAGGTCTTGTTACATTTGCTTGTGTCTCTTTCCTTTTACCTTTACACTTTCTTTACTCTCCAGGGCTTTTACGCAGTGTTTCCAGACACGCATTGTACTGCGAATCTTTTTTTATTCGTCCCCTCTAACCCCCTTTCAAAGTTGGCCAAACATTTTCCGATCACCCTGTATATATGCAAGTCATTACTGTACAGATATATTAGCTTCCATATATATATATATATATATAGCTGCAAAATCAGACTCTACTAAAGGCAAGCGAGTGTACGCTGTCGATTGAGAAAGTTTTCAGCGCCCTCAGTGGCGAATGGAAGGAATTAGAACTTCGATCTCGAAGACGAAGCAAGATAGGCAAAATTCTCAAATACTGAGTTGTACAACATTCTCAATTTAGTATGGAAAGACATGCGATTTGCCCAAAATATGCACCCAAACGATAAAAATCTGATGTGGGTAGCACATGACTTTCGCTACAGACTCAAATTAATTTTCTTTTTATTTCTTTCTTTTTATTTCTTTTAATTCATTGAGTTTAATTGCATAAAATAACACACATAATTATTTGAAATGACACTAAATTTTCAGTTTTAATGCAATTTTCGTTTTCATTGGTAACTGAAAGTATTTTAAAGGCAGTATAGTAAAAATGCAAAAAAAAAGTAAAATATCTCGAGAACGACTCGCCCTAGAGAAATGGGGTTGGTCTTATCCTATTCATAGTCAAAAACTACGTCTAAAACAAGCATTTAATTGACACATTTTAGCATTTGCAGTATTTATTTTAGATTTTGATAAATTACTCGTCATTTTTATTGATTTAGAGCAATTTTCATCAAATTGATCAGAACTTTATCAATATATTCATTAATTTTGCAGCATTAAGAATCTCGACAATTTGGATATATTTTGCCAAGTTTATCTCACAAGTTACGCCAAGCGATACGGACGGAGAAATAGGTTATTCCCATATTTTGTTCTTATATTTTCTTATATTCCTGATCCTTATATTTTTCCGAGGTATCATCAATTAGTCAATATTTTCATTGATTTAACGTCATTTTTATCAATTTGGTGACATTTTCAGCAATATGGGTATTTTTAAAAACAAAATTGCCAAGTTGCCGATATTCCGATAAGTTAGTCGTCAAAATTTCACCAACCGTCACGGATGGAGAAATATGTTAATTTTATAGTGGATAAATAACTATTAGTGAATTGTAAGGAGTCGAGATACAAGACAATTACTCACATTATCTTCTCTCTTGAATCGAACGAACTAGATCCCCGAGAATGATGCTAATAAATGTATCGCTAAATTTTACATATGAAAAATGAGCATATTTCACAATAGTTAATACTTTTATATATTATATGATATTTTTATAAATGTATTTAAAAAATGGACACTATCTCGAGAACAGTTTGCGCTAGCATTCTAAAGTTATGTCAATCGTTTCCTAATGAAAAATTACAAATAGAATGATTATCTACGTTACATTATTGAAGGTTAAGATTTTTTAATGGATTTTTCAAAATTTCGTTCAAAATTTGAATTTGTTTCGAACATCCGATTGTGTTTAAAATGATTGATATTGTCTACACAGACACACGGACACACACACGTTTAATCCTACTTAAATGATTCATCCTACTTAATTTAATCTACTTAAAGAATATATTTTCAACTTAATTTATTATACTTAAAGAATGTATTCACCTTAAAGAATTTATCCTACTTAATTTATTCTAATTAAAGAATTTATCTAACAAAAAGAATTTATTCCACTTAAAAAGATACATTTATTCTAGATAAATGATTGATTTGCTTCTAGGAGAAATAGTTCAGAAAATAAGGAATAGAGGGCGGATGGGGAAAATTCAATTTATAGACAGAGCCATCTATTTCTTATCTCGCGAACTATTTCTCTTGAACTGACTTTTTTCTAAGAAAAATAGTTCAGAAAATTCGCGATAGATGGTGAGCGCGAGAAGGCAATGGAGAAACAGTACATTTTTTTCACATCTCAGGAATTATTTCTCTAAGAATGATTTGTCGCTAAGAGAAGTAGTTCGAAGAACCTGCAACAGATGGCGTACGTGAAGAAGTTAAAAGAGAGACCCCACCATCTGTTGCCCATATCGCGAACTACTTAGACTGATTTGCTACGAAGAAAAATAATCAGGAAATGCGCAAAAGATGACGCTCCAGGAAAAGTAAATAGATCGACAGCGCCATCTATTTCTCATCTCACTAATTATTTCTCTTTGTTGCAACTTAATCATTTATGTCTTCATCTGGAATAACTTTTAATACTTTAGAGAGAGAGAGAGAGTTACAGCGCAGAAAAACAAATACATGAGCAAATTGTGAAAATCCGTTATTCAAATATCATATTTTAAACCTGGAAAAAAAAGTGGTAAATTTGTGTAAACAAAGTAGTAACATACAGTTTGCTAAAGGATACTTTTCTCATACCCAGAGGGAGAAAACTTGATTCGCAAATTGTTTCATGTCCGCAGAGCATTCTATATCCATTAAACCTATTTGGTGTTGCTCTTCAAAGTATTTTTAGCTGTTCGATTGTATTTAGCACACCTTCGAATGAATCCAAAAGTATTTTTATCTTTTTGCCACGTTGATCTGAAAATCAGAAGGTTGAAATTTGTGTTAATTTTTTGCAACTCTTAACATTAAAATTCGAAACAACATTTAAACAGAAGTATTTAAATGTAGTCATAAGGACTTATAAGGGAACCCTTTGGAATCTCTGATTCAGATGGTAAATTGATTCTCCGAAAGTATCATACTGATCAATTTACGGAATAATAGTAATATAATCAATGATCATATTGGAAGTTAAGCAGTTGAACAGCAATTTTGAGGCTTTACTTGCTGAGTTAGAGACTGCGTTTAAAACTAATTAAAAACTCAGTTAGAACATAATTATAAACTATATATATTTTCTTAAACAGTGTTAAGCGAAGTGAAATCAATATGCAATACTTTATTTGTCATACAAAACTGTAGTGCAATTTGAGTGCCATACATCGAGGATTAGGTGAATATTGAGAACTCAGAGAGTATATAGAGAGTATACACTATATAGAATATAGAGTATACATATGTGAATATACAAACTTCTTTAATTTCACAAGGACTCACATGCTTACACATTGCTTTAAATCAATGACCTATCTTGCGTCCTCCAATGATGGTAAAATTATCTTTTCTTCTCCAAAATTGATCAATGAACTCACAATAAATAAAACTGTTACTTGTGAGAATATAACTTTCTAACACTTCCTGAAAGAAAGCAAACATATGAGCATCAGGTGAACACAAATAGCTTCGAGTGTGTTTGTATCCCTCTCCTTCAGGTAACACAGTGGTAACTCTTAACATCTCATCACTCTTCCACATTATCCAATTCATACACCCTCAAGGACAGTGAAATGGATACTGTGGTGGCAGTTCTTTCTCAGAGGTGACGAAGGCTCTTACCCGGCGGTGAAGGATGTACAATCTAGGGGGATGGAATACCAGCCATCCTCCTGTATTGCATCCTCCTAGTGTTCAACGGGAAGACATTCTCGGGGCATTTTCCCGGGTAGGATCTCCGATTTTAAGTAAATAAACTTTATTTAGGAATAACTATCATCATGTGAGTTTGTGAATACAATATTTTCAAAGATTTCGCTTATTCGAAGGAAATTCGATATGATTTTTTGAATCGACAGACTCAAAAATGTTATTTATATTTCAAGTGATTGAATCATTTAAACGCTATTATTTTTATAAATATTAATTTGTACAGAAATAAAACTCATAGAAATTTATGACAATATAAAATTAAGCTAACATTTTTAATGCGATATCGCATGTGTTTTCACTAAATTGCTAAAAATAGTAAAAAGTAAATATTAATTATTTTAAGAGTGAAATGACATCTTTCTTATAATAGAGCGTTGTATGAAAGCAAGACAGTGCTATACTGATCATCCATATGGACTGAACCATCAAAACTGATCGTCCATCCCTAATTGTGGATAATGGTTTCACGGATTTTGTTGCTCATCAGCACTGTGTTGGCGATGAGTCAATTAGTAAACTCAAAGCTCTTTAAAGCAAAGATTTTGTAATTAGTTTGGTAGAAATAGTGGAACTTTAATCCATTAACGAATTTGGGTGTTCTTAATTCCGTTTGATCGTACAGCATTTTATTAATGATGGATGGGGCTAAAATGAAGTTAATCGTTGCAGGACTCAAAGTTACAATACTTCTACCGAAAAATTCTAAACTCATTGTTCTCAGTAGTTTTGTACTTATTGATAATTTTATGACCTGCAACACACTAACGAGTGGTTCGAAATAATGATCCACGTATGATGAGAGATCATAATGTGAGCTCTTTCCTGCTACTATTTGTATTATCAAGCTAATAAAAATGTGTAAACGAAAACATGATTTAAAACTGGTATTACATATTCCCGATCACGAGAGAAGAACCAAAATCTTCAAGTCTACGAATTTCATTTGCATATAATATTAAATATGCAAATATATTATACTTATAGTTTATGCTTTAATTTAATTCCAGTGCAAAAATTTACAAAATGGCGACTACCGTTTCAAAGAGAATGTGACGTCTTGGCAACATTTAATTTCCTTCCTCCTCCTTATTTACGTAAGAGAATCCCTTACAAAGGAATTTCAAATGTACTTAATGAGATATCATAAATAATCAATCAACTCACTTCACCGACAAAAGGTAGCTCCAAACAACAAAATAATGTTCCTTTTGTTTTTCAACGGCTAAATGTGACCTTGGCTTTTATTTATGTAGCATTTTCATCGCTGGAAGAAAGTTGTGTGACAAATTGGAAGTTTTTATTCTTTTCGCCGAAGCAAGGAAAATAAACCAGTTGAGAGAAAACAACTTATAGGGGTTTATGTTTAACAAGAAAATAATGATATCCGGTGTTCACTAAAAGCTCGCGCTTTATTTTGACTGGTGATTACACAAGAACCAATAATTGATTCCCAAGTAAGAAAATTTATTGAGAGTAATTTTTTCAATGAACTACTAAGTAAAATATATATTCTGTAAGAAGAGTCGAAGTGCAACGTTTACGGAAATCGTTAGTTATAAATAAAAACAAAGCAGCATAATTCAAAATATAAAATGTTTACGTTTGAAAGTCGGGTTGGAATAAAAATCGTAACTATATAAAGAAGTTATCTTCAGCGGTATATTAACTATAACAGAGGTCTAAATATACTATTTTGAAGAGAAAAATGTTAAAGTAATTGAAATGAACTGAATGAATTCATGGCTATTTTTACATTTTTATATTTTTTCAGAATAATCGATATTTTTACCTTAAAAAGTAATTATTATATATATTGAATATATATATATATATATATATATATATATATATATATAAATTCCCAAATAGGACAAGTAGCAATATACTCGTAAAATTTCTAGATAAGTGACGGAAGTAACGGCCGGGGGGAGTTGCGACCCCCAACACTCCGGTTAAAGTTTTTTTCCGCCATGGCAAACGCTCCCGGTAGCCGATACTCCCTACACTATTTTCTTCATGACTCTTATAAAACCGTAAAAAATCACATACATACATATACACTTTCAATAACTTGTAAAAATCCAAATGTTTACTATAATACGCTAAAACAAACCAAAAAGGACACACTATAAAAATATAACAATTAATTTAAAATACTAATGTATGAAATCACTTCACACGTGGTTATTTAATATCCCAATATCAATATAATCAAAAAATAATGTTTGAAATCCAAGTCAGAGAGGTTATATTTAAAAATTCGGATACAAGACCAATTGGCAACACTACCGCCATATAAATACGATTGTATGAATTTACTTCACTCGTGGTTATTTAATACTTTAAAATCAATATATTCAAGACTAATGAAATCCAAGTCCGAGAGGTTATTTTAAAATTGGATATAAGACCTATTAACAACATTATTGCCATAAAAATACCAATGAATGAATTTAATTCACTCGTGGTTATTCAATCCTTTAAAAACTATATATTCAAAAACTAATGTTTGAAATACAAGTCAGAGTGGTTGTTTTTTTAAATATGGATACAAGGCCTATTGGCAGCATTATCGCCATATAAATAATGATGTATGAAATTACTTCGCTCATGGTAATTTAATATTTTAAAAACAATATATTCAAGACTAATGAAATCCAAGTCAGAGAAGTTATTTTTAAAAATTGGATACAAGACTTATTGGCATCATTATCGCCATATAAATCCCAATGTATGAAATTAGTTCACACGTGATTATTTAATACTTTAAACTCAATATATTCAAGACTAATGGCATCCCAGTCAGAGAGGTTATATTTAAATATTGGATACAAGACCTATTGACAATATTATCACCATATAAATATTTAAACACATAAATACGCTATAGTCCAGACTCTTCGCAATACACCTTCCCATGGAACAACAGGTAACTTATTGATGTTATACCACTTTCACGTATAATCTCCCTAGTGAATATTAAAAGATCGTCCGATATTTCAGAAAACCCTTATAATCCCGAACATACAATCTGGATATCACTTGAAATTATCTACAAAAATTGGCTCCATTCATGGAATACCTATGTTTAGCCATATAGAGCTATCAGATTTATGCTTCTCAATTTCGCATAAAACCGCGTCACATTCTACTTATTACAATACCGCCACTAGGCGATATCTGAAAAGTCGTATGTTGTTATTTTTCCAAAATATTTCTTTCTAGTCACGGCTGCAGTTAAACCATTATAATTGAAAACCAATCTAATTAGAAAAGCGGGTGGATAACCCTCCTTGATTGCCTCTTTCAGAAAACGGCAATCACAAATGTATCTATCGTTATTTGTAAAATTCAACAACTTATGTCGTTTCATTTGATTTATAATCAAATTGTCGGAATTTAAGTTCCGACCTGTTACCATCGGTTTTAAAACTTATTTAACCAGGGCCAATAAATTATTATTGGATCATTTAAAATTGGTTTTACTGAAACTATATGACCAGGGTAGCTATTTTATTAAAAACAGCCTGGAAGTGGTTAAAAGGCTGAAAGAATTACCAAACATCAGAATATATAGGAGTTATGACTTTGCTGACCTTTTCAATAATATAGACATTAAGGATCTATATAACATCCTCATAGAATCATACTATAGTTGTGATTTGCAACTATATATAACAATTGGAAAGTACAAAGTTTTGGTGGAATTGATTTTATTCGAGACAGTTCTATATAATGGAGAAAACTTTTATAAACAAATTAAGGGAATCCCAATGGGAGGTAACTGCTCCTCAATTCTGGCAGATATTTATTTAGATAAATATGAAAGGGGAACACATATTTTAAATGAGATATTATTCCTACGTTATGTGGACGATCTCCTATGTGGATATGAGTATTGTAGTTATACAATGAAGTTCGACTTTTATCCTCCATGTTAAGGTTTAAGGTGTCCTCGTAACAGCATGTAATGAGGACAATAGTCTGGATTTTTTGGATCTCCCTATTATGAAGCCTACAACCTTACAGTGTTATCGTACTATGTACGATAAACGTAACACCTTTAAATTCGATATCAAATATTTGACGTCATGGACAACTTGTTTACACCGTAACATATTTAGAAATCTGATTATAAATCAAATTAAACGACATAAGTTGTTGAATTTTACAAATAACGATAGATACATTTGTGATTGCCGTTTTCTGAAAGAGGCAATCAAGGAGGGTTATTCGCCCGCTTTTCTAATTAGATTGGTTTCCAATTATAATGGTTTAACTGCAGCCGTGACTAGAAAGAGATATTTTGGAAAAATAACAACATACGACTTTTCAGATATCGCCTAGTGGCGGTATAAGTAGAAGGTAACGCGGTTTTATGCGAAATTGAGGAGCATAAATCTGATAGCTCTATATGGCTAAACATAGGTACTCTATGGATGGAGCCAATTTTTGTAGATAATTTCAAGTGATATCCAGATTGGATGTTCGGGATTATAAGGGTTTTCTGAAATATCGGACGATCTTTTAATATTCACTAGGGAGATTATACGTGAAAGTGGTATAACATCAATAAGTTACCTGTTGTTCCATGGGAAGGTGTATTGCGAAGAGTCTGGACTATAGCGTATTTATGTGTTTAAATATTTATATGGTGATAATATTGTCAATAGGTCTTGTATCCAATATTTAAATATAACCTCTCTGACTGGGATGCCATTAGTCTTGAATATATTGAGTTTAAAGTATTAAATAATCACGTGTGAAGTAATTTCATACATTGGGATTTATATGGCGATAATGATGCCAATAGGTCTTGTATCCAATATTTAAAAATAACTTCTCTGACTTGGATTTCATTAGTCTTGAATATATTGTTTTTAAAGTATTAAATTACCATGAGCGAAGTAATTTCATACATCAGTATTTATATGGTGATAATATTGTCAATAGGTCTTGTATCCAATATTTAAATATAACCTCTCTGACTGGGATGCCATTAGTCTTGAATATATTGATTTTAAAGTATTAAATAACCACGAGTGAAGTAAATTCATACAATTGTATTTATATGGCGATAGTGTTGCCAATTGGTCTTGTATCCGAATTTTTAAATATAACCTCTCTGACTTGGATTTCAAACATTATTTTTTGAATATATTGATATTGGGATATTAAATAACCACGTGTGAAGTGATTTCATACATTAGTATTTTAAATTTATTGTTATATTTTTATAGTGTGTCCTTTTTGGTTTGTTTTAGCGTATTATAGTAAACATTTGGATTTTTACAAGTTATTGAAAGTGTATATGTATGTATGTAATTTTTTACGGTTTTATAAGAGTCATGAAGAAAATAGTGTAGGGAGTATCGGCTACCGGGAGCGTTTGCCATGGCGGAAAAAAGCTTTAACCGTAGTGTTGGGGGTCGCAACTCCCCCCGGCCGTTACTTCCGTCACTTATCTAGAAATTTTACGAGTACATTGCTACTTGTCCTATTTGGGAATTTATATAGGTATACACATGTAAAATTGCAGCATAGCGCTTTACAAGTTGTATTAAAATTTTTTTTTTGCTTTTAGCTTTTTAATTAATTCACTCAAAATTGTAGCATTTTTTCAAGTTCTATATTGTATATATATATATATATATATATATATATATATATATATATATATATATATATATATATATATAATATTTGACATAAGTATACGTCAAGCAATGGGATTTTGTTTGACGAAGGAAAAGAAATACTTCAAAAATGTACCGATAGATGGCGCTATGTTTGCCAAACACAGGGTGTTGTTAACTGAAAGGAACCAATAGTCAACTACAGAAAACGACAATTTAATCAACATCACTTAATTTAATAATTGATTGAAAGATCACGAAAACATGAAACAAACACCTATGATATACGCAAGAAATGTTCAAGATGCTGTCCACCGTGCTCGGCTAGGAGTCGGAAGAGCAAAACAGCATGTTCCACAACAGATCGTAGTGTATCAGAGGTGACGCTGTGGATGTGGTGCGCAATGCGTGCTTTTAAGTCAGTCAAGTTCGCAATCCGACCACTGTACACAACATTCTTGAGGTGCCCCAAAGCCAGAAGTCGCAAGGATTAAGATCAGTTGAACGTGGCGGCCAGACTGTTGGAAAATGTTGGCTGATAAACCTGTCATTTCTGAAATGGATATTCAGCAGCTGCATCACTGGTGTTGCAATGTGCGGAGGAGCGCCATCTTGCATAAAATTCGTGCTATCCAGATATTGACGCTGTTGAAGTGAGGGAATGATGTGGTTCCGCAAAAGAGCTTCATACCGCTGACCAAGGTGACGGTACAAGTACTTATCTCCCCGCAGGACTTATCTCCTCGAAAAACAATAGATCAACGATACACATTGCCGTAAATCCGCACCACACAATGATCTTTTCAGAATGAAGAGGCAATGGTTGCAGTGGAAATGAATTCTCGTTCGCCCATATTCTAAAATTTTACGTATTGACAGCATCTTGCAGGTGGAAATGGGATTCGTCTGTCCACAAAATGTTCCATGGTCATCCATTGTTCATTTCCAAAGAAATTGTAGCGTGAAAAATTCTCATTGCGGCAAGTCAGTAGGAAACAATTCCTGAACATGCGAAATTTTGTACGGAAAACATTGCAGGATGTTCGTAAAATTTCACGGACCGTGCTGACAGGCATGTCTAACGGTCGATCAATTCCCCGCACACCCTCTGCCACGTTCCTCCCTCTGCCACGTTTCACGCCTAATGAACCAATCTCTTCAAATTTAAGAATCATCTTCCGAAGGCCAAATGAGAAAATCCCAGAGATATGAAAAGACAAAAATGCTGACTTAAACCACTTTTCGATGCATCGACATGAGTTCTCAGAGGGAAAAAATCATGTCGGCAAATCGCGTTTCAGAAGTCATACACAAATTACGAAAGAAAACAATGATTATATAAATAACTAATACTTTTGCTATTTATTGGTACGTATCTACGCTGTGTAGAAATAATAACTTTACACAAAGATTACAAAGCTTGTTCAAAATGTTTTCCATCCATACCAATACAGAACTGTATTCGCCTGATAACACTTCTGTGCACTCAAGTTTGTGTTCGGTGATGCCACGACAACCATCTTGAATGCGTTGTTGCAACTCTGCTTTATTTAAGGGAGGTAACAGATAAACAGTTGTGAGTAAGCGACCCCACAAATAAAAATCTATAGGTGTTAAATCAGGCGATTTAGGGGGAAATTCGACTGGCATATGCAATCGAATCCACTTGTCTGGAAACTTGTTATTTAACCAGTGTTTTACAACTGTAGTATGGTGAGCTGGAGATCCGTCCTGTTGAAACCATACATGTGGAAATACTGTTAGAGGCAGTTGATCCATAAAATCAGGAATAATCGCATTCAAAATCTCATTAACATTTCTGTCACCCCTTCAACGTACCATCATACAGTATGCGTCCAAGCAAACGGTTTCTGAAAATACTACACCAGGCATTCACAGAAAATTGCTTCTGATGATGAATATCACGTACCCCAAATGAATTTGTGTCAGACCAGAAGCGCTCCTTTAAGGATTTATGCATCCATCTTGTTTAAAATAGCATTTGTCAGTCCAAATTACGTTTTTCAGTGAAGATGTATTTGCATCTTCCTGATTTAGAGCCCAATTACAAAAATCTGGACGACGGTGATAATATGTTGGCTCCTGTCCTTGTACACCATGAATGTTAAACGGATACCATTTATTCAGTCTCAGTATTCTCCACACTGTTGCACGTGGTACGTTCATTTCTGAAGCAGCGAACACTACTATGTCGATGACTGCAAAAGTAAGCCAAAATATCAATTTCTACATCTGTAGAGTGAAGTCTGGGTCTACCTAGTCCACCAACACGATGTACGCTTCCTCTTTCACGCACTCGTTGCACCAATTGGGAAATAAATCTCCCAGAAGGATGTCGAGAATTGGGAAAAGTACATCGATATTCCCGTGCAGTGTCGTTAGCGTTGCGATTGCATAAACTGTACAGCATAAGCAGTTCAAAAAGCTCTTCGTTGCTGTATTATGACATACTGTCGTTACAGGCTAACTACACTCTCAAAATGTAGCAGAAATGTGAAATACTTAAGGGTCGCTCAGACTGCCGGGCTGCGAACTCTACATTTGCGTAAGCGAGGCGATTGGCCAATGGCAGAGCAAAAGCAGTCTTCTCATGTGATGATGCGTCTGTTACGATTGTGTTGCGCACCGATCAGAGGCAGATATTTTCATATGCATGCATTTCTAAGCTGTTTTAATGTTCAATTTGATTGTGCCATTTCCAAATTTTATTCCGTAATTAATCATGTAAATTTTTAAGGTATTTTTCAGGAAGTATATTTTTGAAAATTTATAAATAAATCTAAAGATAAGAGGCAGATATTATTTGCCTATGATGCATTTTTGCGTTGTCTCATTTGCACTCTTGCTGTAAACATTTACATTTTAATTTGTGATTAATCCCTCACCAACTTTGTTTAAACATATCTCTGGGACTTTTTATGATAAAATGGTGAGATTTTGTGCATCACCTTATTAGTGTATGGAGCACATTTTACTCATTAGGAAATGTTTTTGTAAGGGAGCCGAATAAAAATTTAAATTTTGTATTTCTTCAAATTTAATCCCCTGAAAATTTTTATCGATTTCATAAAATTATGTACCTTTTTTACGCAACTTTTTAATTTATTATATATGCCTAAGAACAATATTTTAGGAATAAAAGCCGAGATCAATGTTTTTGGGACACCCTGTATATATATTATCATAAACACCATCAGGAACCTTACTCCCTCATTACACATAGCTGTTTCTCATGAAACCTTCAGTAACATGCTTGAAAATGCTTTATGGTGTAGCTGTATATTATTCCTGTTTACTCTTATTGGTGCTTTAAATGAAATAATTAGTTATCATACACCTTGAGCTCATTATTTTATCCGGTTAATGCATCTCTTGATTCCAGAGTCTATGTTGTAACAATATCTCTATCAAAACATATATTTAATTGCAATTGAATTGTGAATCTGTTACGATGGTAATTATCTAGCTCTTTTGCTCATAGCATATATATGAATGAATAAAACATACACTCGTAGCTTTTACAGTGTTATCAGTTAGGTTGTACGGGGATTATATAAGGAAGACATAATGTTGATAGCTACAATGAACAATTATTCCACATTGACAACTAAATTTAATATTTAATGTAAACTCTTATTAATTTAACATGTAATGTTCAATTTTATTTGCAAGTTTATGCATTAAATTAAGTAGTGTGCAAATGAGAGAGCTGGCGCAGACCCATAAACCCCCCATAAAAACTCAACCCACTTTTAGAAATGTAATGGCTCTATTTAACCCATTAAAAATTTCTACCCACTTTTAAAAACAATGGTTCGAAACCCACCCACAAAAATTCCCACCCACTTTTAAAAACAATGGAGTAAAGACCCCCATTAAAACTCCACCCACTTTTAGAAAGTAATGGCTCTATATCACCCACAAAAATTCCCACCCACTTTTAAAAACAATGGAGTAAAGACCCCCATTAAAACTCCACCCACTTTTAGAAAGTAATGGCTCTATATCACCCACAAAAATTCCCACCCACTTTTAAAAACAATGGAGTAAAGACCCCCATTAAAACTCCACCCACTTTTAGAAAGTAATGGCTCTATATCACCCACAAAAATTCCCACCCACTTTTAAAAACAATGGAGTAAAGACCCCCATTAAAACTCCACCCACTTTTAGAAAGTAATGGCTCTATATCACCCACAAAAATTCCCACCCACTTTTAAAAACAATGGAGTAAAGACCCCCATTAAAACTCCACCCACTTTTAGAAAGTAATGGCCCTATTTCAACCACACCAATTCGATTAAACAATGGCTCTCAAATCCCCACTAAAACTACACCCCCTTTTAGAATAGTGATGGCTCTATTTCAACCATATAAATTAAACAAAGCAATGGTATCAGAATCAGCCATTAGCAAGGTTCTAGCGCAAGCACCTCCCGAGAAAAGTGATGGCTCTATATCAACCACACCAATTTTCCGGAGCGAGCAACCGAAAAGTCGTTGGGAGGGAAGGGTACCCCCTTCGGCGAGCACCCCCTTTTCCGCGGACGGAAGCTGCCACCCCCTTTTAGAATAGTGATGGCTCTTTTTCAACCATATAAATTAAACAAAGCAATGGTATCAGCCATTAGCAAGGTTCTAGCGCAAGCACCTTCCGAGCCGGACCGAACAAGCGCTGAGCCGGAAGGGTACCCCCTACGCATGCCCCTTTTAGAATCTGTGGGTCCGTTAAAAAATGATACCCCAACAATATTTTAAGCACTTAAAGAAAAGAATTCTAATGTTAAGAAAGAACAAAAACCATGGAACTGTTGAAGAAACTAAACGCACTTAGTACATTGGAAGGAAGTTTCAAGAAGATGCATGAGCTCAATATCGACGAAAAATACCCTGTCATGGAAATTAAACAGGTCAAAACCAAATATGGTGACAAACTAGTAGTGAAGTTAGAAGACGGCTCAAATTTGTATCTGCCGAAACGATGCGACGAAAAGGCGTCCGACTATATGGAGCTTAATGAGATTAAACCTCTATTCTTTGTATATTTGGGAACTAAAGATGTCGGGAAAGCACTACCAGCGCAAATGTTTAAATTTGAACAGTAAATTTTCTTTTAATGGTATCATCACCATTAAAAAATATACGTTGATTTTTAGGACCAATCCCGGACATATCACACGCCTACAGAGTGAACAGCCCCGCCCTGAACATCAAAAAACCACTCACCGATGAGAGTCTAGAGCTGGTCCCTGTAACAAGATTCTCCCTCAAGGGCACAGGCCAACCCAGCAACCGACAAAGAGAGGACTGGGATACAAACGCTCTCGAAAAAATTTTTGCAAAATGCCTCCCGGTAGGCTCAGAGTATATTCAATCTCAAATTCGACCCACCAAGGGGCCCTTCTTGATGAGCCGAATTCAAGACCAAATACACTCTGAGCCCACCGCCACTGAGGCTTACAAACAACATATAAGGACAACACTGTAAGACTTTGACGCCTAGCGTCGGGCCCGCCCACCACTTATTATCGATGAGTGCTGCTTTATTGGAACAACGACTAAAGCAAGCTGACATGTCATTTTTGGCTCGGTATAGTTCAATAAACCATCAACCCGGATTGATAAACAACCCGGGAGAGGTCGGGATTTGAACCTGGGACCTAGATGTTAATAGGTCTGCGCGCTAACCGTTTGCCATGGGTACCCATCTGAATATACACATACCTTTAATTTAACCATTACACCACAGACAAAAATCTTCAAAAATAGCACTTTAAACAAGTTATTTCCCTCTTATAATGTAAGAATTCTTCAAAATATCTATCACTATTGTATATCTGATTAAAAAATATAGACGCTTAAAAGCAATCGCGAAAAATAAATACCCTCCATATAGTGCTGCCATCTCCCTTTGATTCTCGTAATCTCCGTTTTTTTCTACCTCTGAGAGAACTCTTCTTTAAAGAGGAAGAGATGTTAGTCAAGGTCAGCGCTCGCTACAGACGTTATGAAAGCAGGAAGTAGAAAACAAGGTCGAAACTCTCCAAGCGGAAAATAATACTGCTTCGTATTTTATCTGAGTTAAAGAAAAAAACGATATAGATAAATGAATGAAATTAAGACTGAGATATATTGCTATAGAATTCTTTATCAGTATGTTCAATTAGATGTTTATACCGATGACATTTCAGAAGTGAAAAAATCTTTAAAAAAGTTGCATGATCAGTTTGAAAAAATTGTCAAACTTATAAAAGAATATAATGATCGAAGCATCGAAGGAAATGTTGGAACTAATAAGAATGTTAGGTCTGGACAATAAAGTTACCTCAGACGGAGACTTGAAAACTCATGAATGTGAACACAAATATGTAATTCAAAATGATGATGGTTGGTACATTTGCCAAGCATGTCACGAAGAGCTGAGGTATAATCCAAATATACCCCCTATCAATAATCTCGATATGTATTTAAACATGCAGAAACAACAGAGGCGAAAACATCGAATGAAAAATCTGGCTAAATGGTTAGGTTCACATAACCTACCCTTTGAAGAAGAAGAGCTTTTGAACGACTTTTATTCTTTCATCCATAAATATGAGGAGATGTACCCAGAGCGAAAAAACATAATCAGCAAAGACTATATCTTATACCGCATGTTATGGAAGAGAGGTTACGACATCTATATTTCACGCCTTCTAGTTAAGTTACCTAAACTCAAGAAGACTCTTATTCAGAATGATGAAATCTGCAGAACCATCTTCGAAGCATTAAATTGGAGTTTTATACCGGCTGGTACGTCTGAACAACATGTCACGAAGAGCTGAGGCCCCCGATAACTGATTATAATTTTTAATAGCTTATTCGGCTATTAAAAATTAATTAACTAAATCTTTTTTTATCAATCCAGCTAGTCTCAGGATAACCTAACCATTTAACTAGATATTTGTCCCCTTTCTTTTTGATGATTTTTTCAATCACATTGTCTTTCTTATCATATTTTACTAATTCATATTCATAAAAAGTGCCTATAACCCCATCATTATTTAAATCCTGAACTCTATAAGTGATTGGGTCGGTTTCTAATACTTCAGAAATGACAAATATTTCATCTGTAAAAGTTGCTTGATACCCCCTTCTGAAGGTAGACTTATATATAGATATTCTTACTTTATCGCCTACCTGGTATTTATGTTTACGTATGACCTTTTCTTTAAACAAATTGCGATAGACTTCACTACTGTTTTCTTCTAGACTGGCCGCAACAGGAGTCATTTTTATACTTCTGTGGTATGAGTTGTTGTAATTCTTCACTAATTGATCCAATACATCTATGTATCTTTCAGTGCTATTTGCACACAAGTAGAGCTTTATTTTATTACCAAGAGTGAGATTAAATCTTTCAACCATGTCAGCTTTTATTTCAACATTTTCTGTTGTGAACCATTGGATATTATTTTCTTTGAATAATTTTTGAGTTGTTTTTCCGACGAACTCTAAACCCTTATCTGTTTGAACCCTTTCAGGTATTCTTTCTTTGAAGATCTTTTTAAATGCTTGAGTTACTTCTTCTGCTGATTTATCCTTTAGAGGAACAGCCCATGCATATTTACTGAAACAGTCAACAGCTGTTAATAAGTACTTGATACCATCATTAAACTTACTTCTCGCAAATTTATAGACAAACAGTAAATCAGCTTGCCATTGGTCGTCGATATGTGACACGTAAATTCTCCTTCTTTTGAACTTACGGATAAGTGGTTTATGCTTTGTGTATACATCCTGTCGGTGTAAAAAATCCGAGACTTCTTTTCGACTTAAACCAGTTTTTCTGCTCAGTACATTTATGCCACAAAATCCTGTTTCGGGATCGTAATAAACCTTTTCGGGGCAACCCTTCTCAGTTACCCCTTCAGCGGTAAAAAACGGCACTTCTTAGAACCACAACCCACACAAATTCCTTTCAACATAGGTCTAGCGTTTTTAGAGGTGACATGCTGTTCATCTTTAGTGTCGGTGTGTGTTTTACATTTGAGACAATATATTTTTGAGCCCATTCCAAATACCTTCTTTGCTTTGATAATAGGCTTCACAACAGCTCTATCTAGCCTTTCACGAAAACTTGGATTGGGAATGTCGTCCAATTCTTTTATCATGTTTGAGTCACACACTTTGTTTCTGGTTTCGGTATCTTTGTTTTTAATGTAGCACACGTCATGTTTATAGGCACTATCATCAACCCTATTAATAGGCTTACTCCATTCTTTGTATGTTAAATCGGGGTTCAGTCTAGTTTTTCCTCTGAGCAGTTGAGTTCCTGGTCCTGTAAATTGATGCCCTGGCAGATGCATTTCAAACGGTAAATTATTAATTGCTGCGTTAACAACACCTTTTCCTTTATTGCAAGTCTTTTTACCACACATTTATTTATATATAAAAAATTATTTACTCATATATTGATATCCATTCAGCAGGGTTTGTTTCATATATTTTTCTCTGGGTAAGTAGACTAAATTATTGATGAAATCCTCCTCTCGCTTATACACTTCCTCTTCTGATAGGGTATTCGATTTGTATGAATTGAGCAGCTGTTTGTAAAACTTGTAAGACTGTTTGTACTCTTCTTTCCTTTCCGCGATATTCAAAGCTTTATCAAGAACTTCAACAATACCGACGCTTAAGCTCAGAGCAGCTAAGGGAACAAGTACAAAAGCTGATAAACCCAATGAACTTAAAACGAACTTGCTAACGGTCATAGTGACACTAATTTTATGGTAGTGGTGGTAGCTCTTTCTATATACGTAAATTTTCTTTTGCAAGTATTCTTCCATCTTTATTTATAGGGGTGAAATATTTCTTCCGATATCTCAGAGCCGGATTAACTAAATCAAGCATAAAGAAATCATACGGCTGTTGCATGCACTTTTTATATAATCTACTGAATTCTTCTTTTGTCAAACTACCATCTATCTCTCTTATGATCTGTTGAATCTCCCTCGGTTGAATATTAAAAAATATCAAGTAATTACAGTTTCTTCTGATAACAATGGGTGTTCTATAATAAGATTGAGAAAGATAAATGATTGAGGCGTTTTTCTTCCGACCTCTGATGAAAAAATCTTCTATGCTCCTCTGGTCCTTGTCAGTCATGCAGTCATCAAAGACAACAACATTTTTACAAGATGGGTCCAGGTCATCCACTTTTATAAATTCTTTTGTATCAGAGGAGAATAAAGTTCCTTTCTTGCCGAATCTTTCATATAACTCTAGGATAATTTTCTTCTTCTTTTTGGGGTACTTTATCGAGTCAATATCCACGCCCTCAAACATTGTGTACTTTTCTTTCAGTTTGCCATACTTGGGTTCGTACATATCTTTTGCACAAACGAACAAATTATCAAATTCGAGATAGTCGTATATAAAATTCAGCAATAAGTTCGTTTTACCAGTACCTGAAGCTCCAGCGATTAGAAGTCTGAAAGGGTGTTTAGGTAATAAATAATGTTGATTTGCATCGACAAGTTCTTCTGCTTCTGTATAATTTTTAATTTGAATCATCTTTATTTAATGTTAAAAATTTGCTTCAGTAAAAATATAATTTGCTTCAGTAAAAATATAATTTGCTTAAGTAAAATTTTTCTTGCATAATAATAAAGATGAATGCTATACAAAAAGAACGAAATAAGAAATTAAGAAAGGAAGTTGAATATGAACTTAAAGTTTATAAGCTTCAGGCTGAAATTAGAAAAAACAACGAACAACAACTAGAGCAAAAATTAGGTATCCAGAAAGCACTATCGGACTTTCACAAGCCTGTAACTGAAAAGCTACAAGAACAAGAAATTAATCGAAAGGAGAATATTCAGGCTATAAAAGATGCTGTTGATCACATTCCTCTAGCTATTGAACCGCCTTTAGAAGTCTATGATTTTGATAAAAAATTGGATGTAGAGTTTTTAGAGAAAAATAACTTTCCAAGACCCTCAAAATTGTACCATGAGACCAAGGAAACTTTGCAAGAAATTATGAGTAAAGTAAATGATACTTACCTAAAAATGTCTCGTCAAAAAGGAAACATTATGAGTCAGATATCTCGAATAACTAAAAAGGATGAAGAAAGAGAAGATCGCTTATTAGCTAAGGCTGATTATTTGAGAGATCATATGACTACGTTAGGAGATTATCGGGACCGACTCAGAGACTTGCAAAGAAAAGAAATTTATATCGGTAAAGGAGTAGAAGACAAAATGGAAATTTTAGCCCGATTGACTGATAAGATATGTAAAGGGTCCAAAAGTAAAAAGTTACACAATCAAGTCGTTGATTTATTGGATGCATTGTTGAGAGAAGGAACTATGACCAACGAGCAAGTAAAACAATACTACAAAAATTTTTCTTTAAATAAATGAGTAATTACATAAAGACTAAAATACATTTAAGCGATCATCAGATTGCTAAGCTAAAATCCGCATACCAGAAAGGAGAAGAAGTATCTCTACAAATAGATAAGACAAAAGCCCCCAACAAAGATATACATTTAACTCGAACACAGATAGCTCAAATTGGGAAGGGGAAGCGTATCACTATCAGTAAGACGCAGCTCCAGAAAACGGGTGGTTTTCTACCTTTTCTATTACCTGCGTTAATTGCTGGGGCCAAGGCTTTAGCACTAGGTGCTGCAAGTGGGGCGGCTGGATATGGAGCAAAGAAAGCTTTGGAAAAAATTTCAGGATCTGGATGTGTAAAAAAAAGGCCCATTGGAAAGGGCGTCTATCAAAACTGGGAATATCAGACGAAGTAATTAAACAAAATATGAAACATGAACAGGGGTTTAGGGGCGTCTTTACTTCCGATCTGTTGCCTAAAAAGATGAGTCGGTTTGAAAACGGTATTATTAATCTGGACATTGTCACAGGACCTGGTACGCACTGGGTCTGCTACTATAACGATCCTAAAAATAACTTTGTTGAGTATTTTGATCCTTTTGGAGAACACGTATACAAAATTCATCCTAACATTAAGAAGTATCTACTGACTTCTGGAAAGAAAAATATCGGGTGTAACTCGAGCTTTCTACAGCACCCTGCTTCCGTCAAATGCGGCTACTTTTGTATGAAGTACATTCGTGAAAGAAACAAGGGTAGGCCAGTTGTAGATGTGCTATATTCTTTTACCCAAGAACCCAGCGACTTCAATGAAAAAAATGTTCTCTATAAATAAAATGGTTCTATTGATATTAGATTCTAAAAACGCGGAAAAATCAGAAGATTTTACGATTGAATACACTAGACCTTTCACCTTTAAACAGATTGCCCTTCAGTCCTTTTCGATGTACGTTTCATGGGACAATATCAAAGATGAGGAATTATCATACTTTGATGGTCAGCAGTGGTTAAATTTGACGATACCAGATGGAAATTACACTATCAAGGGGCTGAATCGTTACATGATTAATTTTTTTGGAAGCGATCCGCCGATACAATTCGGTATAGTGAAGGAACGACAGCGAATAGCCATTAAGTTAATAGACGGGTATAAGATCGATTTAACGAAAACCAAAAACCTGCATACACTTTTAGGTTTCGAGCCTAAAATCCACGAAGAGCTTGAACAAGTAGGAAAGTACATTGCTGACTTATCTGGGGGAAACGATAACATTTATATACATTGCGATGTCGCAGAGGGGGCGTATATCAACGGTTTCAACTCTACAAACGTCATCTATTCATTTACAAACAGTAATCGTCCAGGTAGTCAGATTATAAAATCATTTGACAAACCTCTGTTTTACCCTGTTCGAATGGATAGTGTTTACCGAATCAGAATGCAAGTAACCAATCATAGAGGTGATTTAATTCCGCTCAATAAGCAAGAAGTACAATACAATTTTATCGCCCTATAATAAAGAAATGAATAAACACAGACTTCAAAGAAAGAGTAAGAAGATACAAGGTAGAGGGTTCTTTTCTGACGTACCAGTCCTGCAGGAGGCCGAACTAGAAGGTAAGTATGTGCAGGATAAAATAAAGGAGATATTATCAAAGCAGAAAAAACATGGAGCTGGACTAAAGTTTTTCTAAATTCGATTTAATAGCCATATAGCTATTAAATTGAGGAGAAGAAAAAAAAATTATATTATAATAAATGAATAAAATATTTGAATTAAACAACACCAATTATTATTACGATGATGACATCGAAAGTTTCGAATATAGAGAGGTAAGGCATGAAAATAGTGATAATTCTATGGAAAATGCCTCTTACCATTTCTTTATTCAAGACACCAACGCCAACATTTTATACTCTAACGGTTATTTACAGCAAAAATTGAAAATTGTTAACAACGATGGTACTGCCATAGTGAATGATAATGTAGCTCTCGTGAATGGAGGTGGTTTGATCAATGCTAACAGGTTTACATTAGGAACCACTGAAATAGAATCCAACATAAATTATTCCGCTCTTATGCGACAAGTGTTGGGCTTAATACATTTTACGCCTGACTATTCTTCTGCCGAAGCTACTAATATGCTGTTCTACACTGATACGTCGGACACAGCTGATAGAGAACGCTTGAAATATGATGGCACGTTAGTAGATACCACAAAGATTACTGAGTTTTTCGAAAAATTCGGAATTAATGAGAACCATAACCAGGGATTTACAGAAAGAAGCGAATTCACTAAAAATAGCAAGGTTGTAACTATATGGATCCCACTAAAGTACGTGTTTGATTTCTTCCGTGAATATAAAAAAGTAATCACAGGGTTCCAAGTCAAATTTGAGTTCCAGAGAAATCACAGTCTAAATATGCTGTACACCAACGAGCAACATAAGATCTATAAAGTCGTTGTAGAAGATTTATCACTCTGGCTACCTTACGTACGATTTAAAAATGCGGCGGCTTCAATATTTAACGAATTAAAGTTATCGAATAAGGATGTAGAAATAAACTGGAACCAACACAGCATTGTAAAGTCTAATATTTTCTATAAAAATGCTAGCGGCTCTTATACCATAAAAGCTACTTCTGATGAAGTCTTATCTTTGTACGTAATTCCTCAGTACACTGAAAGATACGAAAATTCGAAGCGCAATAACATGCTGTTTGATAACTTAGATATGACGGAATGTTGGTTAATGATCAACAATGTAAAAGTGCCAACTGTCAGTTACATGATGGATTTTGAGAAAAGTGATTATAATCGATTATACACAGCCTTTTTGGAATCTGGACTCAACACCATCACGTCTGAAACAGGTTGTATGGTCAATTATTCGAATTTTGGTAAGTTGTATCCAATCATCTGCTTTAATCTCTCTCATCATCAAAACTATACCGATACGAATAACTTAATGATTGAGTTTAACTGGAGGTTAAGGAACGCTGCCCCCAAAGATTATGTTTTTTACTTCATCTTAAAAGAGCACAAGAAATGCCTCTTAAATATTAACAATCAAAATATTACCATGATCAAGACTTTGAAATTATAAGCCATTTTTATAGTCCATTTTTAATTTTTATAGTCCATGACTATAAAAATTATTTTATATTTAAATAAATGGCTGCCTACTACCCGCTTTTCGATGAAGAATTAGAACAAGGACCTCCTGGTATTCCAGGCATAGGGTTTAAACTCACACACGACGGTAACTACGATATGGAAGATAAGATCTTGAAAAACTGTCAGACGCCGATTGAGAGTCGGGATGTAACTACTAAAAGTTATCTGGAAGCTGAGTTAATTCGTAACTCTACTACCGTCACTCACGCGCTGAGGGTTGAACTCCGAGAAGATATAGCAAAAATTCTGGAAGATTTAGATCAGAAGTACCTGAGGTTAAATGATAGAAGACCCATTGACGCTAAAGGTAAAAGGATAGGTAATGTCGCGGACCCTATTGAAGACATGAATGCGGTTAATAAAAAGTACTTGGAAAACTATGTTGACAATAAAGTATGTTATGCAACCACCACATCAGGGTACATTACTATTAGACCTAGTACCAATGCGAATGCTGTTATTTTTACGAAGTTTTCCGGTGATGCTTTGAACTCAGAATGTAAATTCTCTCGGGACGGTTTTTTTAGACTGGGATTGTACCTTGATCCTCAAAAGATAATCGATGAATTAATCGTTGTTAAGTTATACATTAATAGCAAGCAGTACGTTCACAAGATAAAAGTAGCCACTGAATTCGTGTTAATTCTCGGAGAGGTTAAAAAAGATGACCAATTAAAAATTTTCTTACGATGTGATGCTGAGTTCACAGTTCAACCATTTCTAAAAATTGAAGAAATCAAGTGGACACTCCAGCTGCCGTAAAAAATTGTACATATAATAAATGGCGTGGAACGAAATATCAAAAAGCGGTTTGTCGGAAGAACAAATCAGAGTTAGTAAAAATTATGTTAACTGGTCGCTCATAAGTCAATATTCAACTTTATCGGAAGAGTTTATCGAAGAATTCGAAGGTTTGGTAAACTGGATGGTCATCTCTCAGTATCAGAAGCTTTCGGAGCCTTTTGTAGAAAAACACAAAGGTCTATTAAACTGGTACTATACATCCAAATATCAAGTTCTATCAGAGGATTTCATGGACAGAAATACTGAATATTTAGATTGGGAAGTAGTTTCCAGATATCAGATAATGTCAGAACCCTTCCTGGATAAACATGCTTCCAAATTAGATTGGAGAATGGTTTCTCAATTCCAAGAACTCTCAGAAGAATTTATTCGTCGGCATATAGACAAAATCGATATGGAACTCATTTGCGTCAAACAAAAGCTCACTGAAGATTTTATGACGGAATTCGCAGATTACCTTGAATGGGGTAGAATTGTTCAATGGCAAACCTTTAACGAAGATTTTATTATGAAAAATCTGGCTCGTATAGATCTTTGTCACCTCATGACTTATAAAGCCCATTTGCTCTCAGATACCTTTTACGAACTCCATTTTAAAAAGCTGGTTTGCATCCTTCTGACAAACATATGTAATAGATTTGTGGTACAATATGAACCTATCGACATACCTCCCGAGTTGGGTAAAAATGATCCTATCGACATACAACCTGAGTTGGATAAAAATGAACCTGTCGACATACAACCCGAGTTGGACAAAAATGAACCATAATTATATTTAATGGTTGATCAACCATTAAATGTTTAGATACCCTTTGTTACCTTCCTCAAGTTTGAATATATTTATCCTTTAAATAAAGAATATGGATCGTATTGTAAAAAAATTAAACGATTTGAGTACTGATAACTTTGAGTCAGTGGATGGCTTATATTTGGTTTCTGACATTACTGAGCACGGGAAATCTATCCTAATACGTTTGTCGAACAACTCAATTTTATTTTTAAAAAATGATATACCCAGGGTTGGTATGATTTTGACCAGGGATGAAATAAGATTATTAAGATTATATGTTGGCTTCAGGGTTTTATATTATTGTACACCATTAGAGGGTTTCGTGGTAAAAAAACCACCTTTTCGAAACCTCTACGAAACCTTTTCAATATATCAGGCTGACAGTGATAGCGATAGCGATAGCGATCGACCGACATCGATGACATGCCCTTCCATCATTTAATAGATGTAGATATGACTTTATTTTTAATGATTGAAATACTCATTAAAATTGAATCGTAAAAAGTTTACCCCCTCAATAATAAAAGCATTTAAAGAAACGATTTGTAGTTCTAAAGAAAGACAAAATGGATTTTCAATCTAAAACCGTTCGACAGTTGCAAGGCTACTGTCGTGAAAATAATATTCGAGGTTACTCGAAACTTAAAAAGTTGGAGCTGGTCGACCTCATTCAATATCATATCATATGGTCGACCTCATTCAACGGCTTTCCCAGTTTCCACAATGACTTGTTTAGCAAGCCAAAGAAGAACAGAGTGCGTAAGATCAGGTGTTGCGGTAAGTTATTTAAGGGATCAAGCATGAATAAGCACCTACAATCTAAAGGGCACCTAAACTATATACCAAAGAAGGCAACCGCTCTCCCAGAGTGTGGAAGGGTGGAGCATCGACTACATCACATGACTCTCCCCCAACTACGGGAATTTTGTCGAACGCATGGCATTAGAGGCTATTCCAGGTTAGGAAGGAGGGCAGACATCATAGCATACATAGAAAGCGTATTGTTCAACCGTCATTTCGGGTTTGATTCAGACCTGTTTTTAGATACGCGAGAGAGAAGGCTCTACACCCTCCACAAAGTTAATACAGCCTTTGAATCTCGCTTGAAGACATACGACATCCAAAATGAACACAACCTGATGCTTCCCCAAGACTTTTTGAACGATGTGGCATCACTAGTCCGGGGACTCATCACTAAACACATAAAGAGGTTGCATGGTTTGAAGGTTAATTTCGAATTCCTCTGTGACTATCAAAAGGGTAAAGACGATGCTATTATAGAAATGGAGAAAAACTTCAAAACAGAAAACACAGTCATCTTAGAATCAACTGATTTGGTAGCTTATTACAGATCGGTTATCCAAAAATTATTGACAGAAATGGAGGAGTTTGTTGCAAAGGGTTCGGGATGGACGCTTACTAGAATCAAAAGCCTTGAGGTGAGGATCAATAAATACAACCCACTGAGAGGATCATCCTACATTGATTTACCGAAAAGAATTAAAGATAAAAAGGCAGTCATTAACGTACAAAATGAGGATAATAAGTGTTTCAGGTGGGCAATACTCTCTGCACTACATCCAGCGGAAAAAGATGCCCAAAGAGTCACCAAATATAAACCGTATGAGAATGAGCTAAAGTTTGAAGGCATTGAGTTTCCAGTGAAGATGGAAGATAGAGTATTTAACAGGTTCGAAAAGTTGAATAACATATCGGTGAACATATATTCATACGAAGGTAATGATATATACCCATTGAGAATCACTAAAAATAAGGAAGACAAACACATCAATTTGCTGTACATAAAGAATAAGGAAGGAAACAGTCATTACTGTTGGATAAAAGACCTCTCCAAATTGATAAGCGGACAAGTGACTAAACACAACGGAAAGATATTCACCTGTGAGAGATGCCTGCTGTATTATTACTCCGAAGAGGACCTCCAAGCTCATGAAACGGATTGTAGGAAGAATACACCAGTAAAGATTGTAATGCCCGAGGAGAACGAATCTCTGCGGTTCAAAAACTACCAAAGGTCTTTACGATTACCCTTTGTGATGTACGGAGACTTCGAGTGCTTGACAAACAAGATAAACACCTGCTGCCCTACAAAAGACAGCTCATTCTTACATAAATATCAAAAGCATGAACCTATGAGCTTCACTGTCTACATCAAATATAAACACGCAGACTATAAGGCACCAATCACATACAGAGGACCCAATGCCACCAAGCTGTTCTTTGATACAGTGAAGACTGAGGCGCTAGCGATAAAGAACATTTATGATAAGAAGCAACCCATCAAAATGACCACCGAAGATGAAGAGCATTTCCAAAGGACCCATGTTTGCCACATCTGTGATGAAGATATCAGGAAGAAACCTTCACCCTATTCACCCAAGGATGAACCAGACTTCCGAAAAGTTAGAGATCATGACCATCTTCTCAATCCGGCGAAATGTGAATCGAACTACAGAGGACCTGCTCACAACCTTTGCAACCTAAAGTACCAAGAGCCTTCGTTCATTCCAGTGTTTATCCACAACTTATCTGGCTACGACGCCCATCTCTTCATAAAGGAGCTCGGTAGAGACCAAGGTGATATCGACGTCATCCCGAACGACGAGGAGAGGTACATTTCCTTCAGTAAGGAGGTCGGGGCAAAAACTGTAGAAGTAGGCGATGGGAAGAAAGTAAAGGTACCTGGTATAAAGTTGAGGTTTGTCGACTCATTCAAGTTCATGGCCGCTAGCCTCGACAGTCTTGCGAACAACGTAAAGGAGTTCAGGGAGACAGCCAAGTACTTCCCCAAGGACAAACTGGACCTCGTCACCCGAAAAGGCGTCTATCCATACGATTACATGGACTCGTGGGACAAATGCGAAGAAACCAAGCTGCCCCCAAAAGAAGACTTTTACAACCAATTGAATGAGTCACACATAAAGGATGAGGACTACGAGCACGCTAAAAGGGTATGGAAGGCCTTCAACATTAAGACATTGGGTGAATATTCCGATTTGTATGTGAAGACTGATGTACTCATCCTAGCCGACATCATGGAACACTTTAGAGATGTCTGTCTAAAGACCTATAAGTTGGATCCTGCATGGTACTTCACTGCACCCGGACTCTCGTGGGACGCCATGCTCAAAACCACAGAGGTTGAGCTAGAGCTGTTGACAGACTATGACATGATACTCATGCTAGAAAAGGGGACCAGAGGAGGCATCTCTCAGTGCTGTAACCGATATGGGAGGGCGAACAACAAGTACATGAGGGACTATGACGAGAACAAGAAGTCTAACTACCTTATGTACCTTGACGCCAACAACCTTTACGGATGGGCCATGAGTCAATACCTACCGCATGGTGGCTTCGAGTGGAGCACTGTGTCAGATGTGACCCAAGTAGAGGATGACTCAGACAAAGGATACATCGTAGATTGCGACCTACAGTACCCGACCCATCTGCACAACCTCCATTCAGACATACCTCTAGCACCTGAGAGCAGGATGCCCGATGGCTCAAAACAGCCAAAACTACTGACGACCCTCTATGACAAAGAGCATTATGTGGTTCATTACAGGGTTTTGAAGCAACTGTTGCAGTTGGGGATGAAGCTCAAAAAGGTGCACAAAGTGTTGGAGTTTCAGCAGTCTCCCTGGTTGAAGAGGTACATAGACCTGAACACTGATATGAGGACCAAGGCAACCAACGACTTTGAGAAAGACTTCTTCAAACTTATGAACAACTCGGTCTTTGGCAAGACGATGGAAAATATCAGGAAGCGACTCGATATTAGGCTAGTATGCGATCCCCAGAAAGCGGAGAAGCTAGTTGCTAAGCCCAACTTCAAGGGAAGGACCATTTTTGACGAAAGATTAGCCGCCGTGCATATGTACAAGACGAAAGTTATTTTTAATAAGCCAATATACGTCGGCATGAGTATATTAGATCTATCGAAGCATCTGATGTATGACTTCCATTATAATCTTATGAAGCCTAAATACGGGGGCGATATCAAGCTATTGTACATGGACACTGACAGTTACATCTATGACATACAGACCGAGGACTTTTATGAGGATATGAAAGGATTGATTGACTACTTTGACACATCAGATTATCCAGAAAACAATAGGTATGGTATGCCCCGAGTAAATAAAAAGGTCTTGGGGAAGATGAAGGATGAAAATGCAGGGAAGATCTTAGAAGAGTTCGTTGGCTTAAGATCTAAGATGTATGCCTGTAAAACTGAGGTTGACCTGGTGAAAAAGTCGAAAGGAGTAAAGAAATGTGTCGTGAAAAACAGGATATCCTTCGAGGACTACAAGAACTGCCTATTCAAGCAAGAAGTACAGCATCGAACCATGAATCTCATCAGGAGCACAAAGCATGAGATTCATTCCATACAAGTCAATAAGATTGCCCTATCAGGAAAAGATGACAAGCGTCATATATTGGAAGATGGTGTCCATACCTTGGCTCACGGTCACTATGCGATAAAGGAGTAGGCGATCATAATCTTTTAACAGTTTTCGAACTATTAAAAGATAATTAATGGTCCTCAGTTCGAAGGACACATTCTTCTGTTCTGAATGCCTCTTTAATAGTGTCTATATCACATCTAAAGTGCTGATTGGAACCGTCCTCCTCCATATAAGAGTCTAACTTTTGGCAGATGATGGTTGCAAAACAACGAACCCATGTCGGTGCAATGCTTTTAGAATCCTTAGGGTCGCGGCATGCTTAGGGGGTGGCAGCTTCCGTCCGCGGAAAAGGGGGTGCTCGCCGAAGGAGGTACCCTTCCCTCCCAACGACTTTTCGGTTGCTCGCTCCGGAAAATTGGTGTGGTTGATATAGAGCCATCACTTTTCTCGGGAGGTGCTTGCGCTAGAACCTTGCTAATGGCTGATTCTGATACCATTGCTTTGTTTAATTTATATGGTTGAAATAGAGCCATCACTATTCTAAAAGGGGGTGTAGTTTTAGTGGGGATTTGAGAGCCATTGTTTAATCGAATTGGTGTGGTTGAAATAGGGCCATTACTTTCTAAAAGTGGGTGGAGTTTTAATGGGGGTCTTTACTCCATTGTTTTTAAAAGTGGGTGGGAATTTTTGTGGGTGATATAGAGCCATTACTTTCTAAAAGTGGGTGGAGTTTTAATGGGGGTCTTTACTCCATTGTTTTTAAAAGTGGGTGGGAATTTTTGTGGGTGATATAGAGCCATTACTTTCTAAAAGTGGGTGGAGTTTTAATGGGGGTCTTTACTCCATTGTTTTTAAAAGTGGGTGGGAATTTTTGTGGGTGATATAGAGCCATTACTTTCTAAAAGTGGGTGGAGTTTTAATGGGGGTCTTTACTCCATTGTTTTTAAAAGTGGGTGGGAATTTTTGTGGGTGATATAGAGCCATTACTTTCTAAAAGTGGGTGGAGTTTTAATGGGGGTCTTTACTCCATTGTTTTTAAAAGTGGGTGGGAATTTTTGTGGGTGGGTTTCGAACCATTGTTTTTAAAAGTGGGTAGAAATTTTTAATGGGTTAAATAGAGCCATTACATTTCTAAAAGTGGGTTGAGTTTTTATGGGGGGTTTATGGGTCTGCGCCAGCTCTCTCATTTGCACACTACTAAATTAAAATAATTCTACCAATAATAAATATAAACTACAAAATGAGGTTCCCTGTTCTGTAGAGAAAGTCCTATATTGATAACCTCCAGCAGTGTCATCTTATTTTATTTACAGAGGATAGTTACTTCGAATGTAATTTCAAATAACATTGACGAGACATCCCTCCTTTTCAATCAATCAAAGTATCTTTCCGATAAAAGGTAGATTGTAATAACGGGACTTTCCTTTTGTTTTTACGACCAAACAACCTTGACTTTTATTTACCCAGCCATCTCTATACGGGGGAAGAAAGTTCTTTGAAAATGTATATTCTTTTTGTTGTAACAAGGGAAACAAACAGAAAGGATAGAGCAGTGTTTTAGGAGCTTATGTTTAATAAGAATAATGGTGTTTGGTGATTAGGATAAGCTTTGATTGGACAAATAGAGAGAAAGAACAATAATTGTCTATTGAGGATAAGTAATGTAAAGAAATAGTCATTAGTATATTTGGCCTAACTTAATGGAGATAAAATATTGCATATATATTGCATATATATGCAATTATTCTTTATATTGCATATATTCTTTATTTTAGGATATACTAGAAGAGAGAGTCACATTGTCACAAATGTTATGTTGTGTTCTGTTAAATTCTAGAAAGCTAACTTGTAGTGTGTTAAATTGTAGTGGGCTAAATTGTAGTGTTCAATTCAAAGATTTTTTTTTTCATGTTAACCGAGTTTGACAGTATCCTAGCTGTCCCCTGTTCATATTTGCTCAGATATTCGGGGGACTTTACTGCATCTTCTAAATTTAGTGATGTAGTGGGGTTTTAACTTAATAATATACTGTAATTAATAAGGAAATTATTAGAATAAATTTTAAAACTGCACATTTGTTAAAATTTTAAATAAGTATGCATTTCATATGTTGTTTTGTGCAATTAAACAGAATTCAGTACATTATAGAAGAAAAAAAAACATGAGTTAGAATCTAAACAAAACAATCATGTGATGTCAACTTTGGATTTTTTACTTTCCCTACATACATAAATAGCATAATGTATAGGGAAATAGTGTGGGTCAGAAACTTGAACTTGAATTTTCGACGGAAGAGAACCTTTTTAAGCATCTCTGAAGTCGAATCGAATGTTTTTGCGGTGCTCTCTGTTTGCTCCTACTCATCTGCGGTGCTCCTATTCATCCGAGGACATAGAGCATCTGTGTGGACGGCCGGAGGTACTCTCTCTGTGTGTACGTGGGTGTATATATGTATGGATGGATAGATGCATGTTAGTGTGTGTATGTGCGTGTGTGTATATGTGTGTGTGTGTCTATAAGTCTGTAGACGAGATATCTCACGACCGAATGAAGTGTATAGAAAATAATTTGGTACGATTATTACAATTAGTGAATATTGAAATCCTATTGATTTTAAGCGCGAGCAAGTGTTCGAAGACCCTCAATATTCAAATTAATTTAAAAAAAAAAAATTAACCTTCAATACAGAAGAAATTTCAGAATCTTCAATACTGATAAACAGGTAGTTATATCCAATGTAATTTTTCCTTAGAAAACGAATGACATCAGTTTTAGAACCCTGTCATAAATCTTTCCGGATATACTGTACGATTTGCAAATGAATTTTTAAAAATTCATTAAAATATCATGATTTTTAATGCCGTTAAATGCATAATTATTTCAGACGCAATTTTTCCTTACGATACGAATGACACCTATTTTAACGTCAACATGAACTTTTCTCGAGATATTGCACGTTATTAAAATATATTTATAAAAAAATGCATAAAATTAAAAAACATTTATTTATCGGGATATTGATTAATAGTTACTTGCATTTTGACGTCAATCTGTTTGAATTGATAATTTAACAAAATTGCCAGATTTCAAATAAGTCAATCTGTTTGAATTGATAATTTAACAAAACCACCAAATTTCAATTTGCATGATGTTAATTTAATGCCGAAAACATGGTGTCGTTGATCTTGTATACCATTATTGAGCTATGAAAGAAGTAAATCCATTACATTATGTAGGGACGGTTATGTGCTACCTATATCAAATATTTATTTTCTATTTATGTCAAGGAAGTTGATTTTGAATGAAAAACCACATTGAAAGCGAAATATGAAAATTTTCCAGATCTGTTAGGTCACATGTGTTTTTAGATTTCACCCCTCTTATGTAATATTGAGCTCAGCATATGCAATAAAGCATATTTTAGCAAATTAATTTTCTCGAAATAAACATTTCTCACTGTAACAGACGAAATTTTGCTAAAAACAACTAAAAATACACAAGTATAATAGGTACAAAAAATTTGGTTGAAGAAGGTTTCGCCGTTTGTCGCATATTTTTAAGTTTTAAAAGAACAGCCATGGCACGCAAATGTAATTTTCTGGACACACATTGTTAAAGGTCTCAGCACGTATTCAGTACTCATATGAGACTTATCTATTCCTCATTGCCTGCTTTCACTTTTAAATCGCACCTATGTTGCTCCAAAATTTTTTTGGATTCGAATAGAATTGCTTTTATTTTAATGTATCGTGTATGAGACGATAGCAGACATGTAGCACTCTTGTTTATCACTTGCTAATATCACGTATATAAATGATGGGATTTCAAATTATTCCTTTAATTGACTCATATGTGTCTGTTGCTGAAGCTCAGAGACAATCTCAGCGATTGTCTCAGCGACAATCTGGTCGATTCATCATTGAATGCTACATTGTCTGCTTCCATTTTAAAATCACTTCTATGTCGCTATGGAATTTACTTCTCATTCGAATAGAATTGCATTCATTTTAATGCATCAAGGCATGTAAAAATAATAGACAAGTAATACACTTGTTTATCACTTGTTACTAGTACGCATGAAAATGAGATTTCGAATTACTCCTGGACATTGACTCAAATAAGTTTCGCTGCTGACGCTTCTCCCCAGTGACTTACGGCGATTTACGAGAAATTATGAGCATCTGTAAAATTTACAAATTTACAGGTCATGACGAAGTCCAAAATGTCAAAATTTGAGCTGTGGACTCGGATAATTGGTAAATGATTTTTGAAGCTTTTGTGAACTAACCATTGCTGAATCAGTGTTGCCATTTAATATTTTGATACAGGAAATATAGTTCGCAGATATTTGAAATAATTTTAAATACTTTAAAGCAGCTCACCTGACATATGGTAAAATTCATTATTTAACACCAGCGTTGAAGAACACACTCTGACTACTAGGCTATGTTCAGCAATGCTTTTTATTGAAGGACAACATCGAACTTAATATGGCTATGCATTTCAGGAATCATGAAGAAACTATTTAATTGAGATTTTTTAAATGTTATTTTGTTTGTGTGGCAAAGTTCATCGATCGTCATTATATCATGGGGATAAATAAAACTCTGTAATTCCATATATTATACTTTTCTTAAAGTTGGCATTATTTTTTTTTCTCTCTTTGTAATGCAGATTCTGGTATACATATTTCTATATAAAATATCCCTTCTCTATGTTTGTCTTTTGGTAACTCTTGGCAATACATCTGGCGACTTTTTAAAATGCTGCCAAATTGGAAAGAATCGTCAAATTGACAAAAATGTTGCTAAGTTTACGAACTTGTCACTAGATTTACGAACATTCAATATCGAGGCGCGACAGCTCAGTGGTTAGCGCGCAGGGATTGCACTCGGACGGTCCGGGTTCAATTCCCGCCGCTTCCAAAACTGCCGCCGTGTTCACGCGGAGTACGATCACGTTAAACATGTGAGTTCATAAGTTCTTCCGAGAGGTTGCTGGTAGGGGAAGGAGGATACGGTCTTTGTGGAAGCCACCCCCACTGGGTTCCGGTCTAAATTGGGGGGGGGGCACTTCCCGGATTTCCAAACGGATACCTTACACCTTCTGGTAGGTCGGACAGTCTGGATCGAAGAAGAAGAAGAACATTCAATGTCGGTGTATAGGCGCCCCATATGTTTGCATATTTCGTAACGATGCGTTTTTACACCAGAGAAACACCAACCATAGATGTCATTCACATCAAAATAGTGCATATCGTTCCAAGGTTTCTCTCTCTCACGTTTATGAGATATTCCTCTCTAATTTTCTGGTAATATTTCCCAAATAATCTTTAAAAGTTTATCTTTTCCAGTTGGTAATAGATCTTTTATGCCGATGAGCTAGAAATACTTGACTAACTTGTGAGACTACTGAGAGACAAATTTTATACACTTCATACAAGAGCATACTCTAGATTTGCTGATTTGCAATTTAGATTGGCACTTACAACTCAAAAGTATGAGTCAAACTTCCAAATTTGTGAATAATTTTTTGATAACATTTTAACATTTATGATTTTAATATAAATAATCTGATGTGGGCAGCACATGACATTCCTTATATACTGCAATGAATTTACTATCTTCATAGTTAAAAAAAATGTTATTCTTATAATAGATACTTATATTCTTTCCAAGATATTGAATGTTCTTCAATTAGTCGTCATTTTCATTGATTTAGCGTCATTTTAATCCATTTGCCGAGATTTTTGTTAATTTGGGAACATTTAAAAGTGTCGCCAAGTTGGCGGCATTCCGCTAAATTTGTCGCCAAAATCTTGCCAAGCGTTATGGACGGAGAAATAAGTAATTTTTACAGCGAATAAATGACTACTGGCGTTCAAATACAAAAGTATTACTCAAAGTATCATTTCTCGTGAATGGAACTAGTTAGATCCAAGAAAATGATGTCACCCAATTTATCGCATGATATTACATATGAAAAGTGAACATGTTCCTTAACAATTAATATTTTTACTTTCCTTATATACATAATGTATAAGGAATGTATTGTGACGGGGTCAAAAATTCGAATTCGAGTTTTCGACGGGAGAGCACGTTTCAAGCATCCCTGATCACGAATCAAACATTTTTGAAGTGATGTCTGTGTGTGTGTGTGTGTGTGTGTGTGTCAGTGAGCCTGTGGAGACGATAACTGACGAATGAATGGACCGATTCGAACCAAATTCAGTACAAAAATCACAATCCGTAAGCACTGGAAGCGTATTGTTTTTATAAGCAATCGAATGGTCGGAACTTCCCTAAATTTTCGAATGAAATTTTGAAAAAATCGTCAAAAAATCAAAACCACTAATAAAGTTATGCAAATAGACATTTCTTATGTAATTTTTCATTAGAAAACGATTGGCATACATTTTAGAACGCTAACATGAACCGTTCTCGAGATATTGTACGTTTTTCAAAAAATTATCAAAAAGTCATATAATAAAAAAAAATTCCTGTTGAGAAACATGTTGACTTTTTATATGTAATATCATGCGGTAAATTTATTGATATCATTCTCGTGGATCTAACTCGTTCCATTCACGAGAAAAGATACTTTGAGTAATACGTTTGCATTTGAACGCCAATAGTCATTTGTCTGCTGTAAGAATAACTTATTTCTTCGTCCATAACGCTTAGCGAGATTTTGGCGACGAATTTGGCGGAATGCCGCCAACTTGGCGCCTTTTTGAAATGTTGCCCAATTAACGAAAATCTCGCTAAATGGATGAAAATACGCTAAATCAATGAAAATGACGACTAATTGTCGAAAATTCAATATCTTGGAAAGAATATAAGTATCTACTATAAGAAAAACCTATTTTTTTTACTGTAAAAGTAGTAAATTCATTGCATTATATAAGGAAAGTCATGTGTTGCCCACATCAGATTTTTTTTTAATTTATGGGATTTTTTGATACATTTATTGGAAAAATGTGCAATATCTTAAGAACGGTTCAAGCTAGTGGTCTAAAGTTTATGTCAATCGTTTTCTAAGGAAAAATTACATAAGAAATGTCAATTTGCGCAACTCTATTAAAGGTTTTGAATTTTCAATGATTTTTTCAAAATTTCACGCGAAAATATAGGGGTTCTGAACATTCGATTGTGTTTAAAACATTAGGCTTCCAGTATTCACGGATTGTGATTTTTGTACCAAAGTTCATTCGAATCGCTCCATTCGTTCGTGAGATATCGTCTCCTCGACAGACTCACTGACACACACACACACAGACATCATCTCAAAAATGTTCGATTCGTGAGCAGGGATGTTTGGAACGTGCTCTGCCGTCGAAAACTCGTATTCAAATTTTCGACCCCGTCACAATACTTTCCTTATACATTATGTATAAGGAAGTAAAATGGCTTAAAAAACTAATGCCTGGCTCATATACACCACACACATTTATTCTAAAAAGAACATATATTTAAATTTTTTAAATGATAAATAATTATAACTTCTAATAAAGTTATTGTACTCTAATGATTGCGCTTTTTAAACATAAGTATAAAATATACAGACATCTAAAATTCGTGATAAAAACCGGGGTTGATTTTACACGTCATGCTTGACTTTCGGATTTTACATAGCGAATCAATTTAGTTAGAACAGGAAAGATCAATCATGCTTAGAGCATGTGGTTAAGAAATACTTTCCAACTGAAATACAAATTTATTTAAATATATCCAAAATATGATGCATTCAGCACTGATATATTCAACACTGATGCATACAGCACTACAGAAATTTATTATATTTGAAAACTTCAAACTTCATCGAAGAAGACAATGGCAATCACACAAAATTAACTTTATTCAAATGACGTCATCGAAAAATAAATAGTCTGCTTCTCTATGTAGAATCAATAAATATTGAATTCATATCACTTATATTCCAGACTCCATAACTAAATAATGTTGCGTCAAAACATTCAGAAATTCTTATACAACTCAATTTACAGTAGCTTTATTTGTTTACATTCTGCATGGGTTAAAATTGGGCATCGTTGTAAAAATATCAAAGTTTAGTGATCATTTAAAATCAAAAATATTATAGTTGCGCTGGCACAGAACTTAGACAGACAGAAAATATGCAAAAAATATAGCGGTTTTATGATGGATGCAACACGGAATATAAACTTAAACGATATGTAATCATCACGCTCTTTACACAGCAGAAAGAAAATGAATGTCACATTTTATTTTGCAATGAATCAGATGATCTCTTTATATATCATGAGTGCGATTTTTATTTCCATTTTCATTTTAAGAACTACCCAATGTATTTTCCTGAATTTTTTTTACACATTTTATATGATAATTTAAATGTTTCCTAAAATTTTCAAAGCATTACCCCACAGGGTTCAATGTATTTCACTTTTTCAACCCGGGTTAATTTCGAAACTAATTGGGCGATACTATTTATTTTTGTTCTGGTACGTCTCCCAGATCGTCTCAAGAACATCATAAAATTTCATTTTGATAAAGCCATTTTTAAGGCAATTATCGTGCGAACGGATAGACAGATAGACAGACAGAATGACCAAAGTGATAAATACTTTGCAATTATGTTGGGAAGTATTGAAAAAGTAACCGGGGTTGATTCTGCAAGTCATGCTTGACTTTCGGATTTTACATAGCGAGTCAATTACTTGGTTAGAAATTGTCAGTACCTTTAAAGTATGCGTAAATTGCAAATCAACGTAAGTATTGACACAATCTATTACTATGTTGATACACGTTTATGGGCCTGGCAGATCAGTAGCATCCCGGGGTTTTCTGGGGCAAAAAGCGAACTTTCATAAAAGTCCCAATTAGAACAATAAACGGATTAAAACGTTACTAATCCAAAATATAGTAGTCCAAAAAATCGAGCATCCGACAATTTACTCAAAATGTTTTATCTTCACAAATAAATACGAATTTTTACTGTAATTTTCACCTTACATTCTGATGTATAATTTTTATCCATACGGCTCAACAATATTTCGGAATCTTTGATACAAAATTCATATGAAATAAAAATGGTCCCTGGCCGAAAATTACTTTGTTCCAGTGATAAACCGGCCATGATTATATAACCACAGTTTTTCTATCTAATACCTAAAGATTTATTATTATGGCTCGCGCAGGAAGAATAATTATTGATTATACAAGTGGTTCTAGGCCGATGTCCATTAAGCTCTTTTGAAATCCCAAAATAACGAAACTCGAAGAAACCAAATCAAATATAAAATACTACAGAGCCTACATTAAAATCATCAAATCACACACAGGGAGCACCGTATGCATTATCGTATTATGATCTCAAAATGCTCCGATAAAAATGACCGTAGCCAATTGTTGGAAAGACAATTCTGAAAAGATATTTAAATGGCTAATGATAAAATGCAGAAATATATAAAACATAAGAATTGAAATCATAAGAAACGAAATTTCATGCACAGAATTTTGAGGTCCTCTTCGAATTTGATGCACCCAGCAATCGCTTGGGCTACTTGAATCTCGAGAAGCCCCTGAGGTGGAAGCATTCACCAACTAACTCCAAAAAGCGCGAGTCAACCAACTTGATTGTGTTCTTTTAGGTTTTTGTTATTCTGTACATCACATTGTTATAACAAGAAATTTATGAAGAAAATTTCATATGGTGGCAAATGGTGCGTTCCCGTCGATTTTCACAAAACTATTTTTACCTAATTTTTATTCTCTTTTGACAAAACTATTAAGCATTTTTATTTTATTTTGGCAAAACTACTAAGCATTTTTATTTTCTTTTGACAAAACTATTAAGCATTTTTATTCTCCTTTGAAATAACTATTAAGCATTATTATTTTCTTTTGACAAAACTATTAAGCATTTTCATTCTCTTGTCAAAAACAGGAAATTATATAACTATATCTTGAAATGGCCTTTCAACCCCTCTAGAATTCGATAATAAATCCATATCAGACAGTATCTAAGCTCTATCTATAGCAAATACTTAAAAATACTTGCTTCAAAGAGTATTTTTGAACTGTAAGTGAAAGTAAAATAAAACTAAATTTGAAATGTTTAGTTAATCCCCACTACCTTTTCCAAGATTTGATACGGAATACATATCAGTCATCATTTAAGCTGTCTTAGCCAATCTTGAGAAATAATTGTTTGAAGTAAAATTACATTTTTGAACCAGAAATAGAAAAAAACTGGAGGTGCAAATACTTCCTACTTCCTCCAGAATATGATGTTGAATCTATATAATTTATCATCAAATCTTTATATTAGATTCTGAAAAATAGAAGTTTCAAAGAAAACTTTTTGGTAAAAAACAACAGTATAACAAAAATTTGCCGCCAAGAAACTACTACTATTTTTTGTTTAATTTATTCCTCAAGATACTGTAAATAACTGGCATAAATAACATATAAAAGGATAAATTACACTACATCGAAAAACACGATTTATAAAACGATAAACATTTTCTCTAGTACTAAAAGGGGACAATCAAAGCAATTAGACAACTTTCGTGTTGAAAGATGAGTACACGTGTGCACGTGTCGAATTTTGTGTACACGTGCATATTCAATAAATAATAAAGTGGCAATTTTCTCAATGCCGTCTGACTGAAAAGTTAACCTTACTCTGTCCTTGTTAGCCCTGTAAAGTTAGTCCTAACTCTAAAAGAAAACACCACGAAAACCTGCCCATCCACCAGCTACTCTCCTTCTCCCACACAATTTAACATTAGATAAACAAACAAAATAAATACTCCACAACTCGTGCTGTTTTAATTTAGAATATTTCACAACATCTTTCCAAACAATCGTTTCATTAACGTAAGATGATGCAACATGGCAAATTTTATTTATTTTTAAATAAATCCACTCATTTTCGTTCGACTTGAACATTCAGCAATTGAACAGTCTTGTTTCTTCATTAAAAGCTACCAAAGTGTAGTTGAGAAACCTTCATAAAATTAGGTGTGTGTTTCTTCTTTTCACAAAAGTAATTTTACCTTTAATGTTCATTACTGAATTCAAGTTTTCTGATATTTTTTCTTTGCAAAAGCATAGTAGAGATCGAAGCTGGCTGTTTTAAAAGGTCAATCGAGATCTGACGTTTAATTTGACCTTATTCTGTCTTCGAAAAGCGCAAAATGTATCAATTTTCATGATGTGGAGTTTTCTGGGACGCTTTACAGATGTTTAGAGAACGGCAAAGTAATTCCGATTTGATTCGATACATTTTTATTCATGCACAAATAAACGTTTAAATCAGTAATTTTCATTCTACTATTTAACTACCTATTTTGTTCTCCCTCCCCACTTTCCCGACTGATCAATTCTTTATATTCACAAAAAAATTAATCTATTTCAGAAAACGAAATATGAAACAATTGGAATTTTATTTATAAATTTATCAGAATAGATAGAAGAAAATTACAACTAAGATGCCATAAAAGACATAGATAATAGTTTTTAACATGATAATAATATGATAAATGATAACAATATGGTAAATGATAACAATATGAATTTCGAGTTTAATTAATGTAAGTGATTCCAAAATTAGCCTTTCTGGCTACTATTAAGCACAGTTTTTATATACATATGGACCTGTACTTTCGTATTAAGTGTATTCTTCATAACCTCATTTACCATCAAGGAAGCACTGAACTATATTAATGGTTTAATTTATAGTGTCAAACATTGTGCAAGAAATACTTTCAAATGTGATCACAGGTTTAGATAAAATTGATCTTTTTAAAAAACCAAGATTATTTAAACATTATTTTTGGAGAAATGGAGGATGATTAATTTTTTCTTTTATTATTTGCAGAAATGGAGGATTTGATTTAACGTTGTTAGTGATCTCTTTCTACATTGCTAATGAAATTTTTTCACAAGGATATTTGTCAACATGTCTGATGATTTTGACTTTCATCTTCATTTTTCCCTAAGTTAGCAGTAATAGTATGCAATAACCTTATATCTACTTTTAACACTCGTGTTAAATTCATATGACTGGTTTTATTTTCTGAAACATGGTACTTGGATAGGTTGAGCAACAGGTTGGGAAACTGGTGATAGATTAAGATTTGGGGTGATTTGTGAATAATTTTTGGGGCAGGGCATTTTTTGGATAGGTACCCTAACAGCATTTTTTTACAGTGACGTAAGATTTACGTCACACTGTGACTTTGGGACGTCACAGGACGTCGCAGTATGTCTAGGCAATGCCAGATTGAGGTCACAGCGAAGTCATTTTGGTCATTTTCATGGTCGTTTGTGACGTCGCATATTAACTTGTTTGTGACGTTACATTGTAATCGCCATTGTAATGTCGTCACATTGTTACGTGTTAATTGAATTGTGGAAACGTCACAGAATATAGTCACAATGAAGTTACAAAGTCACTAATACGTAACGTTGCATAGAAGTCGCAAATATGATATCACATTGTGACCCAGATGCCACTTGACTACAACGTCACTGTCACACATGTGACGATCTTTGCTGTGAGGGTAGCGATGTAAAGCTTCAAATAATTCTAAAAAGGTTTGTAAATCGTTTTTAATTGCCATTTACTTATTTTTTTGTTTAGTTTTTTAAAGTACCTACTAGGTTTCTTGAATTGTCTTTAATTTATAATTTTGAACCATTATGGTATAAAAATAATAAAAAAATATTATTAAATAGGATTCTTTCAAAAATCTTAATAACTATACTACTTACATTATTTCTGTATTGTAATACATTTAACTAGTAAGTTAATAATTTTGAGAATCCATTTATAATATTTAAAAAGTGCATTAGAATTTCCATGTGGAGGTAAAGTGAATCATTGCTTCTAAATTAATATCTAGCTTTGTACCTAACCGTAGATTGCGACTAACAATAATCCTAACCGTAAATACAGAGTCTTTATAATTAAAGTTCCACTTTGAAATGGCCATAAAAGGAAAACTACTGGACAGAATGTTATCAAACTTGGTAATAGTTTACAGGAGGTCATGGGATTTTATTTTCCGTAAATAAAATAAAATAAAATAAAATAAAATAAAGTTCAAAAACTCACCGTCAGCGGGGAATGGCGCTGTATGCAATATTGTTAAACGAAATAAGACATGAAGACATCGGTTTAAAAAGTTTTTAATAGTTTCTAAAATGTGTTACAAATCATGTACAATGTGGCTTCCACCATTTTCTGAAAACAAATTAAATCGCATTACTGCGTTCTCAACAGTAGCTCTTAGCATATCAAGAGGAATGTTACGGACATGTCGGTGTATCATATTTTTCAATTCCACCAAATTGTTTATGTTATCACCATAAACAGTGGCTTAGACACCACGATTTTTATGCAGGACGGGTTTCCACCTCACATTGGTACATGTGTCAAACAGTTACTTAAACAACATTTCACAGATGAAGGGATTGTAAGCTTACACTTCCCCATTTCTTGGCTACCCCGATCACCAAACCTCAACCCCTGTGACCTCTGGCTATGGGGTTACCTCAAAGCCACTGTTTATAGTGATAACATATACAATTTGACGGAATTGAAAAATGTGATACACTGACATGTCCGTAACATTCCTCCTGATATGCTAAGAGCTACTGTTGAGAAAGCAGTAATGCGATTTAACTTGCTTTCAGAAAATGGTGGAAGCCACATTGAACATGATTTGTAAGACGTTTTAGAAACGATTAAAAACTTTTTAAATCGATGTCTTCATGTCTTATTTCGTTTTACAATATTGCATACAGCGCCATTCCCCGCTGGCGGTGAGTTTTTGAACTTTATTTATTTATTTTTATTTTTTTTTGCGGAAAATAAAATCTCATGACCTCTTGTATACTATTACCAAATTTGATAACATTCTGTCCAGTAGTTTTCCTTTTACGGCCATTTCAAAGTGGAACTTTAATTATAAAGACCCTGTATGATCCTAACACTTATGCTTAATAAACTCCTTATAGGATAGAATAAACTAAAAGTTTGTTCCCCATTCTTCAGTATTTTACTGAAACTTTAGCAAAGTCAGCATATTTTTACAGAAATAAGACAAAATGTTAAAACTAACCTCAATTAATTTTTGTTGTTTTATTATGGCTGCAGCTTTAGTTGTTTCGTTTCTATGTATGTACTGGTATGGACAAGTTATTTCTATTAAATCTGAAATTCATCCATTTTCCCGCTATATCTGAATCTCTACTCTCCTCTATAGCATTTTAATTAGCATTTGGAAAAATTTACAAAAAATCGCCAGATTGGGAAAATATTGGCAAATGTTTCGTTCTGCTTTGCCAAATTTGCCGTCAATGTCTTTATTCTATCATGCACTTTCCTTGCTTTTCAAATTTTTGTCACAATGGGTAATAGTTAATAGCAAGGAACTCAATAAAAGAAAAATCATCGGAGAAAAACATAAACGTATTAATGACTTAAATGATATGATGGAAATACAGAATTACAGTAACAAACTAAGTCTTAAAAATTAAACTAAATATAATGTATCAGTGTTTTCATAGAATTGCGGAATCCAATACATTTATAAAATTGCCGAATCCCAAATCAAATCTTTTGAACTTGGATTGTTGTTACGCTTTAAATATTAAAACCCAATTTTATTTCATCATATTATATCAGACAGTTTAAAGTATGGTTTTCACGAAAATTTTCGTGAAAACCATACTTTATGTTTTTACGATTTTCGTGAAAACCATACTTTATGACGTTGTTACGCTTTAAATATTTAAACCCAATTTTATTTCATCATGTTATATCAGATAGTATCAATTATGGTTTTCACGAAAATTTTCCATTTCGAGATTTTGATACCAATATAAGTTTTAGGACCTTCTGAACACGTTTTGATTATTTTAAAAGTGGTGTCCGTCTGTCTGCCTGTGGTCGATTTCTTATGTACACACGATAGCTGTTACAAATATCGATGGATTTTTACGAAACTTTATATCCGTTTTGTTAATGAAACACCTAGAATTAGATAGAAGTTTTCAAAATTTAGCGAAAACTTCATAATGTATTTGAAATTTTGTATTTTCTTAACATGGCAGGCAGCATAGGATAAAATTTTATATAATGATACATAGAAAATGGGTATTTAGGACTCAATGATAACGAAACTTAATCTTTTGCTTACGAGTGGGATACCGTCAATCCCAAACTAAGAACCTCACAAAAAGATGAGTATTTGACAGTTCGATCCCTCTTTGCAGGCATTGGTACCAATGGCCCCAATGTCTTCATAGGAGGATTGAACTGTTTGGGATACGGTATGTCAAATACCTGTCTTTTTGAGATGTTCTTCCTTTGGCATTGATGCTGTCCCACCCGTAAGCAAAAGGTCAAGAGTTTAAATCATTATAATGCGAAATAGCCGCGATACAATTAGTGTATTAGGTACGTCCCCTCTCGGGGGGGGGGGGGGGCACGTCACCATCTCCATTTGGTACATTATCAACCTTGGCATCAATCGAAAAAATTTTCAAGACTTTTTAAATGGAAGGCAAGATGCTACAATAGTGTTCTTTGGAACAACAATACATATTTTTCAAATTATTTTTTTCACAAAATTTGCAAGAAAAGAAAATCACAACCTACTTAAATGTGATTATGGTAAGAGAAAGTCGAGTTGAGACGCACTCAAATTTTTTAATTTAAAATGGCGCAATCATGGAGATGAAATTAAGTGGAAAATGTAAACTACTACACAAAAGTAGACTCTTGCCAACTAAAAGATTAAATTGCTGGAATAGTCACTTGATAAATTTAATAAACACAGAATAAATAGGAACAGTTTATTTCACATAGCTGTTGTTTAACTATAAATAAAATAGACATATCCATCACACATGTCTTTTAAAAAATCGAAACTGCCGTCTAGATCCCTGAGCTATGCCCTACTACAAATAAAGATGAGGTCGTAAATTTTTACTGCCCTCATATTTAAAGAAAATGGCTTCCTGAATTTATTAAAGCGGATTCATAATTCATTTCATGCTTCATATCATCGCCTGCAGGCTGTGATTGGACACCATTTATGAATTTCAATGGCCATATTCCCAGCAAGATACGGGGAAGAAATTATTTATTTCCTTCAGAGCTGTTTTATTAGAAGAAACTTTGCAGTGATGTATTCATATTGCTTCGTGAGTTAAAATTGAGTGGGAATATTTGAGGTAAAAATGGAAGAGGCAGTTTTAGCACTCACAGCATTTCATTGTTAAAGAATTGGGTCACAGCGTTAAAGTATATAATTATTCGGCTGTGATTGGACACCATTTATGGATTTCAATAGCCATATTCGCAGCAAGGTACGAGGAGGAAATTATTTATTTCCTCCTGAGCTGTATTATTAGAAGAAACTTGCAGTGGTGTAGTCATTCATCTTACTTTAAATTTGAGTTAAAATTGGGTTGGAATATTTGAGGTTAAATAGAGGAGGCTGCTTTAGCACTCATAAAAATTTAAGTTGCAACTTTCTGATGTGAATTAACATCTGTTCTCGGGGTTTCTGGGACGGAAATCAGAGCGTTACGAAAATTGTAAACAATTTGAGAGCTTATATCAATGAACCCAATATATAAAATACAAACATTTTTTTTTACATTGTTAGAAATAGGGTCCAGATTACGAAGAATATATAACAATAATTTCAATGATTTAATATTTCGAACTTGTTTTTTTTTTAAATCGTTAAAAAGTATCTGTTCAAGCGAGTGTTATTTTTTCTTACTTTCACACGAAATATCTTCAAAATAATAAAATATAGATGTACACAGTGAACGATAAAAATATGCATTGAAGATTTTGTTTCTAAATCTATATTTTTTTTAAGACAAGATCTTATAGTATTCGAATAATCGCCTAGTCACGTTGAAGAAGATTGAAAATTTTCTGTTTTTCAAGTTATGCCTTTATCTCGAAAATTTAAAATGCTACTAAGATATTATATCTCTTCAAAAACACTATAAGAGTATATAATTGGATTTTGAACCGAGATCTTAGCTTTTTCAAGTACAGTAGTTATATTTTATCAATTTCACCTGGGTTTTTTCAATGGATGGAAATGCTGTAATACTTAATATATCGTGATTGCTGCAGTTCAATCTGTTCACTTACTCCTTGGTGAAATATTGATGATGCATTTACGCACGAAATAGTTTTTTTTTGGGGGGGTTAAATATATTAAGAGCTAAATATATCAAATTAAATTCGGGATTTTACAGTTGGTGAGGTTTGACAAAAATAGATGAAAATATACTTTTACAAGTACGTATTCAAGTACGTACTCGTATTTATGTGCCGATAGGAAAATTTATACATCAACTTGAAAGTAAAATATAGTCAGATATATTATATGAGTGTAATTTATATACCGAAAGTAAAAGTTAGTTGTTGTTGTTGTTGAAACCCAGACCGTCCGACCTACCAGAAAGGAAGTAAAAGTTAGTGAAATAGTTTGATATTTTGATGAGAAGTCTATGGTCAGAATATCCAGATGAAATCGAGGTGAAAACTGAACACTCAGTAAGTAATTTGTAGCGCTATGAAAACATGTAAAATAAATAAATAAATCTAAAAAATATAAAATAAACTAATTGAAATTTTCTGTTGTTTTATTTTATAAAATGTTATTCACGTACTACCATTTCGGCTCCATTGGATTAGAGCCACCGCTAATTTATTTAAGCCATGGTGCAAAGTAAGGGTGCAAAGAAAGGGGGCAAAGTTTCAGTCCTTAAAATCACCGGGTACTTTCTGGAACGTTTAGATCTGAAAATGTTTTTCAATCTCCACCATTCTGTGCACGAAGAGAAATTGAACATTTGTCTCCGTTAGGTTATATCCCATGTTTGGTACTTGATACAAACCCCGTATTCACCAACGCCGATTAGAAGCTAATCTTGGCGAAACACAACTGAACCACCAGTATCGAATTCATCATCAAATTCTTCCGCAGTTATTTGGACCCGTAGTTAACTTTGGAACAGGAAACTGAACCCAAATTCCTTCGTTCTCAGCCAGTAAACTTGCTCATGCTCTATTTTACTCAAAATGTCGACCATAGATGAAGTTTACGAATTACGTGATATATGTCCCTGGCAGTTACACAAGCCACAAATGTTGCAACTGGTCAACTAATGCAGTGGTATTCTGAGAAGGCTACAATTGCCAGTATAAGCAGCATAAGCAGAACAATCGACTGTAAAATATGGTTAACTTACAAGGTATCCTTCAGATTCAGATTGGGTTGCACCACAGCTAGAGGAGATCGACTGTCTCACGAGATGGCCCTCCAAGCTGGCACACTACATGTTAGCCACTTGACGACAAATGTGAGATTGGTACGCTAGCCAGTCCTCCTTCTCACACGTATGCACACGGTCATCACTACACGGCCATCAGCATTGAGAAATAAGCAGAATTCAATGCTAAAAACAACATACTTCCAAATGGACTGTGTCCAGGCTGACCAAGCTCGGCATCAATCCAGACGGCTCTATAGAAGGGTCAGTAGTAGGCGTCTTAAATATTAGCGATACATAATCCCACATTCTACCTGTGGTTTCCAAATCGTATCCCTTGATACAGGATGCACGAAGAATGGCAAATGCCTTTGAATGGCTGATAGCAACGCCATTAATGTGGACGTAGCTTCTCTCCTGACTGCAAGATCCTGTCGAGTAGTTATCTGTCTGGGGCATCCTGGGTCCCTGCGGCGATTATATGAAAACCAATAATATTAGCTATAGAATCTAATTTATTAATTTATTTTATCTAGAATAAAATAATTATTTCTTGAGTAATGTTAACTATCATTTAATCATTTAAAAATATTTATTAGTAATTTGCTAGCAGTAGTAGACTAAGTATTGTGGCCACTAGTAACTGTTCTAAATATTGATAATTTTATATCAGAGAATTTTCCTAGAATTTCAGCTAAATTTGAGCACGATAATCTTAATGGTAAAGTAATACCAATTAAAACATATAAGATGCCATCTTTTGAATTCGAAAATTAAGAAAACCCAAAAATATAAATGCACTTGGTGCGATCAGCTGTTTTGCCCTCTGAATAAATATATGTCAAACTGCTCGATCTTCTGCGAATCTACGGCAGCCCTTCAAATAAAAAAATAAGGAAAGAAAAAGAGGCTGAAATCCACTGGTAAAAGCTCGAATATCCATTGAATGTGAAGAAATATCGCGGAAGATCCATTGCGATGATCGAATGCGATCATTTAAACAAATTACAAAAATTAAAATAACTTATGAAATCGACATTCCTTTTTGTTAGAATGCTGAGATATATGCGGCGCTTCCAGCTAAATTATAGAATTATGCTATTCTGAGATTTTAGGATGCGACAATATATATATATATATATATATATATATATATATATAAACACTATCTGACAATTACAATATTGCACATATCTGTGTTTCTTGTCTGCCTTCTAGTCTGTCTTCATTCGGGTGCCTTCAATTGCACATATACGGGGAACTCGTCATTATTTTGCATTGGTTCCGTGAGCGTTGCCTAGGCAAAAAAGCAGCTTTAAACAAGAATGAGTGGACGCCATCCCTCTCTGTCATTTTTATGCAATATATCTGGCATTTCTCCCTCCACATTTCTTTTCGTTTAATCTGATATATATATATATATATATATATATATATATATATATATATATATAATGTTAATATTACTTGAATTGTATTTTTTTTATTTTTACATAATTCTTATTATTACATTTCAAATATATATATATATATATATATATATATATATATATATATATATATATGGCGAAAATATTAAATGAACATTTTGATGTAATTAGAAAAATAAATATAAAGGAATTGACCTAAGTATTTGGTTCACATTTTTTGGAAAGAATGTTCTTTGATCTTTCCGATGATATCAAGATGGATTTTTTGTGGTATTTGTTCGCTAAGACACCGATTTGTGTTAAAATGATAAAACATCAAAACACTACATTTCATGGCCATACGATGCGTAGGTTTCCTGATACACACATGTACACACACACATGCACACACACACAGACGCATGCACCCACACGCACACACATATACACGCACAAACAAAAACCAGACATTTGCATGAATTATCTAATATTTATCTTGTTTATTTATAAAGTGAAAAGCTCGTATACATCTCACATTTCAACGAAAGCGACAGATAAAAAAAATTAAATTGCCATCAAGATTAGTGACCCGTAATCCCTTGCACATTAAGAAAGAGAGTCATAAATTTTCACTACCCACATAAAGAAAATGCCTTCCTGATTTTGTAAAATCAGTTTCGTAATATATTTTACACTACGCCATCATCATCATCATTTACATCATCACCTACAGGCCATATTTGGGCTCCATTTATGATCCTCGATGGTGGTCAACTCGCAACAAGAGAAGGGCAGAATATTTTAGTTATTCCTCGCAAATCAGTAAAAAGGAAAACATTCACCACTGCGCAGCCCTTTGTTCAAAATTAATGAGGTTAGACTTGAGAGAAATATTGGAAACTAACTACAGTGGCAGTTTCTAATCACGAGAGTGCATCAAGAGATGGAAAAATTCGGTCATTACATTCAAGAAGTATGTTAAGTTATTTTTAAGATAATTATTGCAATCGTTAAAAATAATGAAGTATTTTAAGTTATGAAGTAAATTTTTAACAACTTGATGAATCGGATTATATTATGGATAAATTTCAATATTTCTGTAGTATTTTCATGCTTGCACGTAGGTCGATCAGAAAAAGTTGCACGTCCTATTGTATGGTAATGCAATTAAAAGCTGGAATGCGCTCATTAGAAAGTTCTTGTGTTCAGGATAACATTGGTGTCATATGTGCGAAAACTGGTGAGCAATCACAGTTAAAAATTACTAATTGTTCGAAAACGTAGTCTGCCGTTGATGTCCGAAGAGATATACACTTTTGTGGATAAAGTAATTTTCGTCAAGTAAGAATATAAGCGTCAAGTGACAGTGGCTTCCATCTCAATAATGCCAAACGTCTATCATGAGCCATCCATTCTATAGTGTAGATTTTGCTTCCAGAATTTTTTATATCTTCATCCTTGAAGAAAACGTGTCATCATAGCGTTACTTGTACACTGAAGACTTTTGTTTAGACTTCATGATTGCTTCAATTGTCGATTCCTGATTAGTGTCTGGGGGCAAAAAATCCATTACACTGTTACAAATAAGTTCCAATGTGATTATGTTGAAATGAAATGGACCGTTAGCACTTTCATAAGTTTAGTATTCAGAAAAAAATATTTTGTTTAAATTACGTTGAGTGTAATTTTTTTCCGATTAGCTGCCGTAACATGTATCATCACCAGTTTCGAATGCCACATAATATTGTATTTTACCAAATTGGATTTCAAACGAAAGCTCTGACCCCTATCTGCGACCATTCACTATCCGCATCGCACCTGACTTCACGAGCTCTTTGGTCTTGCTGCTACGCGGGCGTAATACGTCCTTGAGAATCCTCTCCTTATTCACTCCACAACCGAACCCACACGGCTCACCATAAGGTTTCAAACATTACGGGGTGTGGACGGGCCCCTTAATCACTGGCGCTCCCCAACTACCGAAGTTCACTTTTAGTGCTTCCATCTGGCACATACGACCGCTTTTTTGCCCCTTCATCTTTGACTCTTGTCAACATTTAGAGCTCGTGGGCTCCGGTCACAGCCAAATCTCAGCCTGTTATTAACTGCAAGAGCTGGATTTGCTGGCTCTATCAGCCCGCCTGCTACGCAGACATTATAACCCTTTGGAGCGCCGTCCCTTGTTCGCTGACATATTTTCGAAGTGATGTCTATATGTGTGTCTATGTTTGTATATATATGTTAGTGCGTGTATTCGTGAACCTATAGAAGCGATATTTCACGAATAAATGGAGCTATTCAGGAAACATTTGGTACGATTATTGCAATTAGTGAATAATGAAACCCTATTTACTTCAAGCATAATTGCTCGAAACCCCTCCCCCCCCACACACCATCCCCTAATTTTTGAATGAAATTTTGAAAAATATCATTAAAATTTTAGGATTTTTAATAATGTTAAAAATAATCAATTTTTACGTAATTCGTCATTAAAAATGAAGGCATAAACTTCCCTTGATATAGAAAGTTTTGAGATAAATTTATTAAAAAATTTACACAAAATTAAGTTAAATAGCAGGTATCCTTAAATAAGTTGACCCTGGAGATAAATTTAGTGAAATATTGCCAACGTGGAGACTTTTTGAAAACGTGCCAAATTGGCAAAAATGATACTTAATTAATGAAAATGACACCAAAACTGATAAAAATTTAATATGATGAAAAGTCATTCCATTATTCAGAACAAGTCATGTCCTGCTCACATCAGTCTTTTTAATAGAGGATACATGGATTGTACACAGACACACACACACACACATAGATAGATATAGACAATGAGAGAGAGAGTCAAATAATGAGAGAGAGGAAGAGAAACAGAGAGAAAAAGAGAAACAAAGGAAGAGAGAAAGATATGAAGAGAGAAATAGATGAAGAGAGAAAGAGATGAAGAGAGAGAAAGGGAGATTGAATTAGAGAGAGAAACAGAGAAAAAAGAGAAAGGAAAGGATAGAGAGAGAGAGAGCAAATCCAATGAAATTTTAAACAGTAAATCCTGCGAAATTATTTGTAAATTAATTAAAGAGATCCAGGTTTTAAATGGAGTAGTGTAGCTAATAGAACACCTGTGTGTATACATCTAGGAGGCTTGTGTTTGAGCTCCAGTTGCTACTTCAATTAATGCTGATCATTTTCTGTTTTGATCTCAAAGTAAATGTAATGCTCTACAACTTTCCATATACTTACTCTATGCATAGTAATTAAAGTATGCATAGTAATTAAAGTAAGCTTCCAGTTTTGAAAAAATAATTCATGAAATAAAATTGCATTTCTTCAAACAGTGTTGCTACCATTTTGAAATATTTCTATGTATTTGCATTATTTCGAGATTTTCAATTTTCATCAAATCATTGTTCAACGTACCAGACGTAATAAAATTTACATTTTCAAAAATAAATTAAAATTGAGTTAATAAATGCAATACCAGTGAAATTGTAATATTCCTTCCAACAGTAACAGAAAATCATTTATTAAAAAGCACAGAATTCATATTAAATAGATAATCAATTTGGACATTCTCTATATACGAGTATTAAGAATAAACGCACACTTATTAAAAAATGTTTGGTAATGAATTTCATAAAAATTTTCAGGCTCGTGTATTCATCAGAAAGAAAACCTTATTTCTCCAATTGATGTTGCTATTTTTGAAATATGAGATTTGTCTCTCTTATATCAAAACTTCTCTTCTAAAATTACTTCTCCTCATTGGTGTCAAGTGAATTCTATTTGAAAGAAAGAAAAGTTCTAAATAATTGAGTTCTAAACCGTTTGAAATTTGAGGTTCTAATTAAATGAAGTGTGCAGAAATATCAGTTACTCTGAGTTTATTTCATTGTTTGATATCTTGAAATAAATGTAGCATTTGTACGTAGGGTCAGATCACCTTTTACATTATTAACTTAATATATACATCTACTGCAAAGAAATGGAAATGAATTAAATACTGGTGCTATCCATTGAATAATGCTTCGTTGCATTGACAAAAAATATGATGTGGGCAACACATGACTTTCCTTATATAATGCAATGAATTTACTACTTTTACAGTTAAAAAAATGTTATCATTATAGTAGATACTTATATTCTTTCCAAGATATTGAATTTTCTTCAATTAGTCGTCATTTTCATTGTTTTAGCGTCATTTTTATCAATTTGGCGAGATTTTTGTTAATTTGGCAACAATTAAAAATGCCGCCAAGTTGGCGACATTCCGCTAAGTTTGTCGCCAAAATCTCGCCAAGCGTTATGGACGGAGAAATAAATTATTCTTACTATTGGAGAAATGACTATTGGCGTTCAAATACAAAAGTATTACTCCAATTATCTTTTTTCATGAATGGAACGAGCTAGATCCAAGAGAATGATGTCAACAAATTTATCGCATGGTATTACATATGAAAAGTGAGCATGTTTCTCAATAGGAAATGCTTTTCTTTTTATTTTATATAACTTTTTGATATTTTTTTTAAATCTGCAATATCTCGAGAACGGTTCATGTTAGCGTTCTAAAATGTATGTCACTCGTTTTCTAATGAAAAATTACATAAGAAATGTCTATTTGCATAATTTTATTAGTGGTTTTGATTTTTTGACGATTTTTTCAAAATTTCACTCGAAAATTTAGGGGTGTTCTGAACATTCGTATAAAAACAATAGGCTTCCAGTGTTTATGAATTGTGATTTTTATACCAAATTTCGTTCGAATTGCTCCATTCGTTCGTCAGTTATCGTCTCCACAGATTCACTGACACACACACACACTCATACTTTTACACACACACACATACTTTCACACACACACACAGACATCACTTCAAAAATGCTTCATTCGTGATCAGGAATTCTGGAAACGTGCTCTCCCGTCGAAAACTGGAATTCGAATTTTCGACCCCGTCACAATACTTTCCTTATACATTATGTATATAAGGAAAGTAATAATTCATGAACAAATTTATTTATACATTTATAATTCTTAATTAAATTCTACTTAGGTTATTAATATTGAACTCCGAATTAAATTCAACTGGCTTTAAAAATATCATATTTATATGAGATTTTTAAAACCAGTTCGACATGCCATGTTTGAAACTTTATGCTTGTCAGCATGAACTATGTTAAACTACACTGTAGATTTAAATATTCTGAAGCAAAGTACTAATAATTTCTCATACTATTGAGTACTGTAATGCTAAATATACTGTAATAATATTGTAATGAATAATTAATACTGTAATGTAATTAATAATTCTGTAATGCCTTTATGTTACGTCTACGTTATAGTTCCAATCTTTCAGTTGTAGTCACAATTACTATATCATGTATTGTACACATCAATTAGCTCAGAGCTTAATTTGTCAAAAATTAACTTGTAAAAATTAACTTGTAGATCTTCGAAGTGGTCAGCCAAATCTCTACCGTTGAATTAGCTATTGGAATGAAATTGCAAGTTCTTATCGTCAAAGTGGATTCTGCATTCTCCACCCTCTAATGCCAGATTAATGGGCAACTTCACTGAATCCGTACGAGTCGTTCTAGGATTACTTTCAGACCTCCGGCATATGTTCACTAACCCACAGGGTTGATTTGTTCGGACGCCATTTTAAAGAGACTTGCTACCCCAACCGGGAATCGAACCCTGGATCTTCGAACTGGCCAGCCGAAACTCCACCGTTGAACTAGCTACTGAAAATAATTTTTTTCCGACTCAGACCGCGCCCCTTGCCAGATAGAGCTATAAGGGTTTGGACACACGGCCGGGAAAAAGGAATCATTCAAACAAAACCAAAATCAAACCATTCAAAAGAAGCCAACCTAAAAATAAAAAATGTCATCCTTTACACCTAGACAACTAACCAATAAAACCAAAACCTGTCAAACAAAGATTCCAAATAATTCGGAACACCCAAAAGACAGAAGTTGTAACGTCGAACAAAATATCACTTCAAACACCAAACACTGTAATAAAACAATCGATTCTATCCTCTGCCAAAGACCTTAAAATCCGCAACGGAAAAACAAAAACCAAATCCAAACCAAAATACAACCAACAGAGGATCGTTTGAAACGAAATTGAAAGATTTAACCGTCGAAGTGGATTCTGCATTCTCCACCCTCTAACGTCAGATTGGTGGGCAACTCTCAATCTGACTGACCACCGCCTGCTATTTTTACCTCAGTCTAGCCACCGGCTACTACTAGTTTTACCAGGCTAGTATCCTGCGTGGTCGTTATCCTCTCACTTTTGAAATCAGAGCTCAATCTCCCTGAGTTCACTGAATCCATACTAGTCAATCTACGGTTACTTTCAGATCTCCGACATCTTTTCACTAACCTACAGGGTTGATTTGTTGGGGCGCCACTGTAAAGAGACTTACTACCCCAACCGGGAATGGAACTCTGGATCTCCGTATTGGCCAACCGATACTCTACCTTTGAGCTACTGGGACGAAATTTCAAGCTTTTATCGTCTAAGTGAACCCTGCAAACTGCTCCGTCATCTTCAACGTATATCATAGGGAAATGCATTTATAGTCAACATGCCAATCACTAAGTATTGATTAGAAAGTATTCAACTTCAATAGAGAGACATCAGTATTTTTGGAACAACTTCTACATAAGTTTCGTCAGCAGGAGTTCATTTTTGTCTAAATTTCTGCATAATACCCTTCTGGTAGAAATAAATAATACTTCCTAGGACTCTATGTTGATAGTGAAAGATGTATGCCCTCCTAGTGGGATTTTCCCAGTTTAACCCAATGGTCTCCCTTTCATTTCAATATTTGGAGTAAAGTGTTACTGGTAATTCGATTTTTCTTAATGCCAAAATATAAGTAAAAGTATGCATATAAGTAAAAGTATGCGTATTGCATGCTTTTACTTACTTTTTGGCTTCTTGTGTTTGTATCTAAACCTAATTTTTGATACATTGGACTAATAACGTTTTATGTCATGGTTATTATTTTTACCATTGTCGATAAAGCTAGTTTGCTTCTGGCTACAACTTGATTTCATTTAAAATTCCTCGATACCTGCGAAATTACATATGCTGGGATCGTGCTCCCATTGCAGAGATAACAGCATCCATGAACCGGCTTTACGTCTTTATTGCGCGTGTCAGTATGGAATAGCTGTTGCCTGTAATGATAGTAAAAACACTTGCTATATGACGCATTTTGAACCCCCCCCCCCCCAAGAAGAATGGCTGATTGAATCCTACCATATCACCGATTTTGCTTCAAATTTCTTCAAAAAGATTGAGCTTCAGTTTCAGCATAAGGCTTCAACAGTCGAGTTCATACTCAATAATAATTATGAATGTGGTCATAGCACCCACTTTCCCCTTGTGTTCAATCTTTCTCGAGAAATCTGAAGCCGGCTGTAAGATAAGACTGAATTTTCCGATTTCTATAAAGTTTTACAACTAAACAGACACACATCCAAATTTCTTACTGCCATTTCAGGTATCCGCTATTCCATTTTGGCAAGTATATAATAAGGAGCGAAACTGGTTCAGTATCTACAATGGGAGCGCGATTTTAAATTTAGGAACGTCCCCTATATGCAATTTCTATGAATATGAATGTATTTATTATTTATTCTACATTAAAATTATATATGATTTATTCTATATTAACATTCTATATTATTTATTCTATATTAAAATTCTATATTTATTCCGTATTAAAAATTATTTATTCTATATTATTTATTATTTGTTCTATATTAATTCCTTATTACAGTAATATTCTTTATCGATAGGTTCTTAGAATCTACATAGCAAAGCATTATTGAAAATAAGATAACTACATGTAAAAAAATCTGATGTGGGCAACACATGACTTTCCTTATATAATGTAATGAATTTACTACTTTTATAGTAAAAAAAACGGGTTTATCTTATAGTAGATACTAATATACTTTCCAAGATATTGAATTTTCGACAATTAATCGTCATTTTCATTGATTTAGAATCATTTTTATCCATTTGGCGAGATTTTCGTTAATTTGGCAACATTTCAAAAAAGTCGCCAAGTTGGCGACATTCCGCCAAATTCGTCGCCAAAATCTCGCCAAGCGTTATGCAATAAGAAATAAGTTATTCTTACAGCAGATAAATGACTATTGGCGTTTAAATACAAAAGTATTATTCAAAGTATCTTTTTTCATGAATGGAACGAGCTAGATCCACGAGAACGATGTCACTCAATTTATCGCATGGTATTACATATGAAAAGTGAACATGTTTCTCAATAGGAAATATTTTTTTTTTTATTTTATATGACTTTTTGATAATTTTTTTGAAAAATGTACAATATCTCGAGAACGGTTCATGTTAGCGTTCTAAAATTTATGTCAATCGTTTTCTAATGAAAAATTACATACGAAATGTCTATTTGCGTAACTTTATTAGTGGTTTTAATTTTTTGACGATTTTTTCAAAATTTCATTCGAAAATTTAGGGGGGTTCTGAGCATTCGATTGCGTATAAAAACAATAGACTTCCAGTGTTTACGGATTGTGATTTTTGTACCAAATTTGGTTCGAATCGGGCCATTCGTTCGTCAGTTATCGTCTCCACAGACTCACTGACACACACACACACACACACACACACACACACACACACACACACACATACTTTCACACACACACACACACACACACACACACACACACACACACACAGACATCACTTCAAAAATGTTTGATTCGTGATCAGGGATGCTTGAAACGTGCTCTCCCATCGAAAACTCGAATTCGAATTTTCGACCCCGCCACAATACTTTCCTTATACATTATGTATATAAGGATAGTAATAAACAGTACAAAAAGTATTTGATAGGACAACGACAGACGATAACCTCTTTCGAAGAATAAATCTTTACGTAATTTGAATTTCAAACGTCATTTACCAGCTCAGAAACATCGAGCAAAACAAAATTAAATTACATACTTACTAAAGGCAATTCATGTCTCTTCAATTCAAAAACTAATTCACTTGAGAAGTTATAGGTTAATGCTTCAGAAATACTAAATGATTATTTTAAGGGTTTATTATTGACATTACATCCACACGCTTTTGATGTGTGCTATTGAATGTCAAGGTTGGAATTATATTAATATAAATGTTCTTCCATTTTCGCTAATTGGTACTTTTTATTATAGTTGGTAAACTAACCTGTTTAATGAAATGTTATTCAGTTTTTAGTTAGTTGTGCTTGTTGGCGTATCTTATATACAGGGTGTCCAGAAAGTTCCGGAACGGCGCAATATCTCGAGAAATACACTTCGTATCAAAAGATAAAAAAAACACGTGTTCCATATTTTTAGAAAAGCTATCCAATGATACCAAAATTGAACCCCCAGGAGGAGGAGGGTGGGCAACTTTGAAATCTTCAATGGGGAAACCCCATTTTTTATTGCAGATTTGGATTCTCCAGAAAAAATTACATGCATTTGACCTATGATTTTGATTCAAGCACCCCGATAATGAGGGAGAAGGGGAGTTACAGAAAAAAACAACTTGATCATGAGAGGCAAGGGGACTCATGTTAATCAAGCATCCCGATCATGAGAGGGAAGGGAGTTACAGAAAAAAAGCACCCTGATCATGAGAGGCAAGGGGACTCATGTTAATCAAGCACCCAGATCATGAGAGGGAAGGGGAGTTACAGAAAAAAAGCACCCTGATCTTGAGAGGCAAGGGGCCTCATGTTAATCAGGCACCTCGAAGGGAACAGAAAACTACTACGTCCACATCGTTGTTCCTGGGTAGTGCTAAAAGTACTTTTGAACCGTTTTCTAAACTGGAAGTCAACAGTTGTCGTTGAAGTGAACGGTTATCGGGGGGAGGGGGTCAATTTTAGTATCATTGGATAGTTTTCTTTTTAAATATTGAACACGTAAGTTTTTATTTTTCTATCCGAAATGTATTTCCCGAGACATTCCCATTTTTAAACGTTTATGCCCCACTTCCGTTTTTCTCGATTATAGCGCCATTTGTGGGAGCAAAAATCAAAAATTGTAGGTCAAACGTATGTAATTTTTTCTGGAGAATTCAAATCTGCAATAAAAAATGGGGGGTTCCCATTGAAGATTTCAAAGTTGCCCCACCCTCCTCCCCCCAGGAGGGGGGGATCATTGGATAGATGTTCTAAAAATATTGAATACGTGTTTTTTTTTTTATCTTTTTGATCCGAAATGTATTTCTCAAACTATTGCGCCGTTCCGGAACTTTCTGGACACCCTGTATAAAAGCTGTGTTCTGGAGCTCAACGTTGCGTATGACATCAGATACTGAAAATGAGAGTGGATATTGGACTCATTTTTAAATTATTGACAATGGAGAATTCGGAAGCTTTGCGTTGTATATGACATCAGATACTGAAAAAGAAGCTGGATATTGGACTCATTTTTAACTTATTCACAACAATGGTTATTGTAATACCACCTTTTGTGCTGCGGCTAAGCAGACATTGACTGGGTATTTTCTTTTTTTATAATTATACCATGAATAAGCGTTTTTTAATAGTTTATGGGCAACATTAACTCTCGAGTCTCACTAGTATAAATAATTATAAATGCTTTCATAATTATGAAAAATTTAATGTCGGCAGCACAAAACTTTCCCTGCATAATGTGGCTTTACTTCTATCATAACGAAATTAGGAACTATAAGATTCACAGCACAATGTTTTTGACATTGCTTTAACGCCACGTAAATACAAATTTGTCTCTTTAGAAAATGTATTTGTCCAGAAAGAATGTTTTATAGACATTTAGTTCATATCTTGTGAAATAAATGACTGACTGCGAATTATTTGGAGTCAAAATATAAAACTATTACCAAAAGTAGCTTTTCTCGAGAATGAAAGAAACTAGTAGATCTACAAGAATAATGTTAACATATTTCTTACATAATAGTGCATATGGAAAGTGGATATATCAGATAATAGTAATTATTATTTTTTTTAATTTTATGCTATGTTTCGATAGATTTATTTGTACACATACCCTATCTCGATCTAGATATTTTCATGCTAGGGTTATAAAGTTTTTATCATTTACTTTGTAACAAAAATTAGGTTTTAATTGATTATGTATTAAACAGTATTAAAAGTCCTTATATTTAAATCATTTTTTTTTTCAAAATTTAATTTGATAATTTTGCAATTTATCGAGAACGGTTCATGTTAGAGTTCAAAAATCTATATCATTAATTTTCTTACGTCTAAAATAGTTACATATTTATCATTTAGTAACGGCCTTGAATTTTTAATGATTTTTCAGAAATTGGACGAAGGGGGGGGGGGTCTTTCGAACATTTGATTTAGTTCAAAATCAACAGAATTTTAGTATTCACTGATTTCAATAATCGTACGAATTATTTTCGAAACGGTTCATTCGTTCGTAAGATATCACGCCCATAGGGTAAGAGACACACTCACTATCAGAAATTGCATCAGAAACTTTCGATTCGGGTTCAGGGAGAATTAAAACGTGCTTTTTTATCGAAAATTCAAATTCAAATTTTCGACACCGTCACTACTTTTCCTATGCATCATAATATGCATATGTAAAGAAAGTAATAATACTCTTCTATTTACTGTAATTGATACATTCTTTTATTTCGAAATACAAAAATTCTACTCGGATTTTAAAAGTTTAGGAAGTTTCGCTTTAAACAGCATATAACACAATATTAAGGGTGTAAATAAAAATTGCCCTTGGTGAATAATGGTTACTCTGTCTTTCTGTCCTGATAGAACATATTTTTCTGCCTTGAAACCAATTGACACCCTTATTAGTGCTTTATCGGCTCTTTTAAACTAAAGCTTTCTAAATTTCATTTTAATTTAATTTTAAAATGACGGCTTCGAGTTTTCATGAAAGTTCGTAGGTAGCCTTGAAATAGCCCCACTTAAAATGTAGTCCATGTTTCGAGCTTCTAGGACCAGGGGTTGTCGAGATATTCATAAACAAACGCACAATTAAACCTTCCATAAACGTAGCATTATACAGATGATAATTCTTCGGAAAATTTATTGAAAGAAAAGTATATCATGTTAGCAACGGAATTAAATCCAATGAGATTATATCTCAGACAATTTTTATGAAAATGTTTGCGATTTAAGTAATTAAGAAATGCATATAAAATAAATTTTACCAGAATTACATTTTTGACTGGATTACATCAATTACGCCTTTTGAGTTTAAAAATTACGGAAATAATTGATATTTTCCATTTCTTAAGACATCTGTTTTTATTTCAAACAAATATTTTTCAGACTCATATTGTGTTTATCCAATTATTGTAACAGAAGGAAGATGGTACGTGTATATTTTCCTAATACTAATTTAGGCCTTTCATTTTGGCATATATTGAAATAATTTCATATTTATTTGTAAATTTGTTTACAAAAGAGAAATGGATATTTTATTTTTCAGACTTATCTGAGAATATACACTCATTGCCATAAAAATAGTGCAAAAAGAAAGAGTTGTCAGAATCGAACGAAATGTTATATATGTGAGTGAACGTTGATATAAGAATGTGATACAAAATCAAAGCAAAAGGATAATTTATTACAGGAAAAACTACAAATTAATAAAGGTTCTAGTACCCTGTTGGGCCACCTCTAGCGTGAATACACAATGCGATACGAGCAGGCATTGAGGCATACAGGTCCAGTATGGTGTCATGCATCATCTCATTCCACAGTTGCTGTAAGCGCGCCTCTAATTCGACCAAACCCATTAGCTGCCCAACTTGCCTTCCCAAGTGATCCCAGACACGCTCGACCTGTGACAAATCTGGGGATCGGGATGACCAGGGAAGGGTGCTAACGTGGCGGTGGCATTCCTGTGACACCCTTGCTGTGTGTGGCCGAGCATTGTCCTGTTGAAAAATACCTCCTGGGAGTCCTGCCATAAGTGTCAACGCATGTGGCTGAAGGAGGTAACGAAAGTGTCGCTGGGCTGTCATGTTTCTGTGGATCAATATTGAAGGTGACCGGGTGTCGTATGCGATGGCGCCTCATACCATCACACCATCTGTGGGAGCGAAGTAACGCTGCAAAGCGAAGGCAGGATTGAAGCGTTCACCATGGAGCCTCCATACACGTACACGGTTGTCTTTATTGCCCAAATTGAATCTGGAATCACCGCTGAAGACGACCTGGTTCCATTTGGTTGCAATCCAATCCCGTCGAGCACGACACCACACCATACGGAGACGACGGTGGGTGAGTGTCATTGGCAGCACACGTAATGGGCGCCGCGATACCAAATGTCTTTTAGCCAGGCGTCTCGCGGTGGTACGGACAGATACAGGGGCTTGTAGTGAAGGTGCTGCCTGTGTCCGGATGGCGGACAATGGTGCAGTTGGAGCCGTGCGTGCATGTCGGGTGATGCGACGGTCTTCTTGGCTATTGGTCTGTCGAGGGCGTCATGAGCCTGCCGGCCATGTATACGATCTTTCTGTCATCCACTGGTCCCAACACCTTCTCACAGTAAAGTCAGAAGGACCTAGGGGGCGTACTACAGGCCGAGCTGACCACCAGGTTTCCATCATCCCGATGATTCTTCCCCTCTCGAACTCTGACAGCTGATCATATTGTCTTCGATAGCCGCGTAACGACATCCTTTATGAAAAAGCGTCCCTCTGCAACAGATTAAGTACAGGCAAAAAGCCTCTGCGTACATTTTTTTCTGCGCCAGGAAATTCAACACCCTCTGATGGCATTACGCAATGCACAATCACTCTGTATTTCTAATCATTTGCATATCTGCCTGACACGTACTTTCATGCCAAGTTTCGTTACGATCCCACAATTACTTCTTAGTGCACAAATTTTTATGGCAATGAGTGTAGATTCTTTTACTTCTTTTTATGATAATTAAATTAAACATTTTATTAGAACGTTTCGAATAACAATGCCATGTAGAATACTATAAGAGTTTGCACATAATTGTGAATTCTAAGTGCCTTTATATAATATACTCGGTATAAAAAACGGGTGTACTTCTAGTCATCAATATGTCTAGGGTAGTTTCGGCACATTTTAAAACTTTGGTTTCAACTTCAGCAATTCAGGACTACTGTGGCAAGAAATTTATGAAATGCAACTTTAAAATAGTTTAAGAATCCTAAGCAATAATACATTATAATAAATAAATCATATGCCAGTTATCGAAAATTTTCGTTTGGGGGGAATTTTCTCTGGACAAACTGAGAGAATTTATGGTGAAATTCCGCTCTTCAGAAGTACCACATATGTTTGGAAAATTATATGAAATGAAATTATTACAGTATCATATTGTTGTGAACGTGTAATATTTCTTTTCTTCGAGAGTCTTTCGTCTCTTTCGAAGACCAGATAGAGAAAACACCCGTAAAATCATCATTTCCCGTGACGTGGGCCTGAGGCTTCCAGTCACCAAAGGACGAAAAAAAGTTGCCAGATGTGGCGATTTATCACCAATTTGCGACTTTCCGAAGGTTCGGAAAGGACCGAGAAATAACGATTATTCCACGTGAAATGGGAGATTTCCAGAAAATTGTATAGAGAGTCTATAAAAGGAATTATCACACAGTCGGGGAGGGGGGCATTGACGACTTACGAACTATATTGAACTGTGACTTTTGTCAATGTTTTGAGAATAGAAGCTGCTATTTTGTAAAATGACTTTCGGCAATGTTTTGAGAACAATATCAGTTATTTTGTGTAATTAGTGAAGCATTTAAGTGCTGTTCGACTGTACATTGTTCCTGTTTACGTTGTTCTGGTTGTCCGGAAATTTCGACTCATCTCATTCTTGTATCCCGCGTGAACATCCATGATTCTAGAGGATGTTTCGTAACAATGTACATGCAGCTGAGTGAGACTGTGACTGGCTAACTGAACGACAAAACGGCATTTACATGGACCGAACTACTGAATTTAAAAACTTAAAGCTTTGCATACACGTGGGACTTTACATATAAATTATAAAAAGAAAATCTAAAATCTTGATTTTTCTCGAAAAATTATAAATCGCAAGACTTTTTGTCTCCTATGTAAAGCGGACGAATAAAACTGAAGGCTGGCTCAGCTATGAGTTACCAATCAAAACTGGCTATGGTAAAATTTGCAAATATACATACACGTGGGACCTGACCTATAAATAATAAATCAAAAATCTAAAATGTTCGAATTTTATTCGATAAATTTTTAAATAGTGTATATTTTTTCTAAACTTCTTTAAGCCAGAAATTACGAGGATGGGACAGCCCAGTGGTTAACACACGGGGATTGCAACCCTAGTTTGATTTCTGCCTCTGCCCAAAATGTCCATATGTTCACACGAAGTGCGGACATATTGAATATGTATGTCCGTATGTCCTTCCAAGAGGTTGATGGTAGGATAAGGAGGGTGTGGTTCCTGTGGGTGTTACCCCCACAGAATCTAGTCTAAATTAGGTGGCACTTCCCGGCCGTCCAAATAGATATATCTGAGTCGAAGAAGAAGAAGCTATAGCTTACGAACGGATAGATGTTCGTTTTAGTACCATCATGAGCAGGAAAAATATCTTAAAATTTCTCAATTAACTCTATTGGTGGATAATCAATCATTCTTGAGGTAGTTTAACTTTGTCGTGGGACAGTATTGGAATTTTCCTGTCGCCACTTCACTTCTAGAAAGTATTACCCCCCACCCTCTCTCTCTTTGGAAACGGTTGACATTCCATTGCTCTGAGTAGGAGACCAGCTGCAGTCGTGAGAAAGTGGCAAAGGACGCTATCTTATTTTTAAATAAAATGGACACCTGCAAGAGGGCTGGAGTCCCCCAATTTTTAGCCAACCCTTTGGAAGGGGCCAAATCTAGTGATTCGATGGAGCCCGGCCGCGTCACTGAATTTATGGGTTTTCGAACCTATAGCGGCCAAGCGTCAGCTATGGAGCCCAGCCAGGGGGTTGTCCGTTTTCCCGACGAAGAGAAGAAGAGTTGAGGGAGAACTCAGTTGGTATTTTTGAGAGTCAAGTGCTGGTCGTCTAAAAATCGACGGAGGAAATCTGTCTCGATGCCGTCCTGCCCGTGCCAGCCAGGGGTAAGTCCTTTTGTCCTCTCCCACTGCAGACTGAGTATCAGAGAATAAAATTAGAGTTTAATAAGGAAGTTAACTGCCTAACTAGAGGGTTAATATGATAATTAATTAAACTAGAGAGAGGGGAATGATCAGATTGATCATTATTCAATACCTACGACTTAGCGAGTGTAAATATATTGTATGTATGTAAGATGATATTTTGTGGTTTTAAATTATAAGTAACAGGTTTTAAATATAAGTATTGTAAAATAAAAGCTTTATTAACTTTTAATTAGTATTTATTGTGTATTCTCGTGATGCATTTTCTAATTGATCTGAACCTGGAGATATGCTCGGTAATCGAGCAAGTGGCGTGCAGAAACACGATTAACGGCCAAAGTGTAATTGAAGTTTTTCAGCGGAGCCACGCCACAAACTTATAGTTATAACAAACGATTTTTCTTATATTTTATCAATAAACTTATTTTAAGCTTTTGATAAAATTGTGGAAAATTTGGTATCCTAGTTGGGTTTTAAATACTGAAATAATTTTATGGCTAGTTTTGAAGTCAAAGAATTCAAAATAATGTTGTAATTAATTGGTTTGTCTAAAAACGTTGAAAAGAATGGCAACATACAGTGATCGTAGATGAAATTCTGTTTCAGATACCACAATTCCATGTTATCAAAACTGTAAAATGTGTGCCATTTTTACATTCCCTGCAATACATGGTCATGTATAGGGAAAGTATTGGAATCATGCCGAAAATCGCAACTCGTGTTTTCGACGGAGCTACACGTTTTGTGACCTCTAGAATACGAAAAAACTGTTTTATGTCTGTGCGTGTGTCTGTCTGTTTGTGTGGCTGTCTGTCTTTCTGTCTGTGCAATGTATGTATCCACTCTAACTCAATAACTAATTTATCGAATTTCATAAAATTTGGTAAGTCACTTGGGTGTGACCTTGGTACTGATTAATTTTTGGTACGATTTGGGAAAAAAGAACCCTTCTTTTTCTGCGAAATAGCCCTCAAAAATCTCATGTATCGACTCTAGCTGAAATACTAATTAATCAAATTTCACAAAATTTGGTAAATAAGTTACTTGTGGGATATTCTGGTGTTGATCAGCTTTTGATATGATTCGGAAAATAACAACCTGGCTTTTTTTACGAAATGTCCCGCAAAAATCTAACAGAAAACTACGTATGCTCAAATGTATCAATTAAATACTTGCTTTATACGTAATTTTTTACGAGGAAACGAATAGGCCAATTCAACTACTCCACGACTAACCGCTCTTGAGATATTTAAAATTTTTCGCATTTTTGTTACGCAGCCTTTGGAAAAATGTCCACTTACCAAATAAAAACAAAAATTGAGTTAAAAGTGCAAATTTAGTGTTGTTTTGTGAAATTAAACTCAATTTAATAATGAATTATTAAAAAAATGGAGAAAACATGAATTTGAGTCTGCAGGGAAAGTCATGTGCTGCCCATATCAGATTTTTATTCTTAAATTTAAAACGACTTTCAATATACAAAATGTTCATTAAGTGTATGGATGCCACTTTTAGTTATGGAAATGGTTAGTAGATAATAACATCATAGAGAAAAATTACATTGTCATATAAAATTTTATGAATTCTATTATGGCAAAATATCCGTACTAAGAGAATTCGCTTGAAATTTCGCAGTTAAATATAAGTGTGAAAATTTTAAGGAGTTATCTAAAAATATATTTCCAACAATTTTGAAACTTGTTCTTTGCTGAAATATTCGTACTGCAACCTTTATTTTTCTGTCTTGAGTGAAATGATCTAGCAGCAATCGGGTTTCTGTCAATGAAATATCCTTCTTTTACAACCTTAGAAATTTCTCTCTCCGATTTTATTGCTCCACTAAGTTATTTTCACATACTTTCTAATTTTAGTGAAAGCGGACATTGCAACGAAGCCTTTAAAATACACACAAACTTAATTTCGCGGTTCAAAGAGACACACTAAAAAAAATCAGATGTGGGCAAGACATGAATTTCCTTATTTAATGCAATGAATTTACTACGTTTACAGTTTAAAAAAAATGTTATTCATATAGTAGATACTTATATTCTTTCCAAGATATTGAATTTTCTTCAATTAGTCGTCATTTTCATTGATTAAGCGTCATTTTTATCAATTTGGCAAGATTTTTGTTAATTTGGCAACAATTAAAAATGTCGCCAACTTGGCGACATTCCGCCAAATTTGTCGCCAAATTCTCGCCAAGCGTTATGGACGGAGAAATAAGTTATTCTTACAGCAGATAAATGACTATTGGCGTTCAAATACAACTCAAAGTATATTTTCTCATGAATGGAACGAACTAGATCCATGAGAATGATGTCACCCAATTTATCGCATGATATTACATATAAAAGTGAATATGTTTCTCAACAGTTAATATATATTTTTTTAATTTATGGGAGTTTTTGATAAATGTATTTAAAAAATGTGCAATATCTCGAGAACGGTTCATGCTAGCGTTCTAAAGTTTATGTCAATCGTTTTCTAAGGAAAAATTACATAAGAAATGTCTATTTGAGCAACTTTATTGAAGATTTTGATTTTTTGATGATTTATTCAAAATTTCACTGGAAAATTTAGAGGGGTTCTGAACATTCGATTACGTTTAAAAACAATAGGTTTCCAGTATTCACGGATTGTGATTTTTGTACCAAATTTATTCGAATCGCTCTATTTGTTCGTGAGATATCGTCTCCACAGACTCACTGACACACACTAACACACACACACACACACACACACACACACACACACACGCAGACATCACCTCAAAAATGTTTGATTCGTGATCAGGGATGCTTGAAACGTGCTCTCCCGTCGAAAACTCGAATTCGAATTTTTGACCCCGTCACAATACTTTCCTTATACATTATGTATATAAGGAAAGTAATAAGACTCACTAAAATAAGACATACTGAAAACACATACGTAAAAAAGACACACTACAAAACACACTTAATAAGACACACTAAAAAATATTATGCAATCTGATAGCAATTTTTCGACTATTTTCTTAATACACATAGTAATTTCAAGGAATAAAAATTCTATCTATTTTAGCTCAGAATCTCTTATCAATTCTTATTGCGCATCTATTAGTCGTCCAGAGGAGACGCTGTTGTTAATTTCCCTGCAATACATAGTAATGTATAGGGAAAGTATTAGAATCATGCCGAAAATCGCAACTCGAGTTTTCGACGGATCTACACGTTTCGACACTTCTAGAATACGAAATCACTATTTTTAACGTGACGTCTGTGTTTGTGTCTGTGTGTCTGTCTGTGTGTTTGTGTGTCTGTGCAATGTATGTATCCACTCTAACTCAAAAACTTATGTTCCAAATTTCATAAAATTTGGTAGATAAGTCCCATGGGTATGACCCTGGTGCTGATTAGTTTTTTGTACGCTTCGGAAAAACAGAACCCCCGCCTTTCTTTTTCGAAATGGCCCGTAAAAATTTCATGTATCCACTCTAGCTAAAATACTAACTGACCAAATTTCACAAAATTTGCATGATAAGTTACTTGTACGATACTATAGTGCTGATTAGATTTTGATATTAATCAGAAAAGAACAGCCTGCCTTTTTTTTACGAAATGGCCCGCAAAAATGTCATGTATCCAATCTAGCTAAAATACTAATCGACCAAATTTCACAAAATTTGGTAGATAAGTTACTTGTGGGATACTCTGGTGCTGATTAGATTTTGGTATTATTCGGAAAGGAACAACCTGCCTTTTCTTACGAAATGGCCCTCAAAAATCGCGAAAATCTAAAAAAAAAAGCTACGTATGTTCAAATATATCAATTAAATGCTTGTTTTATATGCGTAATTTTATATGAGGAAAAGAATAAGAACAGCTGTATTACTCTAGGACAAACCGTTCTCGAGATATTTGAAAATTTTCGCATTATGAATCGTTTGGGAAACGTCCAATTACCAAGTAAAAACAGAAATTGAGTTAAAAATGCAAATGTAGTGTTATTTTGTGCAAGCAAACTCAATTTAATAATTTATGAAAGAAATAAAGAAAACATGAATTTCAGTCTGCAGGGAATGTCATGTGCTGCCCACATCAGATTTTTTAAACTTGTTTAAATTCAACAAAATGACTATATCATATGAAAGAAATATACAATAGTTTGTAATTTACATTTAGCAGTGAATACTTATATTTAACATTTACTATGGTTGCGACTGATGTAAATTACATTAAAATGACCAAAATTACTTTCTGGAAAGAAATAAAAACATACTTTTGGAACGAGAAATACGTTTTTTTTCTATTCAAAAAGTCATCCAAAACGACCAAGTATCCAAAAAAAATCACTAAATACTTATCTTTACTTCTGGTTAGGTTAGAGCATGGCCCTTAACCAAGCCAAATTGTAACTAATTATTATTTTCCATTCATAGTAATAACGTATAGAGAAGTATTGTGAAGAGGTCAAAAATTCGAGTTCGAATTTTCCACGGAAGATCCTGTTTTACGTAAATCTGAACTTGAAATGCGAGGTTTTGAGGTGATGTCTGAGTGTACGAAATCAGTGTACAGAAATGTATAAAAATTCCTGAAATTTTCGTCGAAAATGAAGTGTACGCACAACTTGCCACCATAAGAAGGCTCATTCACAAATTCCTTGTTGTAATATATATATATATAATAATATGCAACCACGAATCGATTTATCTGTAATAATATCAATTTATCGAAAACAATATCGATTCATCAATAATAATATCGATTTTTTACACAATTTCTAATAAAAACGCGAAAATAATCTACACCTGATTTTTATTTTCAGGAAATTTTTCACATGAATTGTCATTGCACACACATGAATAGAAAAAAATGAATTCGCAGGAAACTCAAAAGTATAAAACTTGATTAATTCGCGACATTGCTTCAAAAACAGTAAATATATATATATCACATATTGACTTTTTATAAAATGAATTAGTTACATTTTTATGATCTTTAGATATCTAACTGTGCAACTGTTGTTGCCACACCGCTAATGCAATTTTTGATATTTCTGTATAACACATCATGTAAAACGTATGTTAAAACTTGTTTTTTAAACTAGTTGTAATTTTATAATATTTGGAAGTACAATTTTTATACGACAACATTTGGCAACGAAACTCGACCTGCAAAATATTACTTTACACCACATATTCAAATTAAAAAAAAAAAAAAAAACATCAGTCACGTTTCATGGAAGTTATAGAACAAAGCAAGTTAGATATACACAAAATGAGATCGTGTTCAACTCAAAAGTAAAATTGTTAGCTATTGCACTGCCTCACTTCAATTACACTAAAAACTGAGAATTTCTTCGGGAAATACTCTATACAAATTGGATAAATCGAATTTGATAAAATTGAAATATTTTCGCATAAAAACACATGCCAAAAAATCGGCTTATGTCTTTATTTGTTTTCTAAACTGATTGTCATTATATAATATTTGGCAGTGCAGAACCCGCAATTTTTATACGACAACATTCGGCAACGAACTAAGCCCGTAAAACATTACTTTACACCACATATTAAAATTAAAAAAATCTAATGTGGGCAGCACATGACTTTCCTCATATAATGCAATGAATTTACTACTTTTACAGTAAAAAAAAATAGATTATTTTTATAGTACTTATTTACATTATTTCTAAGATATTGAATTTTCGTCAATGAGTCGTCATTTCCTTGTCGTCATTAATTTAACGTCATTTTTATCCAATTGGCGAGAATTTCGATAATTTGGCAACATTTAAAAATGTCGCCAAGTTGGCGAAATTCAGCCAAATTTGTCGCCAATATATCGCCAAACGTTATGGACGGAGAAATGAATTATTTTTTATAGCAGATAAATGACTATAGGCTTTCACATACAAAAGTATTACTCAAAGTATCTATTTTCATGAATGGAACGAGCTAGATCAACGAGAAAGATGTCATCAAATTTATTCGGCGATTTTACATATGAAAAGTGAACATGTTTCTCAATAGGATTTTTTTTTTCATTTTATATGACTTTTTGATAATTTTTTTAAAAATGTGCAATATCTCAAGAACGGTTCATGTTTACGTTCTAAAATTTATGTCAATCGTTTTCTAATGCAAAATTACATAAAATATGTCCATTTGCGTAACTTTATAAGCGGTTTTAATTTTTTGACGATGTTTTCAAAATTTCACTCGAAAATTTAGGGGAGTTCTGGACATTCGATTGCGTATAAAAACAATAGGCTTCCAGTGTTTACGGATTTTGATTTTTGTACCAAATTTCGTTTGAATCGGTCCATTCATTCGTCAGTTATTGTCTCCACAGAGTCACTGACACATACACACACATACTTTCATACACACACACATACTTTCATACACACACACACACACACACACACACAGACATCACTTCAAAAATGTTTGATTCGTAATTAGGGATGCTTGAAACGTGCTCTCCCGTCGAAAACTCAAATTCCGAATTTTCGACCCCGTCACAATATTTTCCTTATACATTATGTATATAAGGAAAGTAAAAATAAAATCAGTCACGTTCCATGGAAGTTATCATAGAACACAGCAAGGTAGATAGACATAAAATGAGATCCAGTACTACTCAAAAGTGAGATTGTCAGCTATTGCACTCCTTCGCTTCAATTACACCAAAAACTGAGAATCTCTATACTAATATAATTACTATATAATTACTATATATAGATTACTATATAATTACTATATAATTACTATATATAGATTGGATAATTCGAATTTGATAAAATTAAAAATATTTTCGAATTCTTTATGAAATTCAATTTACACGGGTTATACTGTATTGTATTTTACTTATAATTCAATAAAAGTGGAATAAACACAATTCGGAAAAGTATTGCAAAGTCAGAAGGAATTCTTCTTTCAAAGACTAAATTTCCTAGTAATTTCAATTCTAAGCTCCATTTTCGCGTTCTGAAACGTTGTGTGAATTTCAAGTAATTCAAACTTAAATTATTTAGAGAATTCAATTCTGGTTTCTTCAATTCAATGCAAATTAGGTTGAATAGATATTCCTGAATGCACAGGAAATAATAAATTGATTTTTCAAAACCTTCGTTTGAGGCTTGAAATACACGTGTTCTTGATATGTTGACATTGAATGGCATGTTAGCAATATAATTAAAGCAAGTGATTTTCTAAAGGTGGAAAATGATATATTATCTTTGAAATTAGTTGAGCTACATTGTTGTTTATGATATAAAATAATATAAATATTCAATGAGTATAGGACATATTCGTTATATATTGGAATAATTTATTGCAAAAAAATAAAACTGAGGAATTATAACTATCCTTCAAACACCAAATACATATTTCAGAAGAAATAATTATATAAAAGTATACGACCAGTAAAATGATATGTTTAATTCACTTCACACAATAAATCTCCGTCCTGACACATATATGACACTATTGGCAGACCCATATGATTTCTGGATAGTAACAACCTTCAAAGATCACGTGTCAAAATTTCATGACTTTCTGACAATTAGTTTATAGGTTACAGTGGTTTTAGTGACCCCAGTTTTGTAATTTTCAAAACAATGGATAAAAAAGAATGTCGTTTGTAGATTAAACATTGATTTTGATGGGGAAAAATACTGTTGAAGCCAAACAGTGGGCTTGATGAACGTTATGGAGACTCTACACCAGGGAAATCAACTATTATTGATTGGTATGCTGAATTTAAACTCGGTCGTACAAACACCGATGATGCTGAACGCTCTGGTCGCCCAAAATCGGCAGTTGTTCCGGAAAACGTAAAAGAAAGTCCACAAAATAGTTTTGAAAGACCGTAAAGTGAGGTTGTGTGAGATAGCTGACACCTTAAAGATATCAGAAGGTAGTGTGTTTACAATTTTATACGAAAATTTGAGCATGCGTAAGTTGCTTTCGAAGTGGGTGCCGCGTTTGCTCACACCGGACCAAAAACAACAACGCGTCCACGATTCAGAGCGCTGTTTGGAGCTGTTCAAGCGAGATAAGAAGGATTTCTTGCATCGGTATGTGACAATGGATGAAACATGAATCCATCACTACACACCTGAATCAAAAAGATCGTCAGCTGAGTGGACAGCAGCCGGTGAAAATCGTCCAAAGCGACCCAAAACCCAGCTGGCAAGGTTATGGCATCCGTATTTTGGGACGCGCATGGTATTTTGTTCATCGACTATCTTGAGAAAGGTAAAACTATCAAAAGCAAATATTACATGGCATTATTGGATCGATTGAGTGTAGAAATCAAGAAAAACGGCCTCACATGCAAAAGAAAAATGTGCTGTTCCACCAAGAGAATGCTCCATGACACAAGTCGATGAAAACAGTGGTTAAATTATATGAATTACGCTTCTAATTTCCTCATCCACCGTACTCTCCAGATTTGGCCCCCAGCGACTCTTGGATTTTTGCAGACATCAAAAAGATGCTCCAGGGAAAGAAATTTGGCTCAAAAGAAGACGTGATTGCCAAAACTGAGGCCCATTTTGAGAGCAAAGATAAATCGTTCTACAAAAAAGGCATCGAAAAGTTAGAGGAGCATTAGAATGAATGTATCTTTCTTGAAGGAGAGTATGTTGATGAATAAAGTCGATTTTCTAAGAAAAAATTGTTTTTCTTAGTTAGACCGGAGACTTATTGAGTGGGCCATGTATATATATAACGCTACATCAAAAGTGAAATTGCATCACATTGAAGAAATGCACGTAGCCATATGCAAATCACAGTACCAATAGAAAAAAGATTCATATGTAAATGAATAAAAGAACAAATAAAGATATGCAAAAGAAACCTGTTTATTCAGTAAAGAATGCGGCCTCCACGGGTAGCTATACAGGCCGCTAAACGGCGAGGCATACTCTTGATGTGGCTATCAATGGTTGTCTGAGGTTATCCTTGACAAGCAAAATCCACTGCGGTACGCAATTCTTCTACGGTATATACCGGTGATCCCCAATGCACGTGACGTTCGATGAGGGCCCACACATGTTAAATGGGAGAGAGATCCGACGAGACTGTCGGCCAAAAAAGGATGCAAACTCCGTTCAGGCTGTTGAGAGTTATCATTGTCTTGCTGGTTTCACGGTGACATTGTCTTGCTGGAACACTGTTACGGGGACGGTCTGTACCAGTGGCAGCACCACACGCATCACAGCTTGTGTGACGTACCGGTCCGCTGTCAGATTACCTGCAATGTGCACCAGCGCTGTCCGACGATCGAACATGGTACCGCCCCAAACCATGATGTGGGGCCGGTGTGACGCTCGGTGATATGGGATGGCAAGTGGCATTCCCCGGGAAGCAGCCACACTCGTCCACGGCTGTCATTCCTCCACAAGCAGAATCGAGATTCATTCGTAAACAATACCCGATGCCATTCATTGATCCAGTTGCAACGACGACGACCCCAACGCCAGACGTACATCCTCGTGTCGAAGGTTAATGGAACCCCAGTGGCTGGTCGCAGTGCTCGCAGCTGTACTTCATGCAACATGTTGCGAAGCGAATTGTTTGGCTGTACGCAGGTGCAACCGTTGATGGTGGCAGACTATTTCGGATGTCACTTGCCGTTGCGAACGGGTCGCGATGAGCTGTTTGGCGAATCTGCAGGTCTGTGTGCTCTGTTGTGTGGCTGTTTGATCCACTCCCTTTTCGGCGTATTCTCTGATGTTCCTGCGGTATCGCGTCACACATAGCTGATACTCACGTCGTGCCCAACAGGCGTGGTAATTCACGCATCAACAAACCCACATCACGCAGTTCCGCGATACGGTCTCATTCCGCAGCCGTTAACTGCTGATACACAGCTCGTTGAAGTTTTCGAGGCATCGCTTCTTCCCTATTTCAAAAGCTCGGCTACTGCAAATCGTCGTTGATAGCATTTATGGGATGAGCCGTCTGCTGGTCTTCATTATTCGAATCTGAGTGTCACGTGAAACTTAACAATTTGTATATGACATTTTTTTCTACCGGTAGTGATTTGCTTATGGCTATGTTCAGTTCTTCATGGTGTATATATATTATTCATATATATATATATATATATATATATATATATATATATATATATATATATATATATATATATATATATATATATATATATATATATATATATATTTATATATATAAATATATATATATATATATATATCATATAAAAGACAGTAATCAAATTCATAGTTGAATTTATTTCCTATGCATATCCACTAGAATCTATGGCCATCTATGCCATCGCAGTGACTTCCTCTATATCAGTGAACTTGCTAATGGATAATTATCAATATTTCTACAATAATCTAAATTATAGCTTTCCTTAAAATTGAGGGAATTCAATCCATAAGGGAATGTCGATGAGTACTGTTTAATATGTGTGGCGTCCCACCACAATCTTTCCATCAGTTTAGGTACTATATCGAGAATGGTTCTAGAAAAATTATGTTGTCTGAAATGCCTAATTTCCATACTGCTTAATTGTCGCTCGAGTTGTTGTTTCTTACTAACTTGACTCCTGTGTAAATTGATTCTTATATTAAGTGGATTCTGAGTCTGTCCGATATATTTAGCTTGACATGTAAGACAAGTAATACAGTATATTGTGTTGTAAGATTTACAAAATATTCTGTTCTTATTTGCATGTTTCTTAATTTGAAGCGGGTTGGCCCGTCACCCCCGGTAGAAAAGGCCGAACTACTTTCCCCCTCTGTACCTCGTGACGTATGAGCTGTAGGCCCAATTCTGAACTTCGAATCCGAATTCCTCCGTCTCAACTTTTCTGGAAAGTTCTCCCCTTAGTAGAGTAGCCCACACAAAGAAGTATCGTATGTGCAGTGCAGTACGTGGGCTCGCGCGTGTGGATGCATAACGGTCTTTTTATCGTATTTTTGAATGTCTTATATGTTAGTTCATGATTTAATAAACATTTTGACCAGCATACCTTCGACTACATACCTTATAACATTGGATTACTAATTACCTTATTACCGTAATGTGAAAAACTGAAAATGCTATTTAGAAGTAAGTGCTTACCATTTTTTGCTTATTATCATGTCATTTAAAATTACATAGAATTTTAAATATATGGCAATCAAATTATTGCTATTCAATTAACGCTAACTGGATTCTAAATTGTTTTGTTGCTAATTATAACGTCAACAAACCTTTTAGAGTTTTCTTAGTTTGTTTTAAAATTTTATTGTTGTCATATTAATTAAGAAAACTGCCCAGGTACTTGTAAAATTAAGCTTTGCTAAGTAATTGTAAAGTATTTAAAATCATTCAATGTTTAAAATGTATATTTTATCAAGTTAGCTTGTGCCATTCATTGCATTTACCTAGTGTACTTAATGTTGTCATAAATTGTACAGTTTCCTGCAAATATTTTAAAATTACTTTAATAATGTTGCTAGTTGTTGTTGTTGTTGAGACCCAGACCGTCCGACCTACCAGAAAGGTGTAAGGTAACTGTTTGGACGGCCGGGAAGTGCCACCCAATTTTGACCGGAACCCAGTGGGGGAGGCATCCACAGGGACCGTACCCTCCTTCCCCTACCACCAACCTCTCGGAAGGACTTACGGACCCACATGTTTAACGTGATCGTACTCCGCATGAACACGGCGGCATTTTGTGGCAGCGTGCAAATCTAGCGCGCAAACCACGGGGATACCGCACCCGAGATGTGCCAACAGCACGCGGTGTTCCGAGGTGGTCACCCACCAAGTACTAACCGCGCCCGATGCTGCTTGACTTCGGTGATCTAACGAGAACCGGTGTTTTCAGCACGGTACGGCCGTTGGCCCATGTTGTTAGTTGTGTAATACTTTATAATAGACTAGCAGTATGTCCGTTCTTCATACTGAAAATATAATACAAGAAACCTAAAATTCAGAATTTGATGTGAAGTTTTAATATTTAGTCTCAATTTTTGAAATTTTATAATAATTCTAATGAAATGGAAATAGGTGATCTCTACCGTGCTGAGATAATAAACAGACAGATAGATGTACAACATACAATTTTATGTATACTGTTAATAGCAGATATACCCGACATTGCCCATGATTTAATATATGTGCAAATTCCTGCAGTATTCTAAATGACATTCTTACTCAAAACATTCTATTAAAATATTTCATTTAATTCTCCTTTCTGTGTTTTCTATACAAAATTATCTTCAAGCAGATCTGAATAAAACATCCTCGTTTGAAAACAAATTATAAAATATATATGAAATTGGATCAATATAAACTAAAATAAAAGCGCTAAAATTGTATAAAAATGGTTATAAAATTTTGTTTTATATTGATTTCTTTATTATTTAAATCTTAAAAAATTTAATAATCGTCTGCCTAATAAACACATTTGATTTAATTGCGTTGCTAAGCATCATGATATAATTTTCTTAATAAATTTGTGAAAAATATATCATCTGCATAATTCTATTTTTATGGAAGGTTTAATTGTGGGATTTTTATTCATATCTCGACAATTCCTGGTCCTAGAAACTCGAAACATGGACTAAATTTTAAGTAGGGCTATTTCAAAGCTACCCACAGAATGTTCATGAAATTCGATGCAGCAGTTCTACCGTGATGATGAGATAGATAAACACACAGACAGATACATGTATTTTCAATTTTATTTATATAGATAAAAAAATGTCATTCTCTTTTTAAGATATTGTCTATAGTAAGAAATCGTAGCAATAAAAATGCTACACTAAAGTTATGAAAGTAAAATAATGTAAAATGGAATATTTCACACATCAAATAACATATTTTAACTGTTTGATAAGTAAGTAATTGCATATAAAAGATATAGTATCTTAATATATTGCACGTATATTTTTTATTATTTGTTATGGCATGCTGAAATTTTAGAAGAATAGGTTAGGAAGTCATTTGTGTTTAGGTTTGGCACATTTTATTTTTTATGTAGCGAGTTATTATGTTATTGAAAATTGTTAAAATAACTTGGAAAAAAGCAAAGTAACTAACTTACAATTTCAAGTTACCATTGTATATTTCATTATATTATAGTTAATGTTATTTTAATAATACAAAGCTAATTTAATCTTTCTTACATTTTCACTTCAATGGAATTGTAAATGAAATATTAATACCAAAAACTTTTATTATACAGCTTTATTAAATTTTCAAAGCCCCTGAGGTATTTCAAACTCTATAATTAAGCAAAATTGTTTACAATTTGTTAATGTGTGGTAGTAAAAAAGGGAATATAAGATGTGCTATATTAGAAAACCTGAACTTCCACAATTTATAGTGCATAGGTTAATGAATGACATTCAACTAGTATTTTATCTTAATTCTAAATAATTTTACAATTTATAACAGCAACAAAAAATGAATAAAATAAAATGAAATAAAAATAAATAAACACGTAAGCATATTAAAAGTTAAATTCTGAGTTTCTTTTTAATGATTATCTTATAATATTTAAAGACATAGTATTCAGTAATCATTTTAGTTTCTGCATACTTTATCTGTAAGTACGCATACTTTAGCTGAATGTACTGAAGAATTATTCAAATAAAATGCCTGATTAAGCAATAAATACACAAGGGTTCTTTTATTAAAACATTATCTGAATGGAATCCTTTCATCTTTGCTCCTACAGTGAATGAGTCATTATAAATATTTTATTTTAAGGAAATGTGCAGCAATATTAATATTTTAAATCACCCATTTTAATGAACATTATCGAAAATACTTCCAAATTTCATGAATATTATTTGATTTACTGATAAATTATGATTCCTTTACATCGAACAGAGAATTAAAAGGGAAACAAATAGCAAAAGCTTCGATCGCGATCTGGAAGACCTACTCGCAGTGGGCCTACAAGCCAAGATGTCAAAAATTAGTGCTCCGGCCTCTGCTTTCGGAGGTGACGGTTGGCCACAGGACACAGTTTGCATCTTTTTGAAAGGCAGTTTTGAAATCCACTATATCTTATTTAACTGTGATGAATCAAATCATTTTTAAGAAATCGTGATTCTGTAAGAATCGTGTCATTATATATATCATCACTATTACGGACATTTTTTCTTATTGTCGATTATTTTTCCTGGACTGTATAAAGAGGTTGGAAATAGCTTTTGATAGACTTCATCAATGTAGAGAGCAAAGGGTAATGGGATATCGATGCCACAAATACCCTTATCTATTGTGCCACCGAGCATATATTCAGTGAAGAATAGTTTTGCCTGTCACTTTATATAATAAGATGTATTCATTCATGTTTAGATTCAACATTTTATGACTCATATTGAGGAGTATAAAAAGTAATTCGCTAGCAGTCTTGTATTATACGCCTCATAAATATGAGGTTTCAGTGCATTAAGCCTCACAAATAGTACAGGAAAGACTCATCAAGGTAGCAATAAAATACTCTTTCAATTCAAAACGCCCACATGTAATCCGTAACATTTCGTGTAACCATACAGTCCAATAATGGAATAAGTGACATTTTCTAAGATTTTTAACTTTTTTTGGAGTAATTTTTTAATCTTATTTGCAAAAAATGCGTCAAAAGGGCAAGTGAATTAACGAGTCCTGTTAATTCTAAAACATTAAAACATTAAAACACTAAAACCTAAACGACTTAAAGCATAAATTACTATATCATATACGACAGAAAAACATCTATACATAGATATATACTGGATGATGCAACTTACTTAAATACGTCAAAGATCGATAACAGAAAAACTTAAAAGGCTCACCCTGTAATCCAATTGTTCTTCCGTATCCGGGTGCCTTCGTATTAGCACGCAATAGGGACCAACCATTGTTTTAAATTGGTACCGTGAGCATTTGCCTAGGCTGGAAAAGCAGCTTTAAACGGGAGAGGGAGTCGCAATCTTCCCCCATCATTAAATGCATAGCATTTGGTTATCCCTTATTCCTTCAATTCTTCATTTTCTTGGATTATATATATATATATATATATATATACCTAACTCTTTTTTACACGGTAGATACGTTCCTCAGAAATTCGTGTAAAACATATAAGTTGCCTACCCAACTCTTTTTTACATGCTTTTTTTACACGAATTTGAAGTTACACGATTCAAAAAGGTCTTCCTTTTTTGAAAAAATTATTTGATCTAACACGATTTTAAAGTCATTGTCTTATATTTATGAATACTTATTTTTCACACGAATTTCTGAAGACCGTATGTACCGTGTAAAATAGAGTTGTGTGTAGTAAAATTGGTAATACGTTCCATGTTATCCGAAAACCATGTAAGATGAAATAAAAAACTATATTTAGTTTAAAAACCGTGTAAAAAAATGCTGAAAACTGTAAAAGTTCTAATATGCATACGAATGATATATACATACATATGCAATTTTATTGAGCAATAAAACTTAAAATACATAATTCATAGCTAAAAATAAGTAGCCCAAGCAAAGAAAAAATGAAATCTGTTAATCCAAAATTAAGAATAGAAAACTCAAAATTAAAAATAGAAATAAAGAAATAATATTTAGTTATATAATTATTCGTCGCTACTTGATAATAAGCGCAATTGTTTGCGACGAACTGGACCAAAGTCATTATCATCACTAGAGATATCCACATCCGTCAAGCTCTTTAATGGAGACTTTTGACCGGTAATACTGTTTAGAACTGTCGAACTACTTTCCGAAAGGTTTTGCGCTGTGAACTTTTTTATTAAAAATTCTGTTATAGACAGTTGAACTTTTGATTTTTTAAGTTATATATACAACTCTTGATACCCAGCTAAACAATTATTCATATCTCGTTCGAATTTTAGTGCACGTTCCATGTTTAGAGCAATTTTTAAAAAAATATTCACCATACATTTCCCAAATGTTAGACCCTCATCAATTAAACTAGCAGTTAGTTGACATATTTCGGTCTCTTCCTCGTTATCGCTATTATGATTCTCAGTACTATTACCGTCATCTGTTATTAAATCAATCAGATCATCCACATCTGGAGGTTTATCTATCATTAATCCGTCAATGTCTTCAATTTGTAGGTCCTCAAATCCTTCTCCTCCCATTTCGTGTGCTAAGGCTATAATTTTAGAAGAATCCATCGTTGTTTGGGGCACTGCGTTACCACTCTTGACGCATTCTGGCCAAAGTGCTTTCCAGCAAACATTTAATGTTGATACCCTTAACTTCTCTTTGGCCAATGACGCATATGCAATGCAATCCATAATCGAATATTTTTTCCATGCATCAACAATTCTGAGGGTGTCCTTCTCTACTGCATATAAAATATATTGGAATGCTCGTTGAGTATAATACAGCTAAAAGGTACCGATTATACCCTAGTCTAATGGTTGAATCAAGGAAGTGGTATTAGGTGGCAAAAAGATTACTTGAACATTTGGATGCTCCAATACCGGATGACTGGGAGCATTATCTACGACCAAAAGTACTTTAAAATCAAGACATCATTGCTCTATATATCTTTTAACTTCAGAAACAAAGCATTCTTCAAACCATTCCGTAAATAGATCTACTGTCATCCAGGCCTTTTTATTCGCCCTCCAATGAACCGGCAAGTGTTGAATGTTTTTTCCTCTCAAAGCAAGTGGACTTAATGATCGGTTGATTAAAAGAGGTTTTAAAATTTTGTCACCAGAAGCGTTGCTACACAATGAAAAATTCACCCGATCTTTAGCAACTTTAAACCCACTAGCAATTTTTTCAGATTTCGCTATAAAAGTTCTGGGTTCGAAATGGGTTTAGGGATCTTAAAATGTGATAATCCACCGAAATCTCAAATTCGAAATTTTAAGAAAATAAAATAGTTCAATCATTACAATCAGTGATTACTAGAACCCAATTGATTGTAAAAACAATCGAATGCTGGGAAGATAACCCCTGAGAGAAATATATTTTCGAGATATTATATGTTTCATAAATTAATATAGCAAAAAAAGTTATATAAAAACAAATTAGCTAATATCGTCAAATATGTTCAATTTTCATATATAATATCATGCATTAAGTATATTACCATCGTGTCGTGAATGGAACATTTTATTCCTCCCACGAAAGGCGATATCTTTTGTAATAATTTGGTACATTTGTCATTTACACAAAAGTAGCCGACAGCAGTCATGTATGTCTTTGACGTATATTAAATTAATATTAATTGCATTTGGACGAGGATTTTCCATGTGAGAATAACTCTTTTCTGTTTGAACTAATATGTTTCCAAAGACGCCCAGTTTAAATTTACATGGTGTCAATTCATTGCCAAAAACATTGTACCATGGATCTTGTACATCATAATTTCAAAACAATAAAGTGATGGCAGTGTGTAGGGAAAGTCATCTACTGCCCACATCACATATTTATGTAATAAGAAACTTTTACAGTTTTTAAGATTATTAAAGCATATATCTTATGATCATTTGCTCACGAAATCTGAAGAGACCAAGTAGGGTTTGTATATGTAGATTTTCATGCCTCATCACAACCCACAGCATACTTAAATTACAACTGTGTGGGCGACTAAAAATACGCCAGAGGGAGTAAATACCATGATTATTTCAACCTACGCATCTAAAAGCTCATTCAGAAATCCTATAATGTGCAAATTGTCGCATTTACCGTTACGAGAAAATGCATGCTCACAGAGGCTAATAGAGCATTTAGAAGACAATATATGCGTTCCAAAGCAAACCCTAAGTTTTTCATAATTTGATACTATGAAATTCAGCACAGAGTTCTAGAATTCTAGAAATTTTCCTTTCTTAATTCATCATAGCCAAACACTGGATTTATGTACCCTTGGCATCTTCACTCCCGTATTTACCTGCATTTTGTATTGGGGAAATTCTCCCAAGTTACGGTGTTTGCTTCCGTAAGTGCGCTCTGTGTACATTGATGCCTGCACAGCGATTTACTACAGCACCTACATCCGATTTGCGTACACTCGATTTAAGTACACAACTAGGGAACCGTTTGGTTATTTTAAGATATCACGCGCCTTGTGGTAAAGTGAAATTTCTCATACCTCGAGAACGGCTTTTTCATAACTTCAAACAATGACGTTAATTTACTGCTGATTAGAGGAATTTACAAAGAATTAACTAGTTTGTGGATAGAGTGAATCAGGAGTAGACTAGCACAATCAAACCGGTACGGTGATTTGAGTTTTAGCGGCCCTGATAATTCTTTTAAAAATGAAAGGAAGGTAGTAAGTTACGTACAAAAGTAAGGTAGTAAGTTACGTACAAAAGTGAGGTAGTAAGTTACATACAAATGTAAGACAGTTTACGTGATACGAGTAAAAGTGAATTGTGAATACTTTGATGCCTGCACAGCGTTTTACTACAGCAGCCACATCCCGGATTTGCGTACACCCGATTTAGTACACAACTACAAAACCGTTTGGTTATTTTAAGAGATCACGCGCTTTGTGGCAAAGTGAAATTTCTCATACCTCGAGAACGGCTTTTTCATAACTGCAAACAATGGCGTTAATTTACTGCTGGTTAGAGGAATTTACAAAGAATTAACTAGTTTGTGGATAGGGTGAATCAGGAGTAGACTGGGACAATCAAACCAGTACGGTGATTTGAGTTTTAGCGGCCCTGATAATTCTTTTAAAAATGAAAGGAAGGTAGTAAGTTACGTACTAAAGTAAGGTAGTAAGTTACATACAAATGTAAGGTAGTTTACGTGATGTGAGTAAAAGTGAATTGTGAATACATCAGTATCTTGTGAATTAGTTGAGCATTTATTTGCTGTTTTTAAAACTTTACAACATAGTTGAAATGTGCTTATGATTTTGTTCATTCGGTCTGTCTGTCTGTCTGTCCGTTCGCATGTTAAAACTTCCGTAAAAATGACTTTATCAAAATGAAATTTTAATATGTTGCTAATACGATCTGTGGGACATATGAGAATGTAATTTAATAATATCACCCAATTTGTTTTGGACTGAACCCGGGTTGAAAAACTGAAATATATTGAACCCTATGGGACCTAATTTTTCAAGCATTTTTAAGAGAATTTAAAATTCACACATTGGTTTGAAAATTTTAGGAAATATTCAAATTATCCCATAAAATGTATAAAAAAATTCAGCACAGTAGTTTTTTAAATAAAAATTAAAATAATAATGACACGCACACAATATGAAGAGGTCACGTGACCAACTTCAAAATGGAATATGGTATCCATCTTGTGTCAAAATCGTGATTTTTATAGTTCTTTTTTATATATATTTAGTGTTGCATCCGTCCTAGAACCGCTTTATTTTTGCGTTTTTCTGTGCATCCATATTCTGCACCAATACAGTTACAATATCTTTTAGTTTGAATGATCCTCAAACTTTGATTATTTCTACAAGAAAGCCTAACTTTAATGAATTTAAAATATAGAAAAAGTGATTGTAAGATAAGTTATATAGGAACTGTTGATTTTTTTTTTTACTCAAAATTATTTAACTCTAGAGTCTGGAATAAAAGTGTATGAATGAAATACTCACTGCTTTTCATGGAGAGCCAGACGATTTATATTTCGATGATGTCATTTAAATGAAGTTTGAATGAAGTTTTAAGCAAGAAGTTAGAACGTAGTTTTACCTCCATGGTTTCAATTATCCAAGTAAAATAAATTATTGTAGTTTTGTGATAATTAAAGTAATATCGCCGCAGAATGTATCTTACTTTAGAGATGTTTAAATAAAATTACAGTTGGATAGTGTTTTATAATTAATGATTTATGCGTGATTGACCTTTCTTGTATTTATATTTAGTGTTGCATCCGTCCTAAAACGGATTTATTTTTGCATAACATCTGTTTTTCTAAATTCTGTGTATACGCAATTATAATATATTTTATTTTAAATGATCATTAAACTATGATTAGTTCTACAACGAAGCCTAATTTTAAGGTATACAAAATGTAGACAAAACAAGGGATTATAAGATGAGTTGTATAAGAATTGCTGAATTTTTAACGCAAAATTATTTAGCTCTGGAATCTATAATATAAGCGATATGAAGGGAATGTTCATTGATTTTACTTAGATTTAGAATCAAGCGATTTTATAGCATTGGCTTTTTTGCTGAAGTTTTAAGTTTCCAATTACTTTACATTGATAATTTTAAAATTATCAATGTAAAGTAATTGGAATCTATCGCATTTTAGAGATGTTTAAATAAAATTATAGAGAGATGTTTAAATTAATTAATCAATGATTTATGCATAATTAATCTTTCTTGTTTCTTTATAGTTAAATAATTTTCATCAAAAGGATTGATAAAACGTCCATAACTGTATATTATATGTATAATGTATTAAATTATTTCAGAGCTTATGTGAACCTTAATTCAATTGCAGTTTTAGCAGAGTTTGAAAAAAATATGTCTGATAGATTGTCTTTTTATTTTTCTAAGCCAGGAGAAAACCGGAATGAATTCATGTTCCTGTCACTCCAATCAACAAGGAAAAAATGGGCTGTCAACTGAGGCATAGTTTGATGGATGGATAATTCCATGTTTTGATTTCTCAATGAAGAATACTATATGTAAATAAAATATTTGTTTTAATTTAATTTAATACTTTGTTTTAAATTTTATCTGGAAGATAAATGTTCTCTATCTTTAAGATAGTGCTTTTAACTTTCCTTATATACATAATGCATATAAGGAAAGTATTGTGACGTGGTCGAAAATTCGAATTCGAGTTTTCGACGGGGGAGCACGTTTCAAGCATCTCTGATCACGAATCGAACATTTTTGAAGTGATGTCTGTGTGTGTGTGTGTGTGTGTGTGTGTGTGTGTGTCAGTGACTCTGTGGAGACGATAACTGACGAACGAATGGACCGATTAGAACGAAATTTGGTACAAAAATTACCATCCATAAACACTGGAAGCCTATTGTTTTTATACGCAATCGAATGCCCAGAACCCCCCTAAATTTTCGAGTGAAATTTTGAAAAAATCATAAAATCAAAACCTCTAATAAAGTTACGTAAATAGACATTTCTTATGTAATTTTTCATTAGAAAACGATTGACATAAATTTTAGAACGCTAACATGAACCGTTCTCGAGATGTTGCACATTTTTCTAAAAAATTATCAAAAGGCATATAAAATTAAAAAAATATATTTCCTATTGAGAAACATGTTCACTTTTCATATGTAATACCAAGCGATAAATTTGTCGACATCATTCTCGTGGATCTAGTTTATTCCATTTATGAAAAAATATACTTTGAGTAATACTTTTGTATTTGAACGTCAATAGTCATTTACCTGCTATAAGAATAACTTATTTCTCTGTCAATAACGCTTGGCGAGATTTTGGCGACGAATTTGGTGGAATGTCGCCAACTTGGCGACTTTTTAAAATATTACTTAATTAAGGAAGAACTCATCAAATGGATAAAAATGAAGCTAAATCATTGAAAATAACGACTAATTGACGACAATCCAATATCTTGGAAAGAATATAAATATCTACTATAAAAATAATCTATTTTGTTTTACAGTAAAAGTAGTAAATTCATTGCATTATATAAGGAAAGTCATGTGCTGCCCACATCAGATCTTTTGTTAGGGTCTTTGTTCCTAAGTTCGTAGTCGAGTCAGTACAATACAAGTCTTACGATCTACAGTGTTCAAGTTTATCCCACAGTAAAACGTCATACCTTCCAAAGCAATTCTGTAAACACTGGTGGCGAGAATAGAAAACAGTCTTAAAATCGCCAGTAGCTCTAGTCCGATGGAGCTGGATTGGTTTTGTGTGAATAACATTCGTCTTTGTGGATTTTAATAACAGTTCAAAATATTAAAATATCGAAAGTAGAACCATCTGTACAAAATAGTTCAAAATAATAAAATAGTGAAATTAGAACCAATTTTTCAAAATAACTCAAAATATTAAAATGTTGAAATTAGAGCCAACTTTTTAAATTAACTCAAAATAACAAAATATTGAAATTATAACCAACTTTTCAAATAACTCAAAATATTTAATTATCGAAATTAGAACTATCTTTTCAAAGTGTCTCAATATATTAAAATATCGAAATTAGAACCAAATTTTCAAAATAACTCAAAATATTAAGTTATCAAAATTAGAATCATCTTTTCAAAATAGCTCCAAATAATAAAATATCAAAATTAGAACCACATTTTCAAAATAACTCAAAATATTAAGTTATTAAAATTAGAATCATCTTTTCAAAATAGCTCCAAATAATAAAATATCAAAATTAGAACCACATTTTCAAAATAGCTCAAAATATTAAAATAAGGAAATTAGAACAAGTATTACATCAATACGACTTTCTAGTTGAAATATTAAGGGAATGAGTGATATTTTCAAATTCTGAAGTCATCTGTTTCATTTTGGCAAATATTTCTGAAACTCATATATTTAGTCAATTGTTGTAAAAGGATAAAGATCATAAGTGTATATATATCTTCCAATACCAAACTTTAATGCTTTCATTTTTGGCATATGTTGAGTCCATAGTGCTTTCGTTTCGGCCTATATCGATTCAAATACATTTTTTTTATACATTTGTTTACAAACTTAATCTAGAAGTTTTATTGAGATCTGCCTTTGAAGATAAATTTGTAAAGCGAGAATAGAGATTCTTACACTTTACTTTAGGATAATTAAATTAAATATTTTAATAGGACGTTCTGTATAACAATGTCATTTAGAATACCGTAGAAATTCACACATACTAAATTAATTTAAATTTGTAAAGCGAGAATAGAGATTCTTAGACTTTACTTTAGGATAATTAAATTAAATATTTTAATAGGACGTTTCGTATAACAATGTCATTTAGAATACCGTAGGAATTCACACATACTAAATTAATTTAAATTTGTAAAGCGAGAATAGAGATTCTTAGACTTTACTTTAGGATAATTAAATTAAATATTTCAATAGAAGACGTTTTGTATAACAATGTCATTTAGAATACCGTAGGAATTCACACATACTAAATTAATTTAATTTTAAGTTTATTTATATTTTAAGAATTTTAAGTTTCTCTATATATTTTATATTCTATACGAAGAACGGGTATACTGCCAGGTAAATAATGAGCTTTACCACATCTCACATGACTTGTTTTTAAAACCTTTTAAAAATAATTTAGTGAACTGCAAATTATATATTATATATCAATTATGTAACAAAACATTAAATGACAACAATGGTTCAACAATGGTTAATTTCTAAAATAATTTTCCCCATAGTCTTAAAATGGTGACTGGTGACTTTTGACCTCCAATATCTGAGTCCATAGACCTAATTTTAATATTTCCGATCAGTTATGACCTGTAACTTGTGACACATTTGAGTCGATGGCAAAGGAGCTCCACTCGAATATATATATATATATATATATATATATTGTGAGACCAGAAATAGATCTCACATTTGATGAGACACTTTTATGTATAAATTTATGGTGGCCAAAACGGCGGACAAATCTTGTAGTCTGGCTGGCACCCTATCTTATCACTCCGTGAACCTAAAGGTCAGAAGACCATAATTTTAGGGGGCCATGACAGAGCGGCTGATCTGGCCCTTACGAGATGTGGAATGGTGCCATTGGGTAAAGGAGTAACCAATAAGCGCCAAATGGAAGAAAAGGAGGAGTTACCCCCCCCCCCAACAAGGGAACCACAGCCTGTGACCCGAGAATCAGGCAGACAACTATGGAATTTTGACTTAAAAGCATACCAGCAGACAACTATGGAATTTTGACTTAATAGCAGACTAGAAAAGAATTATGAAGGGATTTGACTTAAGAAGGACGTGAGCAGATTTGTGCAACTTGTGCACATATAGCTTGTACAACATGACTTAAAGAATTGTGCAAATGTTCCAAAAATACTGGCTAGATCTATATAATGTGTGAGTGCAATCAGATGTACGAGAAGGAGCCGCACACCAAAGAGTTACGGCGGGGCATATAACTGATGCAAGCATTTGATATATGATCAAAGCCCAAGACTAATTGGAAGGTATGTGCTCATTAACAATCACAGGTCATAGACACATGATCGTAATTTTAATAATTCTGGTCGCATATGTCCCCTCCGCCGCAATAATTATTGAGTATAATTGTTGTTAAGCATATAATTAATAATATGAATAATTGGTGTAATTAAATAATTTAGATTTGATGTTGTTAATAAATGCGTTATATGGGATGGATATATACAAGAAGAAATTTTGTTTTGTAAATCTGTGCCTGACCACACAAAGGGGGAATGTTTATTTGAGTCATTTATGGAAGCTACGAAAAGATTTAAAATAAATTGGGGAAAGCGCATAGCAATATGCAGTGATGGTGCTAAATCATTAACAGGTGTTAAAAGTAGCTTAGTCCAAAGGTTAAGAGCTATTATGCCAAGTGGGTGCACTGTTTTTGCATCGACAAGCCCTTGCCACCAAGAAAATGCCTGCTGAACTTCAACAAGTCCTAAAGGAAGCTGCAAAAATAGTGAATTTTATTAAAAGCAGACCTTTACAGTGCCGACTGTTGGAAAAACTTTGCTATGAAATGGATGCAATACATAAAGCGCTGCTGTTACATACGGAGGTACGATGGCTGTCCCGTGGGAAGGTTTTGAACAGGTTATTTGAGCTGCGATCTGAACTGCTGCTATTTCTACAAGATGCTAACCCACAACTAGCCGAATATTTTAGCTCCCCAACTTGGTTATTTCAACTCGCATACTTAGCAGACATATTTATGCACCTAAATGAGCTAAATGCAGAGCTACAAGGTCGAAATATAACTATACTCAAAGCACAAGACAAAATCAATGGATTTTTAAAGAAACTGAATGTTTATGCTGCTAGAGTCAAGAATTCTGATTTTGAAAACTTCCCCTTATGTTATGAATTTAAATGTTCCGTAATAGATACAGAAAAGGACATTGACTACGATTCCTTGTCTGATTTGATATCAACGCATATAACTGAACTTAGAAACCAAAGCATAAGCTACATTCCACTTGAAGAAAATGTGGGTTGTCAGTGGAAACTTTCAGAAGAACCCTTTTAATGAAAAAGCAGAAATTCCATCGCAACTTCATGATAAGTTGATAGAACTGTCATCAGATATCATTTTAAAACTGGAGTTTGCAAGTGAAGAAATTGATAAATTTTGGTTATCGAAAAGACGTGAATACCCTGGTTTGGTATCTGAAGTTTTAAGGAGTATCATACGCTTTGCCACGTCATATCTTTGCGAACTTAGCTTCTCGACCATGTTAAACTTTAAAACTAAACCAAGAAATCGTTTAGACCTGGAAAATGACTTGATTATGCGTGTGACAGGAATAGAACCAGACATTAAAAAAATTGTTAAATCGAAACAAACGCAAGTTTCTCATTAGCGTGTTGCAACGAAAACGTGCTAGTATTGAAATTACGTATTAACATTAAAAACGTTGGAGCGTATATTAAATAAGTTATTAAGTAAGATAACATATACTGATTTTTTTTTTCAAATCTAGTTGTAAAAATAGTGTATAATAAATAATTTATAAAATATTTTTGTATTTTTTTAAACTTCTTGCGACCCACCAGTTGAGAACCACTGTTTTAAATTATGCACGTTTTTCGTGTTAAATTTATTTTTATTTTTTGACGAATGTTGCCATTCCGCTGTTCAATTATGGTTGGCATAGTTCCATAGACATTTCCCTTTAAGTTCCCCCCCCCCACAATTTCCGTTAAATCAACATAATGAAGCCGTTAAATCAACACAATGGAGCCGTTAAATCAACATAATGGAGTCGTTAAATGAACATAATGGAGCCGTTTAATCAACATAATGAAAAACTTCTCGTAATTTTCCTCATATTTTCCAAAAGGACAATTAATTTTGATAATACTTTGGTTGATTAATAATAGTTTCTAATACAATAATACGTTGTTGAAGCTTCAAATTTTCATAATAAAATTGCTCCTCACTGCACAGTTGTTGAATGAAAACTGACATAACTTTAACAAAGAAGAAATGGCGACAAAACTAAAAGGTATTCCTTTTATGACACCTTATTTCACCCCTACCGATTTTCAATTCACAAACAGTTATGTCGAGCAGTTATGTTAAAAAAAACATTGAACTTTATATATGGAATTATCAGTAATTTAATGTATGGAGCAACATCTAGTCAGCTGGACATCGATGTTTTTTATCCTACTGAAACGTGATATCTCTACAATGTGACCTACATATCTACAATATGGCCTACACGAGCATAATGATTTTACGTATGCGAATTGACGATTTCAAGCATACAAATCCATGAATTTAAATACATACGCATAATAAGTACGCATAATAAGTATTGCAAATCTATGATATTATATCAAGTATTTTTTTAATATAAATAATATTAATTAAATATTATTATTGTTTTTAAAAAATATAAATAATTATTAATAAAATATTACCATTATTAAATATTATTATTATTATTATTTAAAAAATCTGATATGGACATCACATGACTTTCCGTATATAATGCAATGAATTTAATACTTTTACAGTTAAAATATTATTTTTATAGTAGATACTTATATATTCTTTCCAAGATAGTGAATTTTCTTCAATGAGTGGTCATTTTCATTGATTTAGAGTCATTTTCTATCCATTTGGCGAGATTTTCGTTAATTTGGCAACATTTAAAAATGTCGCCAAGTTGGCGACATTCCGTTAAATTTGTCGTCAAAATCTCGTCAAGCGTTATGGACAGAGAAATAACTTATTCTTACAGCAGATAAATGACTATTGGCGTTCAAATACAAAAGTATTACTCAAAGTATATTTTTTCCTGAATGGAACGAGCTAGTTCCACGAGAATGATGTCACCCAATTTAGCGCATGATATTACATATGAAAAGTGAACATGTTTCTCAATAGGAAATATTTTTTTTTATTTTATATGACTTTTTTTTTTTATAATTTTTTTTAAAAATGTGCAATACCTCGAGAACGGTTCGTATTAGCGTTCTAAAATTTATGTCAATCGTTTTCTAATGAAAAACTACATAAGAAATGTCTATTTGCGTAACTTTATTAGCGATTTTGATTTTTCAACGATTTTTTCAAAATTTCACGCAAAAATTCAGGGAGGTTCTGTACATTCGATTGCGTATAAAAACAATTGGCTCCCAGTGTTTATGGATCGTAATTTTTGTACCAAATTTCGTTCGAATCGGTCCATTCGTTCGTCAGTTATCGTCTCCACAGATTCACTGACCCCCCCCCCCCCCACACACACACACACACACAGACATCACTTCAAAAATGTTCGATTTGTGATCAGGGATGCTTGAAATGTGCTTTCCCGTCGAAAACTCGAATTCGAATTTTCGCCCCGGTCACAATTCTTTCCTTATACATTATTGTATATAAGGAAAGTAAAAATATAAAGGATATTAAAAATAAAACTAACGTTATGATTTTTAACAAATATTACAAAAAAGGAATTAGTTTCGATATTTTCATTTTTTTCCGTATAATATAAACGCTTTATCAGAATATCTGTTCAATATAAATCAATACATTCACTTTAAATCCTCTACAAATTCAAAGCAGTTACAAACAAAAATTCGAAAAACAGACTTCCGCCTTTACTAAATACTTCAATCTTTAAGAACCAAATCTTTAAGAACCAAATCTTTAAAAGCGCAGCGGAAGATGTTTTGATATCCGCAGTGGGCATAACAAAATCCGCAGAAGATTTCAAACTCCTAAACCCCAAAATTTTATAAACCTTTAAGCTGTTTGCGAAACAGAATATTTGGCGAATAGATTGCGGAAAACATAACATTTATTTACTAAAATTTAGAACGAAATACAGGCATATATATTTAAGTGTTCTTGGGAAATATTACTGTTTAATAAATCAAAATTAGTTTATTACTTTCCTTATATACATATAATGTATAAGGAAAGTATTGTGACGGGGTCGAAAATTCGAATTCGAGTTTTCAACAGGAGAGCACGTTTCAAGCATCCCTGTCCACGAATCAAACAGCTTTGAAGTGATGTCTGTCTGTGTGTGCGTGTGTGTGTAAGTATGTGTGTGTGTGTATCAGTGAGTCTGTGGAGACGATAACTGACGAACGAGCGGACCGATTTGAACGAAATTTGGTACAAAAATCACAATCCGTAAACGCTAGAAGACTATTGTTTTTATACGCAATCGAATGTTCAGAACCCCCCCTAAATTTTCGAGTGAAATTTTGAAAAAATCGTCAAAAAATCAAAACCGCTAATAAAGTTACGCAAATAGACATTTCTTATGTAACTTTTCATTAGAAAATGATTGACATAAATTTTAGAACGCTAACATGAGCCGTTCTTGAGATATTGCACATTTTTTTAAAAAATTATCAAAAAGTCATATACAATAAAAAAAATATTTCCTATTGAGAAACATGTTCAATTTTTATATGTAATACCATGCGATAAATTGGGTGACATCATTCTCGTGGATCTAGCTCATTCTTTTCATGAAAAAAAATAATTTGAGTAATACTTTTGTATTTGAACGCCAGTAGGCATTTTTCTGCTGTAAGAATAACATATTTCTCCGTCCATAACGCTTGGCGAGATTTTGGCGACGAATTTGGAGGAATGTCGCGAATTTGGCGACATTTTTAATTGTTGCCAATTAACAAAAATCTCGCCAAATTTGAAGAAAATTCAATATCTTAGAAAGAATATAAGTATCTACTATAAGAATAACATTTTTTTTAAATGTAAAAGTAGTAAATTCATTGCATTATATAAGGAAAGTCATGTGCTGCCCACATCAGATTTTTTAAATAATAAATAGTGTTTAAAGAATATCATTTAAAATGATATGCTATGTATAAATGTATTATTTAAATGTGCCCTTTTACTGTTAGATATTCCAAATGAAAATGTTTGTCCAGTGCATATTTTATTCAGGGAAATTTATCAGTTTTTGTGTATTGATTCATTATATAATTTGTTCTTAAAATAGGCAATAATATGATACAATATATTTGTTATTAGCATTTAAACCGTATATAATGACAGAAAATATTTGTTAAAAATCCAAAATAAAGTTAATGTGTAGACTTGAATTATTCCAACCGTCCCTTGCAATGACAGTGAAATACGTATATTAACCCCCTGATAATGTACATATTTAACTTTCACTGCAGAATTTACGTTCCCATGATTGCTTCGAAACAAGGCTTCTGAAAATCAAACCCACCCATGCACTATGTGTCAATCAACTGAAAATAATTAAGAATATTTGCTTTCTAGGCGATTTTGACTAATCAAAAAAATCTGATGTGGGCAGCACATGATTTCCTTATTTTCCTTTCCCTATGCCAAAAGTCCATTCAGAATTCGCCACTCGGTAAAACAAAAAACGATGGGAAACATTCTGCCGTATTTCATGTATTTATAATTGAGTTTATTTTGCTTATCACATAATATTTCGTTCCCAAATGCAAAATCAAAAATCTGATGTGGGCAGCACATGACTTTCCTTATATAATGTAATGAATTTACTACTTTTACAGTAAAAAAAATAGGTTTTTCTTATAGTAGATACTGATATTCTTTCCAAGATATTGAATTTTCGACAATCAGCCGTCATTTTCATTGATTTAGCGTCATTTTCATCCATTTGGCGAGATTTTCGTTAATTTGGCAACATTTCAAAAATTCCCCAAGTTGGCGGCATTCCGCCAAATTCGTCGCCAAAATCTCGCCAAGCGTTATGGACGAAGAAATAAGTTATTCTTACAGCAGACAAATGACTATTGGCGTTCAAATACAAACGTATTACTCAAAGTATCTTTTTTCATGAAAGGAACGAGCTAGATCGACAAGAATGATGTCACCCAATTTATCGTATGGTATTACATATGAAAAGTGAATATGTTTCTCAATAGGACATTTTTTATGTTTATTTTATATGACTTTTTGATAATTTTTTTGAAAAATGCGCAATATCTCGAAAACGATTCATGTTAGCGTTCTAAAATTTATGCCAATCGTTTTCTAATGAAAAATTACATAAGAATTGTTTATTTGCGTAACTTTGTTTGTGGTTTTGATTTTTTGACGATTTTTTCAACATTTCATTCGAAAATTTAGGGGGTTCTGAACATTCGATTGCGTATAAAAACAATAGGCTTCCAGTGTTTACGGATTGTGATTTTTGTACCAAATTTGGTTCGAATCGGTCCATGCGTTCGTCAGTTATCGTCTCCACAGACTCACTGACACACACACACATACTTTCACACACACACACAGACATCACTTCAAAAATGTTTGATTTGTGATCAGGGATGCTTGAAACGTGCTCTCCCGTCGAAAACTCGAATTCGAATTTTCGACCCCGTCACAATACTTTCCTTATACATTATGTATATAAGGAAAGTAATAGGTTTTTCTTATAGTAGATACTAATATTCTTTCCAAGATATTGAATTTTCGACAATTAGTCGTCATTTTCATTGATTTAGCGTCATTTTTATCCATTTGGCGAGATTTTCATTAATTTGGTAACATTTCAAAAAAGTCGCCAAGTTGGCGACATTCCGCCAAATTCGTCGCCAAAACCTCGCCAAGCGTTATGCACTAAGAAAAAGTTATTCTTACAGCAGATAAATGACTATTGGCGTTCAAATACAAAAGTATTATTCAAAGTATATTTTTTCATGAATGGAACGAGCTAGATCTACGAGAATGATATCACTCAATTTATCGCATGGTATTACATATGAAAAGTGAACATGTTTCTCAATAGGAATTTTTTTCTTTTATGTGACTTTTTCATAATTTTTTTGAAAAATGCACAATATCTCGAGAACGGTTCATGTTAGCGTTCTAAAATTTATGCCAATCGTTTTCTAATGAAAAATGACATAAGAAATGTCTATTAACGTAACTTTATTAGCGGTTTTGATTTTTTGACGATTTTTTCAAAATTTCATTCGAAAATTTAGGGGGGTTCTGAACATTCGATTACGTATAAAAACAATAGGCTTACAGTGTTTACAGATTGTGATTTTTGTACCAAATTTGGTTCGAATCGGTCCATTCGTTCGTCAGTTATCGTCTCCACTGACACACACACACACACATACTTTCACACACACACACACACACACACACAGACATCACTTCAAAAATGTTTGATTCGTGATCAGGGATGCTTGAAACGTGCTCTCCCGTCGAAAACTCGAATTCGAATTTTCGACCCCGTCACAATACTTTCCTTATACATTATGTATATAAGGAAAGTAATAGGTTATTCTTATAGTAGATACTTAATTTCTTTCCAAAATATTGAATTTTCGTCAATAAGTCTTCATTTTCATTGATGTATCGTCATTTTTATCCAATTGGTGAGATTTTCGTCAATTTGGCAATATTTAAAAAAGTCGCCATGTTGGCGACATTCCACCAAATTCGTCGCCAAAATATCGGCAAGCGTTATGGACGAAGAACTAATGTAGTAGTTAATAGACATAGTAGTAATACAATAGTAGTAATACATAGTTAATACAATATAGTAGTTAGCAGTCATTCTTATAGTAGTTAAATGACTATTGGAGTTCAAATACAAATTATTACTCAAAGTATCTTTTCTCATGAATGGAAAGAGCTAGATCCACGAGAATGATGTCCCCAAATTTATCGCGTGATATTACACATGAAAAGAGAACATGTTTCTTAAAAGTTAATATTTTTTTCAATTTATGGGATATTTTGATACATTTATTTGAAAAATGTGCAATATCTCTAGCAAGGTTCATGATAACGTTCTAAAGTTTATGTCAGTTTATGTCAATCGTTTTCTAAGGAAAAATTACATAAGAAATGTCTATTTGCGTAACTTTATTAAATATTTAGATTTTTTGATTATTTTTTCAAAATTTCACTCGAAAATTTAGGAAGGTTCTGGACATTCGATTGTGTTTAAAAACAATAGACTTCCAGTATTCACGGATTGTAATTTTAGTACCAAATTTCATTCGAATCGCTTCATTCGTTCGTGAGTTATTTTCTTCACAGGCTCACTGACACGCACACACAGAAAAACAGAGAGACACATATACTTTTACATACGCACACACGCACACATACTTTCACACAGGCACACACGCACACACACACACACACACACACACACACACAGACATCACCTCAAAAACGCCTGATTCTTGATCAGGGATGCTTGAAACGTGCTCTCCCGTCGAAAACTCGAATTCAAATTTTCACGTTTCAAGCATCCCTGATCACGAATCAAACATTTTTGAAGTGATGTCTGTGTGTGTGTATGTGTGTGTGAGTGTGTGTGTGTGTGTGTGTGTGTGTGTGTGTGTGTGTGTGAAAGTATGTGTGTGTGTCAGTGAGTCTGTGGAGACGATAACTGACGAACGAATGAACCGATTCGAACCAAATTTGGTACAAAAATCACAATCCGTAAACACTGGAAGCCTATTGTTTTTGTACGTAATCGAATGTTCAGAACCCCCCTAAATTTTCGAATGAAATTTTGAAAAAATCGTCAAAAAATCAAAACCGCTAATAAAGTTACGCAAATAGACATTTCTTATGTAATTTTTCATTAGAAAATGATTGGCATAAATTTTAGAACGCTAACATGAACCGTTCTCAAGATATTGTACATTTTTCAAAAAAATTATGAAAAAGTCACATAAAAAAAAAATTCCTATTGAGAAACATGTTCACTTTTCATATGTAATACCATGCGATAAATTGAGTGATATCATTCTCGTGGATCTACCTCGTTCCATTCATGAAAAAATATACTTTGAATAATACTTTTGTATTTGAACGCCAATAGTCATTTATCTGCTGTAAGAATAACTTTTTTCTTAGTGCATAACGCTTGGCGAGATTTGAGCGACAAATTTGGCGGAATGTCGCCAACTTGGCGACTTTTTTGAAATGTTGCCAAATTAATGAAAATCTCGCCAAATGGATAAAAATGATGCTAAATCAATGGAAATGACGACTAATTGTCGAAAATTCAATATCTTGGAAAGAATATTAGTATCTACTACAAGAAAAACCTATTTTTTTACTGTAAAAGTAGTAAATTCATTACATTATATAAGGAAAGTCATGTGTTGCCCACATCAGATTTTTTGCATTATAAATATTTTTTCATTTATTATGAAATCAGCAATTAAAATACAATTTATGCAAAGTATAAGAAAAACTTGAGCAACCTAGATAAGCACAAAAAATGATAATGCAGCGTATCCTCGAAACAGCATACAGCTGTTTCGGGGATACGCTGGATCCTCTTCGTCAGTCCAAGAAAACGAAGAAGTAGAGAAAGAGTGCAAGAAAGAGTGTATGCTGCGTCGTCATTTTATTTGTACTTATACATGTTGCTTAAGTTTCCCTTATGAATTGTAAAGTGTTGTACAAAGGAAAAAAGCAAATTTAGCCTACGTGTTACATTTAGATGCAAGCGTTATAAATGAATTATCTGGCATTCTAAATAGAGGGCTTAAAAATATGTCTCATCAAGACAGGGGTGCTTAAATGGAAGAATTCAAAAAATAGGTTGGAAGAGGATACTGATAAAGCGTCAATGACAAAGCGTCAATGATAAAGGGTCAATGATAAAGCGTTTAACATTAATTCAGTGATTCGATTACACCGTAAAACATTTCTTTAGATTTCTTTACTTCTAAATAAGTCCTTTTCTTTTATAAAACACAATGATTTCCGGAGCCAGAAAACTCTGACCAAGAACCCTTCTCAAACGAAAAGTCACAAATGCCAGCATTTTACCTATATGAAACTTTCTGTGAGCTGCAAGGCACACCTGTGTTGAAACGGTTCGCTCGCTGGTTTTCGGATCCATAGGAGCCGGGTTTAAATTTCTGGCACTGATGGAGGGCGGGAGTAGTTCTGATGTACCTAAAAAAAAACAATACAGAATTAAAATAATGGAATCCAAGTAAATCTGAGAGCTGTAAGCATTGATGGGAAAAAAAATTCATGTAAAATTCTGCATGAAAGGCTTTCACATTCTTGTTGGGAAGCTGAATTTTCTGATTCCTTCTAGTCATCTGGATGAATATTATTTACAGTTTAAGGGAGGAGATATGTGACCGATTTAAGTTAATTTACCTTGTAAAGAACCTTGCTGCCCCACTCAGGGAATCAATCCTGGATATACGAACTGTACAGCAGAAATTCTACGGTTGAGCTAGTGGGGCGATATTGCAAGCACTTATCTTTAACGTGTTCTCTGCATTCTCCACCATCTAATATCACATTGGCATGCAATTGACAATCTGACTGACTACCTGATGCTATTACTTTCCTTATATACATAATGTATAAGGAAAGTATTGTAACGGGGTTGAAAATTCGAATTCGAGTTTTTGACGGGAGAGCACGCTTCAAGCATCCCTGATCACGAATCGAGCATTTTTGAGATGTTGTCTGTGAGTGTGTGTCAGTGAAACTGTTGAGACAATATCTCACGAACGAATGGCGCGATTTGAATGAAATTTGGTACAAAAATCACAATCCGTGAATGCTGGAATCCTATTGTTTTCAACAGGATTGTTGTTTAAACAGCTTATTGTTTAAAACAGGATCGAATGTTCAGAACCCCCCTAAATTTTCGAGTGAAGTTTTGAAAAAATCATCAAAAAATCAAAACCCCTAATAAAGTTACAGAAATAGACATTTCTTATGTAATTTTTCCTTAGAAAACGATTGACATAAATTTTAGAACGCTAGCACGAACCGTTCTCGAAATATTGCACATTTTTAAAATAAATTTATCAAAAATTCCCATAAATTAAACAAAATATATTAACTATTACGAAACATGTTCACTTTTCATATGTAATATTACGTGATAAATGTGGTGACATCATTCTCGTGGATCTAACATGTTCCATTCACGAAAAAAGATATTTTGAGTAATAATTTTGTATTAGAAAGCCAATAGTCATTTATCTGTTGTAAGAATAACATACATCATTCTCGTGGATCTAACATGTTCCATTCACGAAAAAAGATATTTTGAGTAATAATTTTGTATTTGAAAGCCAATAGTCATTTATCTGTTGTAAGAATGACATATTTCTCCATCCATAAAGCTTAGCGACATATTTTGGCGACGAATTTGACGGAATGTCGCCAACTTGGCGACTTTTTTAAATGTTGCCAAATTAATGAAAATCTCGCCAAATGGATAAAAATGACACTATGTCAATGAAAATTACGACCAATTGAAGAAAATTTAATATCTTGGAAAGAATATAAGTATCTTCTATAAGAATAACATTTCTTTAACTATAAAAGTAGTAACTTCATTGCATTATATAAGAAAAGTCATGTGCTGCCCACATCAGGTTTTTTTTTTACTTCAGGTTAGCTTTCTGTTACTACTATTTTTACCCAGGTAATTATCCTGCGTGATTGTTTTTCTCTAGCTTTGAAATTGGCCCCTCCATATCTCAGAGTTCACTGGATCCGTGCTAGTCGTACTGGGTCACTTTCAGACCTCTGACATATTTTCACTAACCTACAGGGTTAATTCGTTCGTGCGAAATTGTAAAAAATCTGATGTGGGCAGCACATGACTTTCCCTGCAGACTTTTATCCCCGTGCTCGTTATTTTAATTAAATTTATTTCACTTTTAATTCAATTTTCGTTCTCATTTGGTAACTGGACTTATTTTCAAAGGTGGTGTAGAGAAAATACGAAAAAACTAAACTATCTCGAGAAACGGCTAGTCCTGGTGTAATGGGGTTGGTCTTATTCTTTTCTTCGCTAAAATTTACGTGTAAAACATACATTTAATGGATATGTATATTTGAGCATACGTAGTTTTTACTTTCCTTATATGCATAATGTATAAGGAAAGTATTGTGACGGGGTCGAAAATTCGAAATCGAGTTTTCGACGGGAGAGCACGTTTCAAGCACCCCTGATCACGAATCAAACATTTTTGAAGTGATGTCTGTGTGTGTGTGTGTGTGTGTGTGTGTGTGTGTGTGTGTGTGTGTGTGTCAGTGAGACTGTGGAGACGATAACTGACGAACGAATGGACCGATTCGAATCAAATTTGGTACAAAAATCACAATCTGTAAACACTGGAAGCCTATTGTTTTTATACGCAATCGAATGTTCAGAACCCCCCTAAATTTTCGAATAAAATTTTGAAAAAATCGTTAAAAAATCAAAACCACTAATAAAGTTACGCAAATAGACATTTCTTATGTAATTTTTTATTAGAAAACGATTGACATAAATTTTAGAACGCTAACACGAACCGTTCTCGAGATATTGTACATTTTTCAAAAAATTATCAAAAAGTCATATAAAATAAAAAAAATATTTCCTATTGAGAAACATGTTCACTTTTCATATGTAATACCATGCGATAAATTGAGTGACATCATTCCCGTGGATCTAGCTCGTTCCATTCATGAAAAAAGATACTATGAATAATACTTTTGTTTTTGAACGCCAATAATCATTTATCTGCTATAAGAATAAGTCGCCAACTTGGCGACTTTTTGAAATGTTGACAAATTAATGAAAATCTCGCCAAATGGATAAATATGACGCTAAATCAATGAAAATGACGACTCATTGTCGAAAATTCAATATCTTGGAAAGAATATTAGTATCTACTATAAGAAAAACCTATTTTTTTACTGTAAAAGCATAAAATGCATTACATTATATAAGGAAAGTCATGTGGTGCCCACATCAGATTTTTTATTTTAGATTTTGAAGATTTTTGCGAGCCATTTTGGAAAAAAAAGGGGGCAGGTTATTTTTTTTTTCGAATCATACCAAAATCTAATCAGCACCAAGGTAATCCACAAGCAACTTATCTACTGAATTTTGTGAAATTCAGTCCATTAGTTTTTCAGCTAAAGTGGATACAGGCTTTTGCTGGCCAATTCGCAAAGAAAGGCAGGTTCTTTTATACCGAATCGTACCCAAAACTAATCAGCAACAGATTCGGCCACAAGTGACTTACCAAATTTTATGAAATTCTGTCAATTAGTGTTTTAGTTAGAGTGGATACAAAATCTGCACAGACAGACAGACAGACGCCACGTTAAAAATAGTTTTTTCATATTCTAGAGGTCTTGAAACGTGTAGATTCCGTCGAAAATTCGAGTTGTGATTTTTGGCATGATTCCAATACTTTCCCTATACATTACCATGTATTGCAGGGAGAGTAATAACCTTGCAGCCCTAACCAGGAATCGAACCCTAGATCTCCGAACTGGCCAGCCGACTCTCTACTATTGAGCTACTGGGACGATATTTCAAACTCTTATCTTTGAAGTGGACTCTGCAACCTGTAGTTTCAATACCCAAATCACAAAATTCATTTCATACCATTTGCTTAAAAGCAATCAAAATGTATTGATTTGAAAAATCTGAAATATGATAATGCTCTTTCTGGAAATAATTCTCTAGAGAGAAATTGGAAGAAGCATTCTGTGAAATTTAATGAAATTTGAATTAGATATATTTTGCTTATGGAATTTTACATGCAGTTTTTCGTTCCATAATGTGAAAAGAAAAAATTAAATGTTTTTACAGATTAAATACTGCTCAATAAATTACTAAATATTGTAAGAAACAGTAAAACAAATTTAACTTCCGTACCACAATTGAATACAAATGTCAAGGAACTTGCAGGCGTTTTTTGTAAAGGGACTTAATCTTTAAAACAGGGGTATTTAAACGGTGATTTGTCTTCTAAAATAAGGTCGGAAGGGAATACTGGGGAGGGATGAAGGGCTCCCAAGTACAGTATATTAAAAGATAAGCCTTTGCATTAAAAATTTACATTTGTCAGAAATGATTATTGTTTTATTATTATTGAATGTGCTGATTTTTTAAAGCTATTCTCCAAAATTCCTTCAAAAAGTGGGGGGTTTCCGATTAAACATTGTGTTTGCCCCAGTATTCACCGGTATTATTAATCGTACCAAATTATATTCGAGATACTTTATTCGTTCATAAGATATTGCATTCACAGAATCATTGATACACAAATACACACGCACTAACATACATACATACACACATACACACCAACATACATATGCACTAGCATACATACATGCATACTAGCATGCGTACACACATACACACTCATATATAAACACACATGCACTAACATACAGACATACTCAGACATCACCTCAAAAACATTCGATTTGAGTTCAGAGATGATTAAAATGTGCTCTTTCAACAGAAAGTCGAATTCGAATTTTCGACCCGATCATAATACTGTCTCTATACATTATACTTTGTAGAGAAAGAAATAATTAAAAAACTGTTCGGAATTTTTAAAAAGTAACTCCAATGAATCTCGAAACCTGATTTTAACTACAAGTGTACCGAATTTCTTAGCTGTAGGTTGTTTAGATATTCTGCTACACCGTGTATTAGAAAACTATTACAAACTACTACAGACTATTACAAAAATTAACTAATGAATGGAACGAACTAGATACGCGTCAGTGTTCTTGGCAGATCTATTGCGTGATATTGCATATGAAAAGTGAACATATTTGATAATACTTACGTTTTTTATTTTATGTAATTTTTGTGGAAAATGTATTTGAAAGATGCACAGCATCTCAAGAATGGTTCAAGCTAGCATTCTAAAAGTTGTGTCATTTGTTTTCTGAGGAAAAAATAGTATCAAAAGTTGTTAGATCTGTTGCGTGATATTGCATATGGAAAGTGAAAATATTTGATAATACATTCTCTTTTATTTTATGTAATTTTTGTGAAAAAATTATTTGAAAGATGCACAACACCTCAAAAATGGTTTATGCTAGCATTCTAAAATTTGTGTCATTTGTTTTCTGAGGAAAAAATTGTATCAAATGTTGTTAGCAGATCTGCTGCGTGATATCGCATATGGAAAGTGGACATATTTGATAATACTTACTTTTTTATTTTATGTAATTTTTGTGAAAAATTTATTTGACAGATGCATAGCATCTCAAAAACAGTTCAAACTAGCATTCTAAAATTTGTGTCATTCGTTTTATGATTAAAACATTGTATCAAATGATAATTTATTTAACAATATTTACGGTTCTGATTATTTATGATCTTTCCAATAATTCTATCAAAAATTGTACAAGGTTTGGAGAACGTTTCATGCTAAAATTATGCAATTTTTATTATTCATTTTCTAATTTAAAAATTACGTCTGAAATAACTGTTTAATTATCATTACTAAAGATCTTGATTTTTTTAAAGAATTTTCAAAAATCCGTTCGCATATTAGGTGTATATTCTGAGCATTCGATTACGTTTAAAAGCAATAGGGTTTTAGTATTAAATGATTGCAATAATCGTACCAAATTAGCTTTGAAATTATTTATTCGCTAACATCCACAGGTTCATGGACACATACCTACACTCCCATGCATCACTTCCAAACGTTCGATTCTCATTCAGAGATGCTTAAAACGAGGTATATCGTCGAAAACACAAAATAAAATTTTCGACCCCCGTCACATTGCTTTTTTCATATGCACTATGATACGTATGTAGGGGAAACAAAAACTGCCTAATTAAGAATTTTTGCAAACATTTTACGAACTAGAGCTAATGGAAAGATGAATAATGGAACGAAATCTGATGGAAAAATCGCTAATAGAACGAAAGCTGATGGAAAAGTTGCTAATAGAACAAAAGCTGATGGAAAAGTTGCTAATAGAACGAAAGCTGATAGAAAGAGTGCTAATAGAATGAAAACTGATAGATAGATCGTTAATAGAACGAAAGCTGATAGAAAGATCGCTAATAGAATAAAAGCTGATGGAAAGATCGCTTATAGAACGAAAGCTAATGAAAACATCGCTAAAAGGACGAAAGCTGGTAGGAAAACGTGTTCAATTATTATAGGATCCGTCAGTTGTTAAATAATCACCAGCTTTCTTATAATGCAAATTGCAAAATATCTTCGTTACATCAGTATAAAAGTTCTAAGCGCCAACAAATATAAATTGTAACAATACAAAATATTCATCATGGGTATCACTGTATGTAATTTTTAACTGCCCCCTCCTCCAGTATATTCCAATAGGCTCACGTATAGGCAATTATATACTGTATCTTCTTTCATGTAGAGACCAAGAATAAATTTGTAAGCTTACCCGAGTTCATCAACTTTAAGTGCTCTCCAGTGCTAGAGTAATCTAAAACATACATTTCGCAATTAAACGTATTGATTTTTCTCGTTCTTTGAACATACAGATCTCGGTATTATGAAGATCCGTTAACGTAGTTCTCTGCGTCAATTCTATTGATATTTGGAACATTTATGCTTAAGAATGAATGTATTTACCATAGACTATACTCCCAAATGTGAATCCAGGGTTCGAATTAACCTAACTGGGGCATAGGGCAGATATTCCTCTGCCTCCCCCCCCCCCCAACGCTATCTCTACGTCTCGACACATGGAATGCAAAACAACATATTTCATAAGCATAACTGCATGCTAAAAAAATCTGATGTGGGCAACACATGGCTTTCCTTATATAATACATTGAATTTACTACTTTTACAGTAAAAAAATATATTATTTTTATAGTAGATATTTATATTCTTTCCAAGATATTGAAATTTCGTCAATAAGTCGTGATTTTCATTGATTTAGCGTCATTTTTATCCATTTGCAGAGTTTTTCGTTAATTTAACATTTAAAAAGGTCACCAAGTTGACGCCATTCCACCAAATTCGTCTTATCCAAAATCTCGCTAAGCGTTATGGACGGAGAAATAAGTTATTCTTACAGCAGATAAATAACTATTGGAGTTCAAATACAAAAGTATTACTCAAAGTATCTTTTTCATGACTGGAACGAGCTAGATGCACAAGAATGATGTCATCAAATTTATCGCATGGTATGACATATGAAAAGTGAGCAGGTTTCTCAATAGGAATTTTTCTTTATTTTATATGACGTTTTGATAATTTTTTTGAAAATATGCAATATCTCGTGAACGGTTCATGTTAATGTTCTAAAATTTATGTCAATCATTTTCTAATGAAAAATTACATAAGAAATGTCTATTTCCGTAACGTTATTAGAGGTTTTGATTTTTTGACGATTTTTTCAGAATTTCACTCGAAAATTCAGGGAGTTCTAAACATTCGATTGCGTATAAAACCGATAGGCTTCCAGTGTTTACGGATTCTAATTTTTGTACCAAATATCTTTCTAATCGGTCCATTCGTTCGTCAGTTGTCGTCTCCACAGACTCACTGACACAAACACACACACACACACACGCAGACATCAATTCAAAAATGTTCGATTCGTGGTCAGGGATGCCTGTAACGTGCTCTCCCGTTGAAAACTAGAATTCGAATTTTCGACCCCGTCATAATACTTTCCTTATACATTATTGTATACAAGAAAAGTAAAACAGTTTATCGAATGAAGTTCTTACATATTTTAATGGAATTTAAATTACTGGCAACTTCCCATCACAGCCAAGACGCTAGCATGTTCCAGATCTTAAATCAGTGAATTCCTATACTATTTTGAGGTGAACCGCTGAAAAAATATAAAGGGTATATTTATCTCTACTAAACCCTTCGTACAGTGTTTATAAAGCGATGCATTTGTAACAAAATTAAATAATAGCATAGTATAAAAGTACAAAATATACGTAGCATAATACAAAATATACTTACTATCATATTGCAAGAAAATACTTTCTCGTTTTAAGATTGTTATAACTTGTATTACATAGATTTATATAATAAAAAGCAAAAGATTGAAATAATTAGTGCGGGATTACGAGAGTATATTATATTGTATGTGTCAAATAATACATACACTTAACAACAAATATTCCATGTCTGTATGTTATTTCATGTCTGTATGTCAACAAGTATTTCATGTCTGGTGCCATATAATTGCTTTTAAAGTTATCAATAATTTTAAATCCAGTTATAACACACAAGTACCCTAAAAGATTAATATAACTTACTAAAATTAACAAAATTTATATATATACACATACATTTTTTAATTTTGTTTTTTGCAAAACAATCAATCCAATCACTATAATCAATTTCTTCAGGAAGCAGTCTTAATTTTTTACTTTCCTTATATACATAATGAATAGGGAAAGTATTGTAACGGGGTCAAAAATTCGAAATCGAGTTTTCGACTGGAGAGCACGTTTCAAGCATCCCTGATTACATTACGAATCAAACGTTTTTGAAGTGATGTCTGTGTGTGTGTGTGTGTGAAAGTATGTGTGTGTATGTGTGTGAAAGTATGTGTGTGTATGTGTGTGAAAGTATGTGTGTGTGTCAGTGAGTCTCTGGAGACGATAACTGACGAACGAATGGCCCGATTCGAACGAAATTTAGTACAAAAATCACAATCCGTAAACACTGGAAGCCTATTGTTTTTATGCGGAATCGAATGTTCAGAATCCCCCTAAATTTTCGAATGAAATTTTATAAAAATCGTCAAAAAATCAAAACCCTCTAATAAAGTTACGCAAATAGACATTTTTTATGTAATTTTTCATTAGAAAACGATTGACATAAATTTTAGAACGCCAACATGAACCGTTCTCGAGATATTGCACATTTTTCGAAAAAATTATCAAAAAGTTATATAAAATGAAAAAAAATATTTCCTATTGAGAAACATGTTCACTTTTCATATGTAATACCATGCGATAAATTTGGTGACATCATTCTCGTGGATCTAGCTCGTTCCATTCATGAAAAAAGATACTTTGAGTAATGCTTTTGTATTTGAACGCCAATAGTAATTTATCTGCTGTAAGAATAACATATTTCTCCATCCATAACGTTTGGCGAGATTTCGGCGGCGAATTTGGCGGAATGTCGCCAACGTGGCGACATTTTTAATTGTTGCCAAATTAACAAAAATCTCGCCAAATTGATAAAGGTGACGCCAAATCAATGAAAATGACGACTAATTGAAGAAAATTCAATATTTTGGAAAGAATATAAGTATCTACTATAAAAATAACATTTTTTTTAACTCTAAAAGTAAATTCATTGCATTATATATTGGAAAGTCGTGTGTTGCCCACATCAGATTTTTTGATATTGTAGTTATTTTATCTGATGTTTACAAAAGATGCAGATTCCCAGAGCCCGGCACACCAAACATAATTACTCACAGATGTAAATAAAACGGGAAAAAACAAAGCAGTAACAAATAATAAATAACATAGTATCGAAAAGTACATAAGAAACACCAAACAGAGAGTAAAACAGGAATATAGATAAAAGAATAGATATTTTATTTTCCAAAACCTTTGGTGTTTATTTAATTTTTTAATGCCACTAAATTTCATAGTATTGTATATTAATAATAACTTTTAGCGTTTTGGATGAAATTATTGCAATCTTTCGCCGTTAGTATCACTTTGCCTCATAACTTGTTACATTGGTTGTCTTTATTTAGTTATTATAATTTTTTTTAGTAACAAAAATTCATTCAAACATTTGGCGATCAAAACATTTGGCGATAAACGTTTGATAGTGTTTAAAACCAAATAGATTCCAGTATTCGCTGATAGTAAAAATCATACCAAATTACGTTCGAAGCGCATCTCCGATATCGAATCCACAGACTCAAGAACACACACATGCACACAGATATTATATCAAAGTTCAATTCAATTTCAGGGATGCTTAAAGCGCGATCTTCCGTCGAAAACTCGAATTCGAATTTTCACCTCGTTACAATACTTCCCCTATGCATTATATTATGTGTGTAGGGAAAGTAGAAATATGTAGGGGAAGAAGAAATATTCTTTAGAAAATGAGTTTTTCATTAAGTATGTTTGCCCGGCTTCCTCTACGGTTTCACTGTTGACACTGCAGATGTTAATTTGCGAGATTGGCTGAATTCATCATCTTTAAGTGCTTGCCAATGCAGGCCAGAAATTTAGAACATACATTATACGATTAGGCATTTATTTTGACTTTACTTTTAAAACAGAGATGCTTAAACTGCAATAATACCCGAGAATTTAATGAAAATTTCGTGAAATGTTCTTTTTATAAGTTCTGAAATTACTTAATTAAAAAGTGCGCTGGTGTGTATGTATGCCTTTCAGCTGCGTTAATTCAAGAACGAAAGGCCATCAAATTGTGCGTATAGATATATTGCGGAGAAGCTAAAACTTAAAAATATTATAATTTGCATAATTAATAGATGAATTAGTTCAAATTAAAGATGTTAATAAATGTTGATGTTATCTCTTTCTCATTACAGAACCAGTTAAAAGTGGCCAAACGATGGTGGAATTCAATACAAAATGATGATAGTATAAGACCTACTACATGTATAATAATACATGTAGCAGGTAATAAAACATTATGTTTTAACACAAATCAGCTGACTCATATACATGTATATAAGTCTTACACATATATAAGATTCATTATACATGTAGTTAGTAATAAAATAGTAGTTTTAACAAAAATCAGCTGAATCATATACACACATATAAATCTTATAATACACGTATAAAACTCATTATACATGTAGTATGTGATAAAATAGTATGGTTTAACACAAAATTAGCTGGCTCATATACATGTATATAAGTGTTTTAATACACGTATAAAACTCATTATACTTATAGTATATAATAAAATAGTAATTTTAACGCAAATCAGATGACTCATATACAAGTATATAAATCTTATAATACATATATAAGACTCATTATACATGTAGTATGTAATAAAATAATATGTTTTAACACAAATTAGCTGAATGCCTGGAATGAATCATATTGACTGCATTTATGCCAAAACAAATATGTTTTCTTTAATTAAGAAAATTAAACACTTGACTACAAATTAAACATACAGTCACAAATTATTTAATATTATTGTTGTTATTATTATATTATTATTATTATTATTATTATTGCATAATGCAGTACTTGGTCTTTCGATACATATATTACTTTACCTGCAACACATTGTATTGTATAGGGAAAGCATTGGAATCATGCCAAAAATCGCAACTCGAGTTTTCGACTGATATATATGTTTTTGGACCTCTCGAACACGAAATAACTATTTTTAGCGTGACGTCTTTGTGTGTCTGTCTATTTATCTGTCTATCCGTTTATTGTTTCTGTGTGTATCCACTCTAACTGAAAACTTAATTGACCGAATTTCTTAAAATTTGGTATGTAAATCCCTTGTAGGAGACCCTAGTGCTGATTAGATTTTGGTGCGATTCGGAGTAAAAGAGCCCGCCTTTTTTGCAAAATAGCATGTAAAAATTGCCATTTCATGCTATTGCATTATCCACTCTAGCTGAAGAACTAATAGATCAAATTTCATCAAATTTGGTAGATAAGTCACTTGCGGATTACTCTGGTGCGGATTAGATTAGATTTTGTTACAATTCTGAAAAAAGGAATCAGCCATTTTTTTGCGAGATGGTCCCCCAAAATTGTCAAAAATAAAAGACTACGTATTCTCAAATATATCAATTAAATGCTTGTTTTATACGTAATTTTTTACAATGAAAGGAATAAGACCAACCCCATTACTTTAGGACGAGCTGTTCTCGAGATATTGTAGTTTTTCACATTTGTGTTACGCCGGTTTCGAGCATCAGTCCAGTTACCAAATAAAAAATAAAGCTACATAAAAAGTTGGTATTCATTGTAATTTCAAATATGTATGGATGGTATTTTGAGAAATTGAACTCAATTTAATGAATTGTTGAAGAAACAAAGGGAACGTGAATATGAGTCTGCAGCGAAAGTTATGTGCTGCCCACATCAGATTTTAATCTATTAGGTTCAGAGGCATAAACGACCAAAGTGTTTACATATTTCGTAACGCTCTTGCCGTTACAGAAACTCAGGAATAAATACATTTCGCTCAATAGTTCAAATACAATATCGTCAGTGAATTTTAATTGCTATCCAAAATTTACAAAGCAAGTTTTATTTTAATTTCAAAACACCAATTTACAGACAAATGTCTCATTAACAAATATTTGTTTTTATGATTCAGTGATTAAATAAATCAGCTGTTGATTTACCATTAGTTTTTCCGCTTTATACAGTTATAAATTGAATTAGAATTCCTTGTAGACTCGTAACCTTAACCTAGTTGGAGAGACGCCCAATCACCGGAAGAGAAGGTTTGACTTCTTCTGTTTTGATTGTAGCTCGGTTTTGAATTTTGGAATGAAGCCATTTACCTTTAAGTTTAATTAAATTTACACTCTATTTTACTTTTCAACAGTACATACGTAAGGAAAGTACTTTAACATATCGACGATTTGAAACGCCCATAAATGTAGTGCAGAACCAACAAAGTGACCATAATATCTTCTATGACATTGATGGCAGTAAATGTTCGCACTCCTAATTTTGACCTAAGTAGCAATACAGAAATTGTATCAAATATAAAGCTATAGGACTGCGTTTCTAAGTTTTTATTTATCACTTGATATAATAATCACTGACTGGTGTTGTTGTTGTTGTTGAGACCCAGACCGTTCGACCTACCAAAAAGGTGTAAGGCAACTGTTTGGACGGCCTGGAAGAGCCACCTGTCGTACGGCGTGCAGGACATTTTGTAATTTCAATTACGGATGCCAACCAAAATAATGACCTATTTAAATGCTGCAGAGGGAACCAATGGCAATCCAAACATAAATAAGCAGCGCGCATCCCCTCCATCAGAACAACCAATCAAAAGAAGAGGTATGACACTACAAGGTGAAAAGAAAAAAGTGTTTTCAAGAATGTTCTAGAAGTTTCCACGAGATTCAATTCCGACGGAGTCCTAGACGCACCTGATGTTTTTTAGCGGTATTCAAAAATATCTCCTGCGATCGCGCAAAGATACGCGGATCGGCAAAAATGTGATGTGTGAACTAAATATGAGCACAGTGAAATAGTGGCGTATTAAAATGTTATACGCAGGCTTCCAATATAGTGTTGGCTACATTAACTATCGAGGTACAAGCAAACATAAGGTATGGATATGTTTCATCTGTTATAATGATTAAGTAAGGCACACAATTCATAGTACCCCTATCGTGTAATTAATAATAAGGTCGTACGAACCTATCGCAATAACGAGCTCATGTATTGAAACTAAATGAACTACTCAGATTTTCGGTAAATAATAGTAATTAATGTGTTCGAAATATATGTGTCGTGTAAATTATATGTTGTAAATGTATGTGTTGATTAAATGTTGTTAAAGACATATGTGTCCAGAAGGATTTAGGATTAAATTTAATAATCAAGATCTCTCTACATGTATATATACGAAAGTAAATATTAAAGTAATTGATTAAATTTAGATAAGAGTATTTATTGATATTTTGTGTGTTCGTCTCTCCAGCTTGAGAACCTGGAGCTTACATCCTCCACCCTTAGTGTCGGCATCATAGGTAAGTTCTATAGTAATAATTTTGATAAGGAAATTTTACCTTATGACACCACCCAATTTTGACCGGAACCCAGTGGAGGAGTCATTGACTGGTGTTGATACCCAGACCGTCCGACCTACCAGAAAGGTGTAAGGTAACTGTTTGGATCATTGACTGGTGTTGTTGTTGAGACCCAGACCGTCCGACCTACCAGAAAGGTGTAAGGTAACTGTATGGACGGCCGGGAAGTGCCACCCAATTTAGACCGGAACCCAGTGGGGGAGGCATCCACAGGGACCGTACCCTCCTTCCCCTACCACCAACCTCTCGGAAGGACTTACGGACCCACATGTTTAACGTGATCGTACTCCGCATGAACACGGCGGCATTTGTGGTAGCGTGCAAATCTAGCGCGCAAACCACGGGGATACCGCACCCGAGATGGCCAACAGCACGCGGTGTTCCGAGGTAGCCCATCATTGACTGGTGTTGTTGTTGTTGAGACCCAGACCGTCCGACCTACCAGAAAGGTGTAAGGTAACTGTTTGGACGGCCGGGAAGTGCCACCCAATTTGGACCGGAACCCAGTGGGGGAGGCATCCACAGGGACCGTACCCTTCTTCCCCTACCACCAACCTCTCGGAAGGACTTTCGGACCCACATGTTTAACGTGATCGTACTCCGCATGAACACGGCGGCAGTTTTGGCAGTGGCTGGAATCGAACCCGGGCCTACCGAGTGCAACTCCAGCGCGCTAACCAATGGGCTACCGCGCCCCTCATTGACTGGTGTTGTTGTTGTTGTTGAAACCCAGACCGTCCGACCTACCAGAAAGGTGTAAGGTAACTGTTTGGACGGTCGGGAAGTGCCACCCAATTTAGACCGGAACCCAGTGGGGGAGGCATCCACAGGGACCGTACCCTCCTTCCCCTACCACCAACCTCTCGGAAGGACTTTCGGACCCACATGTTTAACGTGATCGTACTCCGCATGAACACGGTCATTGACTGGTGTGTAAGAACACAAAGCACAAACACCCCAATAAAGACAACAAAAGGAAGAAACACACTAAAACTAAGAATATAACATTTAAGAACGAAGAAAAAATTAAAAGCAAACAACAGATCTAAAAAGTCAATCAAACTGTAGGGCTTATATCATCTCTCTTGCTCGCCAACGCATTTAGATAAATGTCTCTCACCAAAGAAAGGCTGCTTTTAAAATAAGTTACGTCCATAACAACTCCAGTGTCACATACCATGCAGGATAAGAATAAAAATATCTGATGTGGGCAACACATGACTTTCCTTATATAATGTAATGAATTTATTACTTTTACAGCAAAAAAAAATAGGTTTTTCTTATAGTAGATACTAATATTCTTTCCAAGATATTGAATTTTCGACAATTGGTCGTCATTTTCATTGATTTAGCGTCGTTTTTGTCCATTTGGCGAGATTTTCATTAATTTGGCAAAATTTCAAAAAGTCGCCAAGTTGGCGACATTCCGAAAAATTCGTCGCCAAAATCTCGCCAAGCGTTATGGACGAAGAAATTAAGTCCTTCTTACAGCAGATAAATGACTATTGGCGTTCAAATACAAAAGAATTACTCAAAGTATCTTTTCCATGAATGGAACGAACTAGATCCACGAGAATGATGTCACCCAATTTATCGCATGGTATCAAATATGAAAAGTGAACATGTTTCTCAATAGGAATTTTTTTTTTTATTTTATATGACTTTTTGATAATTTTTTTGAAAAATGTGCAATATCTCGAGAACGGTTCATGTTAGCGTTCTAAAATTTATGTCATTCGTTTTCTAATGAAAAATTACATAAGAAATGTCTATTTGCGTAACTTTATTAGTGGTTTTTATTTTTTGACGATTTTTTCAAAATTTCATTCGAAAATGTAGGGGTTCTGAACATTCGATTGCGTATGAAAACAATAGGCTTCCAGTGTTTACGGATTGTGATTTTTGTACCAAATTTGGTTCAACTCGGTCCATTCGTTCGTCAGTTATCGTCTCCACAGACTCACTGACACACACACAAACACACACACACACACATACTTTCACACACATACACACATACTTTCACACACATACACACATACTTTCACACACATACACACATACTTTCACACACACACACACACACACACACACACACACACACACACACACATACTTTCACACACACACACACACAGACATCACTTCAAAAATGTATGATTCGTGATCAGAGATGCTTGAAACGTTCTCTCCCGTCGAAAACTCAAATTCGAATTTTCGACCCCGTCACAATACTTTCCTTATACATTATGTATATAAGGAAAGTAATTAATCGTCATAGTGTTGTTCTCGGCAGTTGTGATAGATTTGACGTTATCCGAAGTGCACCACAAATTTATTAGTGGAAAATAACATTTACGAGTACCCAAACGCCTTATAGAAGACATAAAAAGTTGTTGAATCTTTTATACCCACTGGCGCAGTGTACGTACGTGATCAGACAAATGAGCTACCTTGCAGGTTCGGTTACTGTTTAAGCTAAGGCTCGTAAATATACAGGCTTATGCAATTGTCATTTTAGCCCCAACCTGTCCATTCTGTTATCGTCTGCATGTGCTACTTCGATGGTTCACGCATGTTACATGGCTCATATTCGATACGCAATTTAGCAGTAAAATAAGTGCTTTTGTTTTCTAAACATTGTGCCAATTATTCAAGAAAGTTGTCAAGAATGTTTGAATTTTTTGAGATCTCGAGAAAAAGACCAGAAAGTAACCCTCTTTTCGACATGTGCAGCCATCACTCCTACTGTGTGTCAAGATAGCCACGGTTGCGCCTTCCTGTATATTTAGGAGTCTTAGTTTAAGCAGATGAAATTCCTATGACACTGCTCCTTCCACCTTTTGGAACTTCGTGCACACAAGTGTTCACAAGTGCGCAGAAAGGAACCAACATCCTCGATGGACATAAAGGGACAAAAATTTTCGATGGACGCAAATGAATCGAAATCACTTATGGCAGAAATGGACAGACGGGGCAGATGGAACAACGCGGGGCAGAAATTATAATATATATATATATATATTTTTTTTAATCTATTTTGGAGTAAAGTAAAGAGACTTTGAACTTTGTTGTCATGAAAACGACCGGAAGAAAGACAGAAGAGGGAAATTAAACTGTATTTTATAAACTGTTTTAGAATTATTAAAAATGTATAAAATGTTATTTTGTCATGGTTAAAGTAGTAACAAATGTAGTAAATGCATAATGGTGTTTGTAATAAGAATATTAATGAATGAAAGGCACGGTTCAGGTAGACTGATGTAACTTTAAAAGTGCAAGTTGCGTTTGAAAAGTACTAAAATTACAGAGGCTGTTCGCACATTTTTTAGACGATTTTGGTAAGCGGTAATAAAAAATCGTTTGCTGCAAAAGAAATAATTCCAATTGCACTATGTTTTTAAAAGTCAAAATTATCGTCTGCGGCTTGAAAGTTTTGTTTTTATTCAAAAATGGCGTTTTTAACAAAACAGTGGTTCGAAGGCTACATTTATGCTCTTTCCGAAGAGAAATATGCATACTCTGTTATCCAAAAACGATGTGAGAGTCATGGTTTTGTGATATCTAAAGCGTCGATAGGTAATATCGTCAACAGGAAAGGAAAAAAACGTCAAATTGTAGCCTCAAGTGGGACAAAAATTCCAAACAAGTATCCAAGGAAAAAACGGACATCTTCGAATATTGCAAAGGTACGTTGTTTAATGTTAATAGAAAATCCCCCTAGTCAAAGGACAGTTGCAAAATCATTAAAATGCTCGGTGTCCACTGTAAACAAAATGATAAACGCTGATTTAAATCTTAAGAAAGCGAAAAAACGCAATGTGCATCGTCTTCTTCCAAATCATATCGCTGAACGCATGACACGCTGCAGAATTCTATATGAGAAACACTTATCCAAAGAAAAATGGAAAACAATTGTCACAATAGATGAATCATGGGTGTATTTAAATGATTGCAACAAAAAAAGAGCCATTTATTATCATAAAAGGGGAGAAAAAAATTTAAGTACATGGTTCAAAGAATCGAAAGAAAGTTTTTCTAAGGGATTCATGATTGTTGAGGGTTTTTCTTATAATGGCAAGTTAAAAATAAAGAGAGTGGGAAAAAATGTCAAGATTAACTCCAAATACTATCACGAACATATTTTATCGCCAATTTTTCTGAATGAAATACCATCGCTTTACCCACAGTGCCATCAATCTGTGAGACTCCATCAGGACAAAGCTAGCAGTCACACATCAAAATCCACTGTAAATTTCCTAAAAGAAATGGAACAAAAAACTGGTATCAAGGCCATACCCTTCACTGATATCCCTACTAAATATCCCTATGTATCACCTATGGATTTTTGTGCTTTCGGACTTTTAAAATCTGCATTATCCAAACGTCGTCCCAAAACTCTTACAGGACTCTGGAAAGCTGTTCAGGAGGAATGGGATAGAATACCTCTTCTGACACTTCAAAAGGCATTATTATCCTGGAAATTGCGGTGTCGAAAGATAGTTCAGAATAAGGGATGTCAAATTGAACATTTAAAACACAAGAATTTTATGTAATTTAGTTTTGTGAATACAATATACATCGTCTAAAAAATGTGTGAACAGCCTTATATGCTGTTCTTTAAGAGTAAATATTATAGATTCTAAAACTAGTATTGGCCGTATCAGTAATATATAAAATGAAATTGAATATAGTGTTATTTGAATGAGTAATGTGCTTAATTAAGTAGCAATGTAAAAATTTCAAAACGTCAATATTTCAATGTGTATTTCAAATATTCAGATATTTCAATGCTGTGTATTTTAAACGTGTATTTTAATGAATAAATATAAATTGCTAAACTGAATAACGCGGATTTGCAGTATGAAAGTTTGGAAGAAAAAATGATCTGTCCAGTTCTTCCAAGGGCGTTTTAGCTGGCAAAGATTTATGTGGAGGAAAAATTTTAGCGTGCTCCGTTTAAAAGACCCGCCTCCAAAAATTTTCAGACATGCCGGAATGAGTGAGAAGATTCTATTATTTATTATCATTTTATTCTAATTCAACTTTTCCTGATTTTAATTTATGTCCTAAACTTCTCAACTTTCATTCCAAAGAATCGCATACTCACGATTGGCCAGATCTATAAGTAGGGCATACTTTAGAATTACGGGTCTGCCATTCTGCCGAATTCGCGCGTGTGTTTTGATCGTCCATGAAAGGTAATATCGAAAGTTATAGCCTGCAATCTTTTGAGTATACACACACACACGCATATATATATATATATATATATATATATATATATATATATATATATATATATATATATATATATATATATATATATATATATATATATATATATATATATATATATGTATATATAAATATATATATATATATATTTATATATATATATATATATATGTATATATATATATATATATATATATATATATATATATATATATATATACATATGTATACATATATATATATATATATGTATATATATTATATATATATATATATATATGTGTGTGTGTGTGTGAAGATTAGTGTTATAAAAAAATAACAAGCATTTTTTTCTTCATAAATAATAAGGTAAAACTGTGAATAATTAAATAATTATGAATTTAAATATTAATAAGGAGTTTTGAATGCTGATTTGAATTTTGCTTTACAGCAAGGTTAGATCATCTTTGTTAGATCATCTTTGTTAGATCGTCTTTGTTTGATCGTCGGTCATTCAACCGACGTATTTTAAACAGCACGCTCCTCCTAGATCTCGCGAACGTGTGAACTCCAAACTACTGCGCACATGCACCTGTACCTGCTCAAACTCAAGCCAAGCCAAGCCAAAACAATTATCTCTTACCCAAACCGAAACCTCCTATTTGATTACAGGATCGTATAAATTGTTAGCTGCCTCAAAATAGGTCTACATGACGGAACCATTTAGAAGCTGATAATGTAAATTAAATCATAATTTAGAACGTGAATTTGAAATCATAAACAAAGGTTATATGGACATCATAAGTCTTGTACAATATCTGATTATGTATAAACTCAGTATATATAATTGTTTAGACTAATTCTCATTTGTTGTTGGAAATAACATAAAAAATTCTAGACTAAAATATTCTTCAAGTGACAAAATCCTCAGTCTAGCCACTGAATAAATACTGCTCTAATTCTGTTTGTAATATCTATGTCAGATTATCTTCAGACATGTTTAACATAATCTGTAAATTCCGTATCAATAAAAATAAGTATTTTCATCTCAAATATATATAAGCATTATGGTTCTCTTATTTGCATTGAAATTATGCTATTCGTTTATTTCTTGTAACCAATTATATTTAAAAAATAATCTGATGTGGGCAACACATGACTTTCCTTATACAGTGTAATAAATTTACTACTTTTACAGTAAAATAAATAGGTTTTTCTTATAGTAGATACTAATACTCTTTCTAAGATATTGAATTTTCGACAATTAGTTGTCATTTCCATTGATTTAGCGTCATTTTTATCCATTTGGCGAGATTTTCGTTAATTTGGCAGCATTTCAAAAAGTCGCCAAGTTAGCGACATTCCGCCAAATTCGTCGCCAAAATTTCGCCAAGCGTTTTGGAGGAAGATATAAGTTATTCTTACAGCAGATAAATGACTATTGGCGTTCAAATACAAAAGTATTACTTAAAGTATATTTTTTCATGAATGGAACGAGCTAGATCCACGAGAATGATGTCATCTTATTTATCGCATGGTATTACATATAAAAAGTGAACATGTTTCTCAATAGGAAATATTTTTTTTTATTTTACATGACTTTTTGATAATTGTTTTGAAAAATGTGCAATATCTCAAGAACGGTTCGCGTTAGCGTTCTAAAATTTATGTCAATCGTTTTCTAAGGAAAAATTACATAAGAAACGTTCATTTGCGTAACTTTATTAAAGGTTTTGATTTTTTGACGATTTTTTCAAAATTTCACTCGAAAATTTAGGGGAGGGGGGGGTTCTGAACATCTGATTGCGTATAAAAATAATAGGATTCCAGTGTTTACGGATTGTAAGTTTTGTACCAAATTTCGTTCAAATCGGCCCATTCGTTCATGAGATATCGTCTCCACAGACTCACTGACACACACACACACACACACACACAGACACATACTTTCACACACACACACACTCACAGACATCACTTCAAAAATGTTTGATTCGTGATCAGGGATGCTTGAAACTTGCTCTCCCGTCGAAAACTCGAGTTCAAATTTTCGACCCCGTCACAATACTTTACATTATGTATATAAGGAAAGTAATAATCTGATGTGTGCAGCACATGACTTATCCTTATATAATGCAATGAATTTACTACTGTTACATTAAAAGATAATGTATAAGATCTACGGTACTGTGTTTTTATCTTTGAACTGTACAGTTGGCAATTTTCCGGATGATAACATGTGAAACAGTGTCAAAATACCCAATTAAATTATATTTCGCGCAACTCTAAATAAACAATTATAAATATTGACAGCATCCTCAATAAGCGATATAGTCCATATATTAAAATATATTAGTAATTCATTAATCGTTTATGCGCCATTTTTGCAATTTTGACGATATTTTTGTCAATCAGGAGCGAAATATTGCCAAATTGGCTACACTTTGCTAAATTATTCGCCAAAGTCGCCACATGCATCACCAAGTCTTACAGACAAACGGAAAGAAATGTATTTATTATATGCTGGAAGGTATACCCATTATATGATGATAGTAGAATTTACGAAATATTACTTCCCATATGGCGTCATTTTCATCTATTTGGTGGCATTTTTGTCACCTTGGCAACATTTGAAATAGTCGCAAAGTTGGCAACTTTCCCAGAAATTACCCGCCAAGCGTTGCAGACGGACGGGGAAATGGATTATTCTTATAGTCTACTCTTATGTTCTTTTCAAGATATTGAATTTTCATCAATTAGTCGTCATTTTCATTGATTTAGAGGCATTTTTATCAATTTTGCGACAATTTCGTTAATTTGGCAACAATAAAAAAGTCGCCATGATAGCGATATTCTGCCAACATCTCGCCAAGCGTTATGGACGGAGAAATAAATTATTCTTATAGCAGATAAATGACTATTAACGTCCAAATACAAAAGTATTACTCAAAGCATCTTTTCTCATAAATGGAAAGAGCGAGAATGATAGCACCAAATTTATCGCATAATAATACTTATGAAAAGTGAACATATTTCACAATAGTTAATATTCATTTTTATTTTATAGAACTTTTTGATATATATATCTATTTAATGTACAATATCCGAGAACTTTACATGCTAGCGTTCTAAAATTTGTGTCAATTGTTTTTAATGAAAAATTATATGATAAATAACTATTTACGCAACTTTATTAAAAGTTTTGAATTTTTTGAAATTTTTTCCAGAATTTCACTCGAAAATTTAGGAGGGTTCTGAACATTCGATTACGTATAAAAAAAAACAAGCTTCCAGTATTCATGGATTGTAATTTTTGTATCGAATTTCATTCAAATCCCTCCATTCGTTCGTGAGATATCGTCTCCACAGGCTCACTGACACACACACATACACACACACACACACACACACGCACATACACACACACACAGACACATACACACGCACATACACACACATACACACACACACATACACTCACACTTACACACATACACACACGTACACACACTTACACACACACACATACACGCACACACATACACGCACACACACACGTACTTTCACATACACACACACACACACACACAGACATCACCTCAAAAATGTTCGATTCGTGATCAGGGATGGTTGAAATGTGCTATCACGCCAAAAACTCGAATTCGAATTTTCGAAGATATTGAAACCATGAAGGAATTATCATGTAAGTGAAATTTTAACTGTTTTGTTCATGACTATGCACATTTCCCACTCGCAATTTGCTTTTAATACACATCTGAAAATCTGATGTGAGCAGCACATCTGATGCACATGACTCATTTCTGCGTTCTCTTTATTTCTTCAATAATTCATTAAATTGGGTTTAATTGCACAAAATAACAGGCATAATTATTTTAAACTACTCTGAATTTGCACATTTAATTCAATTTTAGTTTTCATTTGGTAACTGGGCTAATTTTCACAGGTGGCGTAGCGAAAATACGAAAATATCTCGAGAACGGCTAGTCCTAGAGAAAAGGGGGTGGACTTCTTTTTTTCGTCCTCAAAAAGTATGTATAAAATAAGCATTTAATTGATATATTTGTGCATGCGTAGTCTTTTATATTTAGATTTAACGATTTTTGCTGGCAATTTGAAAAAAAATTGCAGGCTCTGTTTTTTTCGAATCGTACCAAAATCTAATCAGCACCAGGTAATTCTACAAGTGATTCATCTTCTAAATTTTGTGAAATTTGGTCCATTAGTTTTCCAGCTAGATTGGGTCCAGATATTTTTTGCTCAAAAAATTCGCAAAAAAGGCAAGATTTTTTATCCCGAATCGCACCAAAATCTATTCAGCATCAGGGTCATACACAAGTGACTTACCTACCAATTTTTATGAAATTCGGTCAATTAGTTTTTCAGTTAAAGTGAATACAATATCTGCACAGACACACACACTGACGTAACGCTAAAAATAGTTTTTTTGCGTTCTATAGAGGTCCCAAAACATGTAGATCCGTCGAAAACTCGAGTTGCGATTTTTGGCAAGATTCCAATACTTTCCCTATACATTACCATGTATTACAGGGATAGTAAAAATACAAGTTTAAAATGTAATATTAGAAAATTCCAGCAAACAAAAAACTCCAAGCTCATCATATGACGGTGTGTATAAATCAGTACTTCCAATCAGCATGTATTAGCATTTTTATATCCTTGATCACATGCGAACCACGCACATCTTCCAATAAATATTAATAATTCTCATAAGATTCTCGAAACTTTATTATACCACTCCCTAGAAACGCAAATTATTTACGAAATCTAAATCCCCTTACAGAACATACCTATTACACAAAAAGGCAAACTTTATATTTCAAATCATGAAAATTCACTTCCCCGAAACGTTAGAAATTATCAATAAATTTCAACTTAATATTCCAATAATTGGATTTTCATCAACTCGGCTTCAATTTCGTTAATTTGGCGTCAATTTCTTCAATTTGGCGTCATTTTTGTCAATGCGACAACATTTCTAAAAAGACAAGTTATATAATATGTATATATATAATATAATGATTAAAATCTAAAATCTTGGAATTTTTTTTTAAAAACTTATAAATAGTGGAGAATATTTTATTTTATATTATTTTATTTTATTTGTTTTTTCGAGTGAAATTTTAATGGGCGCAATTCGAAACGAAGTCGTTACAGATTTACGGATGTCCGTAAAATCAAACCGTCATGTTTCTCCCCTGAAACCGGTAATGCTCGGTCATGACGTTACAGCATTGCGCAAGCCATGTTTTACCACAGTTAGAACACCTAGACGACAAGGATTGAGAACCAGTTAAAATTCCCAAATTGCTTGAAAAATTATAGGAAATATTCAAATTATCACGTAAAATGTGTGAAAATTTTTCCAGCAAAATAGGTTGGGTAGTTTCTTAAATGAAAATTGAAATAATAATTACACCCATGTTATATGAAGAGATCACGTGACTCATTGCTAAATAAAATATGGCATGCATTTATTTTTCGCTGGATGAAAATCGTGGTATTTAAGGAATGTTAATATTTATATTTAGTGTTGCATCCGTCCTAAAACCTCTTTATTTTTGTATATTATCTGTGTATCTAAATTCTATACCTACGCAATTACAAAATTTTTTATTTTAAATAATCACTAAACTCTGATTATTTCTAGAACGAAACCTAATTCTAATTCATGCAGAATGTAAACAAATCAAGCGATTGTAAGATGAGTTGTATATGAATTGCTGATTTTTCAAAGCACAATTATCTAACTCTGGAGTCTGGAATATAAATGATATGAGTGAAACATTCATGGATATCACATAGAAAAACAGCTGATTTTATATCATTGCCTTGTTTAATGAAGTTTTAAGTTTTCAAATATAATAAATTACTGTAGTACTGTGATAATTTATATCAGCGCTGAATTATCGCATTTTAGATATGTTTAAATGAAATTGCATTTCAGTTGAAAAGCGTTTCCTAATCAATGTTTTATGCATGATTAATATTCCTTGTTCATTAATGTCTCGATAACCTCTGGTCATAGAAACTCGAAAAATGGACTAAATTTTAAGTGGGGCTATTCCTAGTCGACCCCGAAAACTTATCAAATTCTATGCAGCCGTTCTCCCGTGGTGATGAAACAAACACACATATACACACATATAAACAGGCATATTTTTAATTTTATTTATATTGATTTCAAACGTTTTCTTATATGGAAACCTTTATAGAGTGCAGGAGTCATATTAAGTGATCATTAGCATTTCGCCCGTGTGAAGCGTGGACGGAAATGGCCAATATTGTAATATTCGCTGAGCTCAACTTCATTCTGAAAAAGTTTCATCGAAATCGATGGAGTAGATCAGGGACAATTTGCTTAAAAAATTTCTTCAGATTTTTTCTTTCATATACACTCTTTTGAAAAAAAAACACGAAGCACCGAGAAGAAAGTGGCTGTTTTTCTTGAAATTAAATATGCGTACAGCTCATACACTGATAATGAAATTATTACAAAATCAATGCCGCAGAACCCATCAATGGTTAGTAATTGCACATTGAATTTTCAAATCAGTAATTGGTGAACCCCCCCCCCCTTGGCGGCAATGCATGCTTCATACGACTAGGTAAGGAGAGATCAAGTTTCCTAATGTCATCCTGCGACACATTCTACAAGGCATTCCTCAATTGTTGCTCTACATTTGCTACATTTTGGGATGCCCGAATCTGGCGGCTTAGCATGTCCCATACATACTCGATTGGCGAAAGGTCTCGTGACCTTGCTGGCCAAGGAACAGTATCAACAGCACGGAGACAGTTCACAGAGATGCGATACGTATGTGGCGTGGCATTATCTTGTTAAAAAGTGACCCCATAATGACGTGCTATGGAGGGTAACGCAAAAAACCGCAATATTTCGTCAACATATCGTTGAGCTGCTAAAGTTGTACGCAAGATGACTACGGGCACCTTGCTGTCGCAAGAGATAGCACCCCACACGATCATACCAGGAGTAATGGTTGTGCGCCTGTTGTTGTTGTTGAGACCCAGACCGTCCGACCTACCAGAAAGGTGTAAGGTAACTGTTTGGGCGGCTGGGAAGAGCCACCCAATTTAGACCGGAACCCAGTGGGGGAGGCATCCACAGGGACCGTACCCTCCTTTCCCTACCACCAACCTCTCGGAAGGACTTACGGACCCACATGTTTAACGTGATCGTACTCCGCATGAACACGGCGGCAGTTGTGGCAGCGTGCAAATCCAGCGCGCAAACCACCGGGCTACCGCGCCCGAAATGTGCCAACAGCATGCGGTGTTCCCAGGTGGTCACCCACCCAAGTACTAACCGCGCCCAATGCTGCTTGACTTCGGTGATCTAACGAGAACCGGTGTTTTCAGCACGGTACGGCCGTTGGCAGGCTGTGCGCCAGTGTAAAACAAAGGCTTATTGGGACCGCTGGCCCAGGCACCTCCACACACATACCCGATAGTCATCTGCTGAAAAATTGAAGCGTGATTCATCGCTGAACAGCATCTGCTGGCAGCCATGATGCTCTGCTACGACACCACTCCAAACATCTCTGTCGATGTTGTGGGATTATGGGCAGACGCCTTAAATGCCGTCTTGTGCGTAACCCCACGCAAGCGCCGTGAGATGGTGAAAGGTAGCACGGGTGATATAAAAAACATTGTAGCGCGTTGAATGGCGGACAATGATGCCATTGGGCCAGTTTGAGCCTGTAGAGCAATCATTCGATCTTGCCTCGCATTCCTGAAATTTTGCCATCCAGACCCTTCATTCCGCCGATGAGTTCCTTGCAGCAACCATTTATGCCAGCACCTTTGCACAGCAGTCTCTGTTCTGTGCATGTGGCGGCCTATTGCTTGGTATGACCGGCCACCTTCACGCATCCCGACTATACGACCACGTTCGAACTCTTCTAATTGCTTATAAGGTCTTCGGCAATGTCGTAACGGCATTGTTGGTTGTGTCTTCACGGAACTTAACTGTATTTTAATCTGTTTTATAGGATGTTAGTTGCGCTGTAAAAATGCTCGCTATGACCGAAGTTAACACTCATTGGCCTTGCAAATTCAACCATTTGCATACTTGGTATAAAGGAATTTGCATGCGAAATTTCGAGAAGATCGGCTTATTTTTTAGAGGTGCTTAGTTTTTTTTTTTCTCTTTTTTTTTTTGTTTTTTTTTTCATTTGATAAACACATTCATCACAGTTTATATATTTCTCATTTCTTAAAAGTGTTAAACTATTCGTTCATTTTAAAGACGCTGTAGATTAATTTTATATATATTGCGAAAGTATATGAATCCCAAAAGTATATGTTAAACGTCATGTATACCTTGAATGATAAAGCTTTAATGAAAAAGTTTGAACTGTCATCGTTATTGTGTTCTGTTTACTTTAGGGAATACCGTTTTGAGAATTATCCAGATTTGCCTTGTTAGCCATAGTTGATGTCACTAGTTCATTATTTTGTTTTCCTTGGTATATCACAAGACGTCTCTCAAATTGGTTTGGTTGTTTACAAAAATTTTATTCAGTATTTGTTGTTCATGAAAGTGTCAGTTTATGAAAGTCAGTATAAAGTTCATCTAAATCAATATTTGATGTCCATTTCAAGTGTTTGTTTGTTGTTCTAAGCAGACATATAGTTAAAGCGTTATTTGGTTTTCGAATGCATTATATGTTCCGGTGTAATTTTAATCAGAGTTTTGATATGCATTGCGAAAGACATTAAATATAGCAATTAAATAAATTTCTTCATTTCTTGAAAAATATTTTCAATTTTAATGTTAGGCTCAAATAAATAGCTAACATAGCGTGGTAAGACACTAAAATGTGCCTAAGTTAAATCAAAATGAAGTAGTCAAACTTGAAAACTAAATGTGAAATGTATTTTTTTTATATCTATGATATTTTATCCTACTTTCACTGCCAAAATATTTTATCCAATGAAGGTATAAGAATATCCGCCCTTCTCACCGGCCATCTTTCCTTAATTCTGTCTGTCCGTTACGCGTTATAAAAAGTTTGGCAACGAATTTAGCAGAATATCGCCAGTTTTAGCAAATATTGTTATCAAATTGACGAAATAGTCTCCAAATCGAAGATAACGTCGCCAAATGGATTAAAATAACTTTGAATAATGAACATGATGCCTAATTGTTAAATATTCAATTTCTTTGAAAAACCTTGTGGCAATTATTAATTTAATATACTTGATTCAAAATATAGTGAGTTTAACTTTGTATCGTTTTGTTAGGAGTGACAGAGAGTCGTAAACTAATTATACTTCGTTAAGAGATTGATTGTATTGTAATACTGTTTTGGTTTGTTCTGTTTATCAGTTTGACCGTCCCGCTTGGCGACGAATGAGATGGAAATATTGCCAAACTGACAAAAATGTCACCGAATTGATCCAAATGTTTCCCTATCTATCTAAATGAAGATAAATTAACGATAATATTGCCGAATTAACGAAAATTCAATAATATAGAAAATCAAGTTCGATTTCATTTAGAATCTCTCTTTGGGTGAAAATTAGTAACTTAAATAATTAGTAATTAGTATACTTGATTGAAATTAAAGTGTATTAAACTGTTTGTGGGATAGATACGTTATATTCTGGGGTCTAAGTGGTTGTAAATTAATTATAGTATAGTATTATGGTATAGTAATTATGGTTATAGAATATATAATAATATATATATATATCATATTTATTATCAGAATTCATTTCTTATGTTTATATGTTTCTTATAAAATTTATAAACATTCATAATAAATATATAAATTTATATGTATTTTTTTTCTCAAGTGTAAAAACACAATAAAAATTTTTGAAAATAATGTTTGTACGAAATATCATATATTACAGCATTTATCTTCAGAACCCGCATATAATATTCTACCAGAAGCACATCCTAACGCAATTCATTAAACCCACTTATTTACTTAACAGGAAGGGAAAATCTCATTATTTTTATACGCAGCTTCAAACTAATTACGTTAGCAAACACTTTGAAATAATATTGTTCTGTCAAACAGTGCAAAATCAGAAGCTCATCATCTTTTACGTAATCTATTTAACCTTTATTTTAAATACTTAATAGATTACAGTATGTTAAGCAAGAAGGCGATTTAAATTTAATTTCCAAGTTATTGATGTTGCAAAATATTTTAATGAGAATAACCTGTTTAGATATAAATAATCCCCTAATAATGAATGTAGAAAAAATTTATTTCCAGTAATGAATGTTAGTCTTTAGGTATAATTGAATTCTTTAGATAATAATATATTATTTACATATTCCTCAGAAAGAAAAATATTCTGAAGTGCATAAATGTGTTCTAACAAATTCGATTTACCTAAAATTTTAAATAGGAGTATTTGAACTTATTTATCTTGAAGCGATGTATGGAAAGTCATACTTAATAGAGTAAAATTTCGATAATTTCACCCGTCTGTTTTCTCGAAACGGTAAGTAAAAGTATAGAAGTTATATATCTAGGGATATTTAAAAAAAATAGTGGAACTTTGAAATTACAATTAGAATGTTTTAACATGAAGATGGTTTGCAACTTTGGATTTTCGAAAAATAAAAATCTGATTATCCGAATATTATTCAATATAATAAAAATGTATGAAATTGCAATTTAGCAAAAACTTTAAAATAGAATAAAGACAACCACACGTAGTAAATTAAAATATCTTAAATAAGAACACCATTTATGACGGTGTTGTTGCTACTTATTCCACCCAGTCTTGAATATACTGAACCAGGTCCAGCACATCACACAGTCTCGGAAAGCCCATCACTAAGGCAGGAGTCCCCTCAAGATCTTCTCAACTCAGCCCCAAGCAAGAGAGGATATGCTCGGTAGAAGCCGGTTCTTGCTCACATTTAGTACATAAAGCGGATGTCTTACATCCCCTATCATAGAAGAGTGACCTTATACACCCACAATTAAATCTTGTTAGGACAGTCTGTTCAATTCTTGCTCCCTTGAATTCCAAAGCAGCCCCCGGGTGGAGACCTCTGTACCACGCATGAGGGGGAGCTGTACGCCATTTCTTGTTAATCATGAATTTACGCTTGGAAGATAATTCCAGAAACGCAAGTGCTCCCGAGGAGGTCCCTGGGGTCATAGTGCCTGCCTTGGCCAAGCCATCTGCAACATCATTGAAATATATGTCAACATGTGAGGGAATCCACTGAATATGGATTTCATTAAGCTCCGACAACTTTTTAAGTTTATCTGTAATTTCTAAGCTGGTGCGATCACCAACACCCCTCCATTTGCAAATATGTTGAATGGCACTTCTACTGTCCGAGAATATCCAGACATTTTCATTGAAGTCGTGATCAATAAGGTATTTAAGTGCCTCGTCAATAGCAATTAATTCGGACCTGAATACCGAACAAAAATGAGGGTTTCTCCTACTTATGCTCACCATGTTGTCATTCGTCTTTACGAGTATACCACTGCCAGTGTTACCCTGCTCATTTTTGCTGCCATCCGTGAAGATTTGAATGGCATCCTCCGGAGTATTATTAATAACCTCCAATGCCAAATGCTTCAACAGTTCGGGGACTTGATTGCCTTTGTTAGTTGCGACAAGGATGTACTAAACATTACAAATCCAGAGCGCTTTCAGACGTCATTACGCCCTTCATCAATGGCAAAGTAAATTGTTCTTCAGTGCTAAAGTTCATCAGTGTCAATAGGTCATCAGTGGCAAAGTAAAGCTACAAACAAGTGCAATCGCCTTTGCTTACCCAACTTCTTTCCAGAACCACTAAACCTTGTCTTGGCCAACCAGTGATACAAGATTATTATAATCATAGTGGTATTCATCCTAGTTCCTGCTCCACAGACTTGCACTTTTCTCCCTTCTCACTCACACATTGACTCACCTTCTAGCTACTTTCCACTTCCATCCGAACTTTAGCAGAACTAGCAACCAGACAACTATCCGGATATTATGCAGCAATTCTCTCTCTCACTCGCGATCCGAAACTTATCCTGCCACCATGCAGGACCGTAGATGTTATTGGCGATTTGTCTACATAACCAAACCAGTCAGAAGTTGTTATTATAACGTCAACATAAATTATAACGAATCTAATAGAAATAATAATCGAAAGTTATATAGATCTCACAAACCTTGAGACGTCAAGCACCATTCCGAACTCTCCAAAGTTTGTCTCTGTGGCGTTAAAAATAAACTTAAGAATATGGTAATTATGCACCAAAATGTGGAGCTTAATTATTATTAGATGGGGACTGAATAAAATGAACGCGAATTTAAAATAGTGCATGGCGGCCGTTATGATAACCCACCATTATGTTGTGGGTTATCCAGTGTTATCTGAAAATATATTAATTAATAGATATAGTATATTGAAATATTTAACTTAGGCGACAAAGAAGAGACCTTTTTATCTTTGCAACTTTATTTTTATTATAATTAATATTCAAATTGTAAATACTTTTATTCCTAAATTTTACAGTAATATTGAACATCGTATTTATATTTCATTTTATATTTCACAGTATTTCTGCGGACAGTAAAAGTGTGATACGCGGTTTACTTTTAAGTGTGATGTAAAGTCAGCTTTGACAAAAATTTCCTCATAACTGATATATTTAACAGGCTTACCATTGCTCTTGTCAATGGTGATTAGGCGTTGAGGTCTCATAGACTGTATTTAATGACATTGGTTGTTACTTTTTAACCCTGTCGCACTCTCCATTTTATTTATTGATTTCATTCTTAACTACTGAATTTCATCGTGATGCCGCTACGGAATTTGCCACTTTTCTCAAGAACATCTACTACATGTCCATTCACCAACTTCTGTATCATGTTGTCTGCTCTTCTCTTCATTCAATCTCTTACACAAGGTTTTTTAACAACTCCGCCCTGGCTGACCATAGACATTTGTGTTAGGCTTGGTGCAGGCTTCTATTGGACAATCTCTAAGGACATTATTGCCCGCGATATCAACTCCTCAGTGGTCGGTCACCTTCACCGCTTTGAGTTCACCAACATCATGTGACGTGATATTAAAAATCGTTGTCCGAACCATAAATCGTTGCCCACACCATAAATCGTTGTCCGCCCATAACATCAAGTGTGGTGCCTTATTATAGCCTCTTTACTGCCTTGATATTTATTAATAAAAAGCTATCATCTTTAAAAACCTCGGTATCACAGTCTCATGTGAAAACTCAAAACTTGGAGGCAACCGTCCAAACCATGGAGTTAGAAAGGAGGCGATAAAACTCCTATGAATGAAACGCTTGAAAATGCCATAATGCTTTGAGAATTATATCTAGGTGTCGCTAATGTTTGTAAAGTAGTTGCTATTGTTAGTTGACACTATAGAAAGGGGTAGTATTTAGTATATATATTTTTAATAATTTTTAAATTAAGGATTCCTTAATTATGAGTATAATTAACCAGTATTTTTTCATAGTTGTAGGATAGAGTACAGAATGTGGGGAGATAAAAATGAATTGGAAAGTAAAATAATTTTGAATACGTAGCAATATTCTTTATTGCTTCAGTTATTCTTTGCGTTGTACTAATAATTAATTTTTACAAAATTGACAGTTTAAATAAATATTTTAGGTCTTTCGCCATAGAAATGCATTCAATACAGGACTACTTATTCCAGCGCCACCTGAATTATTGTTTCAAACGATATTGGCGTTTTCTTAATATGAAGATTTAACTCCTTACTATTACCTCCATGGTCCAAACAATGATCCCTGGTTGAATTCCCCTCTATTTCGTCATGGACAGACTCGTCCTTATTTCTTGGGTTGAATATTCTTCTAAAAGATGGAAGCATGAACAATGCAATACAATTAATAAATAGGTCTGTAATTGAGAAATGCAAATTTCTAGTCGCTTTATGAGTCGGTCAGTAATTAAAATTTAGACTCATTGTAAGAGAATGAAAGTTAGCAAATTGTAAATGAAAAAAATATGACGTATTTTGAAAAATAATGAGCTTTAAAAAATAACAAAGTACAATTTGACTCTCTTTAGGTACTATTACAGTTTCAGTAGCTATTTTACTTTCCACACTCAAAGAACTAGAATAAAGCATGGTGGTAGTGATTCTGGATTTTTTATGTGTTTTTAGGAGTAGATTAAGAACATTTTTTACTTTGACCGATGTATGGTGATCGTGATTTAATCACAAGTCGACTTCCAGGATACAAGAAATCTGATCGCATGACTTTCCCCCCAGACACAAATTTATTTTTTCTATCTTTATTTCACAATTCTTTAAATTGAGTTCAATTGTTCATAAAGGATGGATAATTATGTGAAATCCCACGGATTTTGCAGTTTTAGTTCTATTTTAGTTTTCATTTGGTAATTGGGTGCATTTTCAAAGGCAACGTGCGAAAACACTAAACTATCTCGAGAACTATTAGATCTACAGTTATGGGATTTGTTTTATTCTCTTAGCCGTAAAAAATTACGTATAACGCATGCATTTAATTGTTACATTTGAGCGTACGTAGACTTTTGTTTTCGTCTTTGACGATTTTTGAAGGCCTTTTCACAAAAAGGTAAGGTTTTTTCCGAATCGTACCAAAATTTAATTAGCACCAGGGTAACTCACAAGCGACTTATCTAATACATTTTGTGAAATTTAGTCTGAAATAAAAAGGACAAAATAAGTTTAAGAATGTAAAAAAGTTATTCAATTAGAGTGGGTATGTACGATTTTTACAGGCCATTTCGCACTAAAAAGCAGGCTATTATTTTCCGAATCGTACCAAAATCTAATCAGCATCATGGAACACCAGAGACTTATATACCAAATTTAGTGAAATTTGGTTAATGAGTTTTTCAGCTTGAGTGTAACACAGATGTCACGTTAAAATAGTTTCCTGTAGGTTTTAGAGATCTCAAAGCATGCAGATCCGTCGAAAACTCGAGTTGTGATTTTCAACACGATTCCAATACTTTACCTATACATTACCATGTGTCTTAGGGAAAGGAAACAGGTCGATCTGAGGGTTTAAATGTTTAGCCCTTCATAGCCAAGAAAACCACAAAAACGACTTGGGCCGAAATTGGGTGATAAGTTCGATGGAAACACTGGAAAAAAATCCAAAAAATGGATGTACTTCAGCTGTATAAAGGGATTTTGTCCAAAATTGTTGACGATTAGTAATCTCAAAACCTCTAAAGCGATTTGGACTAAATTTGGGTGATATACTATGCAATTGTGTAGATATAAATTCAGAATTATTTTTAAAATTGCATAGAATTTATCTCAGAGTTCGATTAATCACTTGTTTCTCGCAGAAAGTCTTGGAATTTCCCTGATCATCTAGTTCGGGTAAATAGTTAGGTCCTCTTTTATCAGAAAAGTTAGACTTATAGGTAGAGCTCTTATTGTTACACAGTTACCATTAATTTCTTAATATTTACAGAGTGTCCGTGATGCGACTCAAGGTCACATTAGAATACGCAAGTCAACAAACATAGTTGCATTTTCACTCCAGTCTAAGGGGGGGGGGGTTGTTGTTGTTGAGACCCAGACCGTCCGACCTACCAGAAAGGTATAAGGTAACTGTTTGGACGGCCGGGAAGTGCCACCCAATTTAGACCGGAACCCAGTGGGGGAGGCATCCACAGGGACCGTACCCTCCTTCCCCTACCACCAACCTCTCGGAAGGACTTACGGACCCACATTTTTAACGTGATCGTACTCCGCGTGAACACGGCGGCAGTTTTGGCAGTGGCTGGAATCGAACCCGGGCCTACCGAGTGCAACTCCAGCGCGCTAACCAATGGGCTACCGCGCCCAGTCTAAGGGGGGGGGGGGAAATCATAGTAAAAGAGAAAATTATATACAGCGATCTCCAGGAAACGGGTAGGGGTGCATTTGTTTTAGAATTGTGACGAATCACAATTGAATTCCTTGAGTCGTATAAATTGAAATAGAGGAATGAATATTTTCCTCGAGAAATAAAGGGGAGCATTTTGAAAGAGAGCAGAATTGTGTTCCGAGAAACACGGCCTTGAGTCGATAAAAACTGGAACCCGTGGACACGGGAAGCGTAGAACAACCTAGAAGGCCCTATCAGGTGAGAGAATGTGAAACTAGTCAGCAAAGACTGAATTTCAGTATGTAGATTCTATCGACTTCATAGGTTGCAGTTCTTAGTCGAGGTAGAACTTTAGTAAAAGCTTGAAGTATCCCACTTTGATACGAAACCAAAAAGCATTTGAATGAATTCTTTATTTCCATCTTTATTTTCATCATCCTCAACTTGGCTGGGTTTTTTTCTTTTTTTGGTACCGACGATTTTCAAGGGAGATTAGGAAAATCATCTTGGCGGGGGGTGAAAACACTCGCTTAGGATCGTGATTTGTCTACAAAATTGCTATTGAAAATTTTCTTAAAATTTACAAGTTGCCAGTAATAGGGAAAAGGGTATAAAAGCAGTGAAATAAAATCCTTTATCCATTTTTTTATAAGTGGTTTCAACTATTTATGAAATTGAGTCATGTTAATAATAAATAAGCTTTCATGTAAACAAACTGAAGATAATTTATTTAATAAATATATATGTTCAAACACAACATTGTACATTTAATGGAACATTTCACGAAGCTACATATGCAACATAAGGAAGCTGTTGTACACAAGAAAATTATTGCACATATTATTGATAATGTTACAAAAACTTGCGTGCTCAAAAAATGCTCGTCGCTGCAGAGATATGCGACAACAGTTATTTAAAAAATTGCTGTTATGGTTATATCAATTGTGAATATAATTTATGCATCAAGAGAACATTTAAACATGAGGCAAAAAATTAAATATATTTTATACTTGTTAATGTATATAATGACATACTATACTCACGGTAAGAATAACTTGAATATGCTATGTCCTAATCACTCAGTTTTGTGTCCATGAACCCATTATGCTTTTATTGACTAACTATACAACGGAGTGGATGTTTACAATTTTTATTATACTTCTCTATTAAGCTAGGTTTGCCGCAAGTATAGTATAGTATCGAAATTATTACATAGAAAAATGTGTTCTTCCCAACTGTAAAACAAGAGCAACAAAATGTCCACATACATAATGTAACCAAGTATACGATGTGAGCTTAGAATGAGTACATGTTTTATGAATTTAATTTGTACAAGAACATTTCATTAACTATAGTAACAAAGTCCGTTACATGCGTACAATGCATTATTTGATGGATATGTTCCGACAGCATAAACTACTCAGATCTCCGTCTGTTTTCCCAGACGATATAGAGAAACACATATCAGAGACATTATTTTACAAATATTTGTTAAACAATTGTTTAACAAACATAGTGCGATAAAATTTCTGCTACAAGGAGTGCAGCGACAAAGTTGCATTTCACTTCATGACAATGCTAAGCCCCACACTGCCAGTCGATTGCTTTGCATTTTCGAACTTTTAAAGAAGCACCTGGTTGAAAATTGATGACTGACGACCAAGCAACTGAAGACCATGTGCAACAAGCTGTAGTGTCTTGACTGCAGGACCTTTGACACCGATATCTTCATGTCTAGGATTCTTGCCCTCGAGTACCTATGGAACAAATACCTGGACACTTATGAAGATTATGGGGAAAAGTAACGTGTATCGCTATAATTTACTGGCTATCTTTGTATTGATATAAGAAAAAATATATCTATTCCGCAGGCTTTGTCACCTTATTTAATGAAATGTCCTCGTATATTCGAATTACTTTCAATGTAACCTTGCAACATATTTTACCTTTCAGAGGATTTTTGTATTTATTGTAATCTATTTACAGCCTTAATAGAAGTTTTTTGTGCAATGGTCGAATTACAAATTTTAGAGCAACAAAGAATAATTAAAATCATTATTACACAAATTTCTGAACCAAGCTGTACTAAAAACGTCAAAGTTTTAGAGTTATCAGATATACATTGATCTGTTGCACAAAATTGAAAAATATTTTATTCAAGGTGAAAAGTAAAGAATAAATTCTGCTTGTAAGTATGTTTTATGTATTTTTGTTTATTACAAGATAATTTTATATCCTAATAAAAAATATATTTCATATATATCATGTTACAAATAGTAGCACAATTACAATAAAAGTGTATGATGACTTTATACCTAGGGTAATATTTCTATATTCGTAATTTTATATCAAATCATTATTTTCTTGAATAAGAGGGAATTTTTCATAAGATGGAATTATTGTTTAGGCCAAGATTTGCTTATATATTATAATATATTAGCTACCTATTTTATCTAAATTACGACCTTAAAATAAAAGGTAAATGTCAAACAATATTACAAATATAGTCTTTAATCTTATTGGATGTAATTTATAGTCACCAGCTCTGCCAAATGGATATGTTCCTCAGTTCGTGATTGACACCCTTCATGCTCCTAGTGCAGCAACAAGCATAGGTGATCCGATTTAGGGCTTGTCACTTGTCAGCCCACATCAGCACAGGATTCTCACTATATGGTAACAAAAAAATGTTTTTGTGCCATAATATTACAAATCTTCATGGAGGCCAATGAAATTTGGCGTATCAAACAGACGGTTTTAATTTATATAAATAAGCCCGGACGTCAAGACCAAGGTTATAGTTACAAAACCTACCAGGATCTGTGTCTATTGAGATGGGTGGGAATGCATTGATAGTTTTGTGATTATAAGCTTATCCATGTAGTCTCACGCAATTTGAGCTCAATCTGTAGTAAATATAAACCCGACAGAATATATGACATGACTGGCGTCGTCTATCATCATAGAAATTCACTAAATTGCAAAATATAGCAAACTTTTGCATTTCTAGTGCAGATAACAGCAATTCAAGGTTGATGGATGAGATACAAAGTCGCTAAGAAGCACAATATTAATTTACTGAAGCTTGCTCTTGCACTTGATTCTTTTAGGTATGTATATTTAGACTGTTCAATTTATGCTTCAAATATTTTATTTTATAATTGAAACGAAATTGCCTAACTGGAGCTAAAATGTTAAATTATTAAGCAAGAACACTCCAAGTGCAGATGATACCGAGCAAGAGGAGTGTTGAAGACCCAGACCGTCTACCGACCCAAACCGACTTGAGCATCTATTTGGACGGCCGGGAGCAAGAGGAGTGTGAAGTAATTTTAAACCAGTGATCATACAGAATTTATTTAGATTCAGAATAATACACCCGTTGTTCCTCCTTATTTGATCCACGTGTAATTCGAATGAGAACAGATAATGATTCTTAGAAATTACCTAATTCTCTATAGGCGAAGTGGAATCATTTGGCAGTTAATCAGATGATCAGTAAACATGTTTATTTTATAGAATATGATAAAAAATTATACGTATAGCAGTATACTAAATTAAACTTTTAATAGCTTCAAACGATATTTTCATAAAATAAATTTTAAGCTATTAAAAGTTTACTAAAATTTTATTAAAAGTTTTCTATATTTGTAAATAGTTTCGAAGCCATTTTAAAGCAATGGGACTCAGACAGTTGACCTCCATTACGTTTTAGACAATTACAGTCTTTACTATTTGTGGTAAAAAACTGGTTCCCTTAATGTAATTTCATGTTCCCTTAATGTAATTCACTTAATTATTTATGTTACATAACTGGTTCCTTTAAAGTAAATGTCATCAGTTTAAATTAATTTTTTTATATTTGTATAAGTATATATGTTGTATATTGAATTTTTTATTTACGTAGAAATGTACTTTCATTTGTAAGCATTGCGAAGAGTTTACCATGCATAAAAAGTGCGAAAATCCTTTCGAAACAATACATTAAAATATTGGAAGTTAATAAACTAAAACTGAAATTAGTAATAGAAAGGTAATTCTATAGCAGTTTTAATAACTTTCAGTGAATACGAAACATATAAGTTATCATTAACTAACAATAAGTGTTATACTAAATCAATATTCTAATCATTCTTACACATTAGAATATCTTTGAAAAATTAGAACATCTTAATAGTAATTATGAACTTTTCGATATCCATCAATAGTTTGAAATAAGTGTTAATACGATAAGATAGACTCTTTTTATAATTTTGAATTTTCAAAACCCCTTCGATAATAAATTTACAAAAATATGTGTATTATGCCGTTAAGACGGAGTTTCACTTTACAAGACTCTAGCTGTAAGAAAATGATCATCATTCATTCAGATATTGGCATCTATATAAACAACACTCCATTCCTTAATTATATAAATTCTTACATACTATCTGCTATGAATTCAAACACATCAAGTCAAACACTAAGCATCATGCCCTGACAAAAATATTTATAATTTTGACTATGCAGCTTAAAATGCTATTTTAATCTATTAAAGCTGCAATTTTAAATTTCAAATACAAAGAAAATATAGTCAATAAATACTTACGTTAAAGAATTGCAACTTTTACATTCATCAATCATTTTTACTAGGACAAGCAAAGCTGCACTCAATATTAAAAATCAGCAATTCAATGCCTACAACAACATTTTCATTCACCATTTCAGTATAGTTTAATTCATCTCTACACTTCAATCCTTATCTTTTATGAAAAAATAGACAGTGAAAAGATTCTACCGATACTATACCGTCACAAAACTTTTCAGAATCATATTCACACTTATATACAAAATGTTCAGGCAGTCTTCGAATATCACACATTTCATGAGGACATGTATTTTCCATAAGCATTCCATTTTAAATGCAATTTAAATCTGTTTGAAAATGTTAAATGCCTGAGGTTATACATTCATGAATTTTAGATCACATTAAATACTATGCATGAAATATGAATTTAATTTATTTATCACATGATGACATTGCCTTACCAAGCTTTAAAAAAAAATGCTGATTTTATGAGTTTATTTCAAAGCACGGTTAGTGTAACCATGAAAAGGGGTGAAAGATCTTAATTTCGAATATTTTACTTTTGCATGCTATAATCCTATATTATAATATGGAGAAAGGGCTGCTTTCATAAAAAGTTTCGAAAAAAGTTGACGAAAATGCATCGAAACAATATCGAAGATGGCTTAATAGCAAATTTAAGTGGAGACTGTCACTCCAAATATTTAGATATGATGTAATGTAATATAGTACGTTTATGTATACTCTATAACAAAAAGATCGACGCACCAAGAAGGAGTTGTCCGATTGTAATGAAATTTCGTATGCAAAGACAATTTGAGCAAACATGCAAATGAATAAAATTTGGTGTTCAATGAATAAATAGTGGGAGCTCCAGCGCATCGGAACTGCACATTAAGCAGGTGTATATAAGGAGCGATTCTGAATCTGTGGTCAAAATTTCTGTTGCAATTCGACTGCGGATATCTTACGTCTTTGATAGTCATTTCTGGCACACTGACAGCACAGCGGTGCGTAGACACCATTCTACGATCGGTTGTGCTACCGTTCATTTTGCGACACCCCGGACATACTTTTCAACAAGATAATGCTTGGCTGCACACGGCACGTGTTGCTATGAATTGTCTTCAATCTTGCCCAACACTTCCTTTGCCAGATATGTCTCCTGATCTCTCTCCCATAGAGCACATTTGGGACGTTATGTGAAGGCGATTGCAACCATCCCGGAATGTTGACGATTTAGCTTGACAGTTGGAGACAATTTGGCAAGACATTCCGCAGGTCACCATCCGTAAACTTTATCAGTCTATGCCACGCCGGGTGACAACTTGCATCCAGGTCAGAGGTGGACCAACGCCTTATTGACTTCCTCCCTTTGTATATGGTCAAACTCTAAATCATTAAATTGTTTTGAAATTTTAATCCTTTCTTTTTCTATGTATATTCTCCACATCCACCAATTTTTATCACAATCGGAGAACTCCTTCTTGGTGCATCGATTTTTTTGTTATAGAGTGTATATAACACCCTTCCTTCGAACGTGACACAACTATAAAACTCTAACTACCAGAAAATTAATTAAACATTTTTATTAAATAATTGTAATTTTTAAATTTCAAATTAAAGACTAAAAGGAGTTCCATATATGCTATTATCTACAATAGGAGTGAAATAACTTTGAAAACGGACTATGTATTTCTTTTTAAGGTTTACTATTGATTTCAAAATTAGTTTGATTACGATTGGGATTTTTAGGGAATGTCAATGTAATTATCATTTTTGTCCTAAACTAAATAGTTTGTATTTCAAAACACATTCCAACGCTGTATGCTAACATTTAAGAGTCCTTTAATATTTAAGTGCGAGGTTTATGCAAATGATGGAATTTACTTAAATTGTATGCACACAAAGATGAGAAAAATATTATATTTACTATCTGAAAGAACAATCGCATGAATAGCAAAATCAACAAACCAAGAGCAGATATTTCTATATCTAGCTGTTGAACAGTTTATATATCATCAGGTGGTGGTTCTATAGTATCCACTTGTCGAACAAGCTTTGGTCTATTGCTTTTAGATGATTTAGTTGAAGCAGCTGAAGATGATTCTAAAGTTTCAGAGTTAGTTGAAGAAGTTAATGTAGTTTCACTAGATTTCTTGTTTCTCATGTGGCTATGTATGAAAGACTTTCGTCTCGCTTTACCAAAAGAAGATAGCGTTTTACGATTTGAATGGGTTGCTGATTCTTCAGCAACTGACCCTATCCTTTTATTGTAAGTTCCGGATGGCTTTGATTCATAGAGCTCTTCAGAGGTACTAAAAAGATATTTACCAATACCTCTTCTGCTAGATGCTGTTGCACATGGTTCTAGCTGATTTTCATTACTGTTGTTACTTTCCAATGACATGCTACAGTTATCGGTGGTATCACTACTGGTTGAATCTCGATTTAAGCTTGTTTTAAGTCTACAAAGCAGAAGCTTGTTTGAATGCGGTTGCTGAACTGAAGAGGAATTCTTTGCTAGCGAGCTACGGGTATAAGTGTTATTATAAATAGCTTGCACATTTATACTGCCGGCTTGGTATTTTCTTTTATACGATGGGATAGTTTTTTGAATTCCTGTATCAAAGAAATCTTCATCGGAGATATTTGATACAGTTTCATCCAGATCTTCTCTACTACGCTCCTCTGAAGTACTATACACCTGCCACCGACCATCAGTATCCTGATAAAGAGCTGGTAGAGCTTTGACCTTCTCTGAGCTTTCATTTACCAAACTTGCAGCAAGAATGCAAGGATTCGCTGCAGTTTGATTACTTTTATCCTTAGTGGTCTGTCGTTGAAAAATCCACTTTTTATTTTTAGCTAAGTTCGAAGGGCAAATAAGTTGCTTGATATTCTTTCGAGATGTTTTATTGCGAAATACATACAGATAGGGATTAATCACACAAGCGCTAAAGACGCAGAAAATAACAATGAATATTAAGTAACTTGGCATTTTAGTGTCGGAGTTATAATAAGTTTCTATAGACATCACTGCAAAATATGGCATCCAGCAGAACGTAAATGTCATTACGACAAGGAATCCAGTCCTAACAGCTTTCCATTCTTCACCGAAAAACTGATTGGAGCCAGAACTCCACCTGCGACACTTTTTCTTCGCAGCCGCGCTCCCAATCCTTACCTGCGCATCGGGAATAGTCTCAACTATTGTGCTGTTAACACTGTGCTTCCTTGCTCGCTCTGAGTTGTCTTTAGCAGCCTGAAACATGGAAGAATAAACACAAATGGTTATGAGTAATGGCACCATGAAACCTAATACTATTAAAACACTACCATACGCAACACTATACGAGTTGTTCTTCTTCCACGTCAATGTACACATATGCCAGTCAGGTCTGTATTCGATAAGTGTTCTGTCGAAAAGAGGAGGACAGGCAACGAGAAATCCTAAAAACCAAGTTGCAAAAATTAAAAAGCCCGTTCGGGTCTTTGTAATAGTCATGGAATAATGTAGGGGACTATTGACAGCACAATTGCGATCCAGCGCAATCAGTAAAAGAGAAAGTACCGACGTTATGTTCAGCGTGGTAAATATAAAACCGCTGATAATACAAAAATTGTTTCCTAATAATTGCTGATGGGTTGCTATGGAGATCACAGTTGTTGGCAGTACTAGTACACATTGCCAAAAATGCGATATAGATAGGTTCAAAACGAATCTGTTGGAAAAGCTCCTTAAAGTTGGCCTTTTGTAGAATAACAATAGCACCAGAGCATTGCTGAAGAATCCTACAACTGCAATCAAAGTTAAAGAAGACAACTGAAAGTAATGAAAGATTTCATTAGGCATTTGGGCAAGATTTGCGGTAGTTGTTAGAATCCCAGACGGTGTATTTGTAATAAGAATTGCTGTCGTCGAGTTGATCAAAGAAGAATCATCCTCTGCCCACTGAGTAGCGTTGCTCAGCTCATTCTCGCCCATTTCTATTAACTTCGAAAGCTGAAAATAAAAAAATAGTTGATTTCAGTTTATGTAAAGATAAATGCCTTTTCACATAAGTAGATGAATAGAGACTATGTATAGAATATGTTTTTTTTATTCAAACATTACAAAGATTTCATAAAAAATCTGGAAAAATGATTATGGTATTGTACTGAAATAAAACTGGAATTATATCGTATTACTATTAAAATATTCAAGGACATCGAATGTATTTACTTTTACGCCGGAACATTACAAAATATGAAACATTTACAAAATTGAATGTGTTAATTAAATGTGTCCTAAACGAAACATTTAAAATAATGAATGTATTCGTTTCTTAACCAAAACATTTAGGAATATTGAATGTGTCCTGCTTCTGGTGAATATATTTCAGAATATTGAGTGGATTAATTTTCTAGCTGAAATAAATAAGAATATAGAACAAAAATAAAAATATAGAATATAGAATAAAATAAGAATATAAAATATAGAACAAGAATATAAAATATAGAATAAGAATATAGAATATAGAATAAAAATAAGAATATACAATATAAAATAAAAATAAGAATATAAAATATAGCATAAAAAATAAGAATATAGAATATAAAATAAAAATAAGAATATAGAATATACATTTTCTAACTGCAGCGTTTAAAAATATTGACTATATTCGCTTTCTGGTCGAGACATTTTAAAATATTAGATATACTCGTTTACTAGTAGAAACATTTAAGAATGTGTATTAACCTTATTTGTTTTAAACCTGAAAAATTTAAAAATATTGATTACATTCGGTTTATAAATTGTATCATGAATATTACATAGACTTATATCCTAGTCGAAACAATTAAGAATATAGAATGTATTCCTCTCCTAACAAAGACATCTAAGAATATTGAATATATTCGTTTTTCAGCTGAAACATTTAAGAATATGGACCATCGTTTAAAATAGAATCATCATTTTATATCCTACAAAATGTTTTTAGCCGAATTAAGTTTTAAAGAATTTTTACAAATTATTTAAAATTAATAACTTGGATTCAAAATCTAATATAGATACATAATTTCGTCCTTCTGATAATGATTACGATACAAGTTGAGCTATACATTATGCAATATAGGTTTAGGAGACATTCGAGTGGAAACTTATACTGCAGATTTTTATACTGTAGATATTTATAATATGTTGATACGCCAATTAACTTAAGAGGCTCCGATTTTCCTCAGATATATCGAAACCCCATATTGGTGGTTACAAAAAGTTCCATATACTGCAGACTACGTCCATTTATACAGTTCAAAGAATTTCAAGATATTTTTACACTGCAATGATCATTAAAATTATTTAAAAACATTTCGCGTGTTTTATTTAAATGCTAAAATATTTATATTCAGATAATGTTACCAGATAAAAAAAATCTGATGTGGACAGCACATGACTTTCCCTGCAGACTTATATCCACGTTTTTTTTTATTTTATTTAAATTTAATTCACTTTTAATTCAATTTTCGTTCTCATTTGGTAACTGAACTTATTTTCAAAGGTGGCGTAGAGTAAATATGAAAAAACTAAAATATCTCGAGCACGGCCAGTCCTAGTGTAATAGAGTTGATCTTATTCTTTTCTTCGTTAAAAATTACGTATAAAACACGTATTTAATGGATATATTTAAACATATGTAGTTTTTTATTACAGATTTTGGCGATTTTTGAGGGCCATTTCGTACAAAAAGGCAGGTTGTTCTTTCCCGAATCATACCAAAATCTAATCAGCACCAGATCATCTTACAAGTAGCTTATCTACCAAATTTTGTGAAAGTAGGTCAATTGGTATTTTAACTGTAGGGGATACATGAAATTTTTACGGGTCATTTCGCAAAAAAAGGCGGGTTCTGTTTTTACGAATCCTACCAAAAACTAATCAGCACCAGGATCTAACCCAAGTGACTTATATACCAAATTTTATGAAATTCGGTCCATTAATTTTTCAGTTAGAGTGGATAAATACATTGCATAGACACACAGACACACACACAGACGTCACGCTAAAAATAGTTTTTTCGTATTCTAGAGGTCTCGAAACGTGTAGATTCGTCAAAAACTCGAGATGCGATTTTCGACATGATTCCAATACTTTCCCTATACATTACCATGTATTGCAGGGAAAGTAATATGAAGAGCGATGATATTAATTTGGGAGTGGATAATAAAAAAATCTCATAAAATCAGTATATTACAGTAACAGATTCAATTACCGTTTTATACAGTGAAACATAGTTTTGATATGATTCTCCTATAATCTGTAAGAGCAGAAATCACTTTACAATACTTCATAAAACTTTATACGAAATAATATTTTAAAATAAATTTTAAATGAACATAATTTAAATCATTTTAATATAAGTTATGCAAACATTATATCCCTTAGTTTTCGCTCAGTCTGTTCACTGTATGGAAATAAGTTATAATAAATATTGTTTATACATTGTATCTTGCACATGCAGGCAAAAAAATAATTCACATATTTATAGCAATTCCGAAACGCAATATATTAAAGCCAGTTTTTTTTTAAATTGACAATCGCTCTTCTTTCATAGCTTAACTTCGAAAAAATGTTTTTCGTAGACTCTACGATCCCAATTATTTAAAAATGTACTGTAACAATTTTTTAATTTGTATTGGAAAAGGTGGTAGAAAAAAGGATAATTTCTAAATTGGATGCAGAATATTTTTAAAACACATCCTCCTTTTGAATTGCATGATATTCCTATATTCTGAGCAGTATGTCTTGAAAATAAGCAGCGAAAACGAAACCAAATTTGATAACTAGAGGTCTGCACGAGCCGAAATTTTAGACTTTTACTAAACCCAACCCAATAGTATTAATATTCCTGAACTCTGCCCGATTAAACTTTCCAGAACACGAGCCCAGCTCGGTTACTCCCAGAACAAAATGGCGAACCAAATGTGTCCAAAAGTTGAATGTATGCAATTTCTAGATAAGTAACTATTTTCATTTAACATTTATCTTTATATATCAGACAGCAAAAAGATAATTTTATGTACTCCGTTAAACTTCATTTATACATTTTCCAAATATTGATTACGTTCAAAACGGCTCGGTACGGCTTAGCCTTATTAAACATTTTTAAAAATTAGCCTGCACTCAGCTTTGTCCAAGCCGAAACCATTTTAGCGAAATCCAGCTCGAAGCAGCCTACAAGTTCAACCGGATCTACCACAGTGGATCAGGTTAATCCAAGCTTGTCGAACATAGTTCTGCGTCGAGCGATTGAGAGCGCTCCTATAGCAGAGCTACAAGCGGTTTTCTATTTTGAATACAGTTTGACGCTCCATTATAAGAGCGCTCCCTCACAATCGACTTAGAACTATGAATCAAAAGCTTAGAGTAAAGTCCCTGTGCAGTCCTCTGAACCACACTATTCAGATCATTAGAAAGCTTAAAATAAAACATTAATGAAACGTACCGTTGGGAACGGTAAAATATCTATACTGCAAATCATAAAACCGTAAACAAACTGAACACCATTCAGACCAAAACGATTGACTTTTAGTATTCTCAAAATGCGTAAATACGTCGAAATCCTGCTTCCCACAGTTCATCCGTGTCTCTCCTTCATGCATATTTTAGTAAAGTATTTTACACATTTTAATCCTGACGTATTTTCTCATGGGTTTAACACATCCCTGTTCCGATCTCTAAAAATATATTAAATTTCAGCAGTGCTTTTCTCTTTCTCTGTAAGACTGCCAGAATTTTCAGATAATGCGCAAAGTCATCAATCTTCTAACAAAATTATGTCGCTTTTTGCTTAAAAACATTAGTTTGAACATGGAATTTAATGAAAAACCACTTTCCTTTTCTTCGAAAAAATTTAAACATCGGTGATCAATTTCTTTTCATAAAACTTTTTTTTTTGTAAATAAGGAAGCATTTTAAATTGATTATAGTTTTTACTTAAATATTTCGCACTTTTTTTCAACGAGATATCTAGAAAAATAGAGAATTTTGTCGTCGCTAAATGTAATTATCCGGTATCTTACATAAGGAATATATCTTGCATAAGAGGATCTTACATAAAGGCAGATGTCTATGTACCCGTGTGTATGTGCAGTCTGTAGCGATAAAACTAAGCATCATACGGTCATAAAATTCTGTACACATGTACTTAGGGATCCTGGAAAGTGCACCGCGGCGTTAATTTTTTTAATTTTCGAATTAGTTTTTTAGCTATTTTATGTTTAAGCATTTTCAAGCAAGTTGGTTTGTTATACTTAAAATATTATCCCAGTGTTTCTATCTTAATACCAACGGAAAGTTCAAAAAGTTATCTTTCAAACAAACTTCGAACGTTGTCCATGGGATAATCAGATAAATTTTAAAGAATTTTTAAATATGTATATACTTTTCGTGATTGTTAAACCTCTCCGATTTTCATATTACGATATATTAAAACTTCCAACGTTCATATTTCTTTCCACAACTGTTTAAAATATCGCAGATACTCCAGAAAAAAAAATTTATGGATCCTTCCGTTGATTAATTATAAATTTTTTATCTGAGGCATATCTTTGATTTTTTTAACGAATTTTAAAGGCAGGCTATCGGCCTCTTCAGGTATAAAAGAACGGAATAAGAAATCTCTCATCTTGTCGTAGAAGGAGGGGGGGGGGATATTTTGGAATGGGATGAGAGGGAGTGCATGAAAAAGTTTCCCATTCAATGTAGTTCTCTCCCAAGGAAATAATTCTTAGGAACAGCATTATCGCCTGAACAGAGATAGTAAGACTTTCGCCTTTACATGAGCGGTGTGTTGTCAATTATGATTCTCATATTTTTTGCTTTTGCGGAGAGCGTTTGTGAATTGATTCTTGTAATTTTTGAATTGAAACCATTTTAAATTGTATTCAAATGTATTAATTAAGCATCGGGTGCATATTTAATTATTTATACGCAGTGAACGCATATTTAGAACCCGGGCAACGACGGGTAATTCGTTCTAGTTCCTTCATAAAATTACGTCATTTGTGCTTTAGACATTTATTCCTTAAATTTTGTTATATGCTTCACCCTTCAGCTCAGTGGAAAACGAAAAGGCGTTCCACGATAAAATCTGAAAAACGAAAATTCAAGCAAAACTACATATTAAGCCTGTTATACAGAGCGTTTCAAAATGACGTAAAGACCCAATAACTCTATAAAAATTACACACCACATATAAAGCCAATTACTGTAATGACTTATATATTTATCGATTATATTCATAAATAAAATAAAAATAAGCACTCAAAAACAGAAAAAAAGCATTTCACTTGAAACATAATGTTGCAAAATCCTATGAATGCGCTGTGAAATTAAGTCAGTGTGGTCTGATCCGCTCGGGAGCGACAAATAGATCTTCTACATACATAACTTGAAGTATGCAAATAATACTACTATATAAGAATGCTTTCTACGAAATTTTAGTTCATCTGCGTTATTATATTAGTTGTGTCTGTGAGAGAGGTCAGAGAAAGGTATTAAGAGAGTTGAAACAGCGGAATATTATAGCTTTTAATGACAGTGGCAATTCAGTAAGGTCGGTTGCTAAGAAAATTAGTTGATCTCTCATTTTTCCTTTCATATAATTAGATTGAAATGCGATTATGACCGTTAGTAGTAAAACTATTTTGTAAATTAAACCACTATTTTCATGATTTTATTTTGAAACATGTACATATTTTGAAATATGTATACATTTAATGCAGTCACAAAGTATTCTGCGGCGGGAACCTAATTGAAGCACAACTGGGGAAGGTGTATATAAGTAGTTATTTTTTGTTTTTCAATTTGTTGTGCTCCTTTACCGTAACAGCTTTCTTCTTTTTTGTGTGTGTGTGTGTGTAAATAAATTGAAAAAAATAAAGTGCGGATAATTTTTCACTTTTCCACGCATTATTTTACACAACACTAATAAAAGTTAATAAATATTAGTCATGTTTTCTAAATATCCCACTGAAAATGTTTAAAAAAAAAGTATGGTCTATGCAGTAGAAATTATGCAGAAAATTATGTAAGCTATATGTGAAATGTACGTAACATTAGTAATACAAACCATACTATATTATACTATACTACTACGAAAAGTAGAATTAAAAAATTACATTCTGTTTTAACCGCCTTTTTTATTTTGAAATGTCCTTCGTGTAATTATAAACTACGTTTAAAAGGATATTTCCGTACGAATTTCCTTTTACACGTTGATTTTTCTTGCTTCTCAGCTCTAAGTTACCCATAATTTCAACTCAGTCAATTTCGTTAGTATTTCGTTAAATTGGGTTAATTTATTTAAAACGTTATGTTTATTTATTAAAAATTTGTCTTGAAAATGTAAAACGGACGTCATTAAAAGATTAGCATCTCCCATCTTTACCTCACATATGACGGGCCATAAAACCGTAGGGATTTTTGTAGGGACATTCCAGAGTGGAGTAAAATCATTTAGGGACATTTTAATTCAACTGTAGAGATTTTTGACACTCACCACTTAGCCAAACTAAATATTTGTAGGTGGATTTTTTTTATGTAATATGCCACCTATCTTAGAATATCAAGCAGTGTGTTCCAGATGAGAAGTTGTTCCCAGTCAGAATGGCTTTAACCTCCGATTTGTGCCAACATTTAAATCCATGACATCAGTTAGAGGGCATGATATTGGGAATTTAATATTTTCGCCTAGAGAATAAAGCTGAATGATAATAGCTTATTTGATGCATTAAATGAAACAATTTCATTTGCAGTTCGTAAAAATTAAGTTAAAAATAATATTTAATAATTTTCGGAGGATAACAATCGGTAATATATATCAGTATTAATCATAGCAATTCAACAGTTCTTTTTATCCATGTCTTTGCAAATGTCAGAGGCTATTGGCAGACATGTAACCTTTACTTATCGCGTGATGAAAACATATTAAGTCAATCATGTAATCGGAAAATACTAAGAAAGTCACGAAGACATCAAAGTGTATTATCCATGATATGTTTTCCGAAATGTTTAAATGGCATTTTTTTTAGTAGTTTGAGACTGAGTTAATAAGTAATAAATATGCTATTTTTTTACAGGATGTACCAAATGACACCTGTAAATCTGTTATTGCATAAGATAAAAATCGACAAAGCCATTAATATCAGTATATCACTGTATTTACAAGATAACGTATTCACTCTATATACTCCGCCCCCATCAGTATGTTAACACTTGTGTTTGGTATGCATGTGTTCATGAATGTTAACACGTGAATTCTCGCCATAGAAACACGCGGTTTGTCTTAAATGGAAATTTCAGACATTCTGATGAAAGTTATATGTATGAAAATTAAACAAGAGCTAGATTTGAAATGTTTTGCCCTGAACCGGAGTAATTTCTCTAGATTTTCATAATTTTAATTCAAAAGAGTCAGCGATAACGAAAAAATCTAAACGGGGAGGCTCGGCATGTGTCTCGTGCGACGAAGGTTGTTGATAAAAGATGAATTGGAATATAAATCCAAAATTCTAAACTCTCGTAAACTTATAGTTAAATGATTCAAATTAGATATGTAAGAATACTTTACGATAAAGATGATCAAAAAGCATGTGCTGCGGAGTAAAAATTAGAAATTTATGATGTTAAAATGAGCAAAAATGTTGAACATGGAACTTTTCCCATTTGTTTTGTTGTATTTTATATTCTTGTGAAAGGAAAGCGAGGATATGTTCAGTGAATGCATTTTGCTCCAAAATCTGTCGATTATATTGGGCAGGGAAATATATTTTATTTTTTTGATTTGTTACGGACCAGGAACGTCGATTCTGGGAACCCTACTTCAAGCTAAGTTCTGTGTTGATTGATAGAGGGTGCTCCTATAGTAGAGACACATGCTATTATGCTTATTTAATGTAGAGATTGTTCATCTGCTATAAGAGCGCCCTCTGCCGATCATCGTGAACCTACAATCGTCAAGTTTGGAATAGGGTTTTAGCTCGCATGGCATAGCACTAAGGAGGTTTTTAATATATTTTTGCTTGTTTATATATATTTCTTTGTTAATATATTGTTGTTTGTTTTGTTAAAGATCACAAAAGCGAAAGAAAACAAAAAAGGCAGTGGCTTCAGTCCGATGGAGCCGAAATTGTTTTGCATGAATAATATTTTCCTTTGTTAAAAGTTTGCCTCCTTTAGACATTTTTAAAATAGTTATTCGCATATATAGCGATCGAAGCGTGAACCCTTTTCCGTTATGCTACTTTTCCCTGGCGCGCCACAGAGAGCGGACCACATTGCGTCTTTTTAGCCACCCAATTTTGACAGAACTCAATGGGGGTAACAAACCTATCACCTATCGGAAGGATTTTCAAACCTACAGTTTTGTGGGTTGTACAGTCCAGTGGCTAACGCGCAGGGATTGCACTCCACCTCTTCATGTTTTAAATAAATGTATTATGCCTATACTATAAAACATTGTATGCAATTTAATTATATAATTTTTTCCCCAGACATTTCAGCAAAGGGTGGGACAGCTCAGTGGTTAGTGCGCGTGGGTTGCACTCGAATGACTCGGGTTCTATTCCCGGCACTGGCCAAGTTCCCGTGTTCACGAGGAAAACGGACGTGTGAAATATGTAGGCCCGTATGTCCTTCCGAGAGGTTTGTGGTAGAGGAAGGAGGTAACGGTCCCTGTGGACGTTACTCACTTGAATTCAGGTCTAAATTGGGTGGCACTTCTCGGCTTTCCAAACATATACTTTGCATCTTCAGATACGTCGGACGGTCTGAGTCGAAGAAGAATAAGAACCTACTGATAAAGAAATTATAACCATACAAATTACTAATAAATGACAAAATCTCACAGATTCAATAGTCATTTTATTTTAAATCATCCTCCAGACGTAAAATTAATAGCCAAAGCGCTTTCGGGTATTTTACATGTCCATCCTCAGTGGCAGTACAATTAGAAATGATGCCAACGTGCTTAAATACACTTCATTACTGTCAAGAAAAATTTACATATCATGGAATTGTCAGTTATACAAAAAGGTGGATTATGAGTCAGATTATAATTTATACAAGGCTCAAGAGAAAATACTCCAAAAAGGTTTAAAAATATATGATTTTTAAAAAGTTATGCTTGACGACTCGTTTTCGATTCCCTGCATGTTAAGCCGTTGCATAGCTACATTGATTTATAATTATTGTGTGTTTTTTATCAAAATCTGCAATGTGCAAAGATATAGCAACATAGTTATAAATTCAATTTAAAAAGAAAAACCATCTTCACTGATACACACTATACAGCTTGGGCGCTGTAGCCCATTGGTTAGCGCACGGGAATTGTACTCGGTAGGCCCGGGTTCGATTCCCTCGGCTGCCAAAACAGCCTCCGTGTTTACGCGGAGTACAATCACATTAAACATGTGGGACCGTAAGTCCTTCCGAGAGGTTGGTGGTAAGGGAAGGTGGGTCCGGTCCCTGTGGATGCCTCCCCCACTGGGTTCCGGTCTAAATTCGGTAGCTCTTCCCGGTCGTCCAAACAGTTATCTTACACATTTCTTTTAGGTCGGACGGTCTGTGTCTCAACAACAACACACTATATAGCTCAACCATGGTGTCATTGATAAACACTATATGGAGCAACAAAACATTATATGGAGCAGCAAAACATTATATGGAGCGGCAAAACATTATATGAAGCGATGAAAAATATCGACGTAGACTGCCCAGGTGAATTCTAATGATAGACGCTTACTCTAGGAAGGTGGCATAGTTAATTGAACACTTGGGTGGACTTTACATGACATGGTAAAACATTGGTAATAATTACTGATGCCCAACATATGAATGCCCAACATTTTCAGAAACTTTTAGAGTGCAATTTGCTTTGAGAAACGGAAGATGGTCTTGAGGGATAATTCTGGTTTTCCGCAAGGAAGTATTAGTACGCATACTCCAACATCAGTTGGGTTATTTTCAGAAAAAGCACAATTTCAGCATTTCCCCCCCCCCCCCCCAAATTAAAATTCTAATTTTTCACACAACTACTTATTTCTAAAATTAGTAAAATATATGCGAAACTCAAGAAATATAGTGACCGGGCTTAATTGGCTCATTAATATTTAAAAATAAATATTTGAAATAATTATTTGTTAGACCGGTGACACTTTGTGTTAGACCTTTGATAAACATAGTATTTGTAGGCAATTTACCTTTTTAACATAAGAATTTAATGTAAATATATATATTCCATTCATTTACAAACTAATGCAAATATATATATATATATATATATATATATATATATATATATATATATATATATATATATATTTCAGAAAGAAGACTATTTCACATACGAAAGCATGGGCGTAGACGTCATGTAGTAGGGCAACATGAGCCCGGTTAAATGATGGAAAGAAAACAAAACAAGAAAGTTATTAGAAAAAAAACCATTTATTTGTGCATCGTTTGTACAGACTTACAAGAGGTGCTCGAAATGCCGACCATTTGCTAGAGTGCATGCCTCACAACGACCTTGCATAGACAACCGGACATTCTGGAATATGCCCAGCATTTCTCGGATGTTTGCGGCAGCAATCGATATGCGTGCTACAAGATCCTTGGCACTGGCAACAAGGGTCTCGTACACCATGTTTTTTTTATCGTACCCCATACAAAGAAATCGATTGGAGATAAATCCGGTGACCGCGGTGGCCAACAAACCGGTCCACCGCGACCCATCCATTGAACTCCAAATTTTCTGGTCAGGTAACCTCGCACATCATTTGCGAAATGTACTGGAGCGCCGTCATGCTGGAACCACACTTCAGACAGTTTTGCGCGTGAATGACAGTTGTGGACATAAAGCGCCCTCTACACCGTCATGCCTTCGTTTGCGCCTATGCTTTCCTATGTGAAAGAGTCTTCTTATCCTATTCCCTACCTCACCACCAAATATTGATGATGAATTCAGATACACCCTGTATATATATATACTATATAGTAATACTATAATGAGTGTGTATGTACAGATATTGTGGAAGTGGTCTACAATAAACAACAATTAAATTGTAATAAAAATGTTTGTTTATTTGTTTGCTTGTTCTGTCATAATACAAACGAAATGGAAACCAAATTGTTCTAATATAATATAGTAAAAATAGTAGTAGTAGTAGTAATAGGAATTGCTAAAAGGAATTACGGTACACAGACATAACAAAAAGAAACCTTTCCTTGCTGCTACAAAATAAAAATAATCATATTCCCATTTATTGTATAAATAACAGTATCAAAAATAATTAAAAAACCCTTACAACTTCAACATTTCACATAATTCATTCCAATAAATAGCAGGTATTTCTAGATGTCTACTTTCTAACATATTAGGAATTGTTATGACCGCGCGTTAAAATTTCATTTAACGTATAAGGCAATAAGTCCTCTTTTTTGGCCAAAAATATTTGTTTATTTAAAGCTACAGTAAAAATTATTTAAAACTACAGTAAATATAATTATAACTTACAGTAATATAAAAGTAAGTTTTGCCACTGGCCTAACACATAATGCCACTGGTCTAACAAGGTTACTGTTATGCCAGTGAAGCGCATACTTAAATAGTCAGTGATGTTATAAAAATCAACAAAATCTTAAATATAAAAGGTGTGACAGCTGCGAGTCAGTAACCTCAGTCAAATGGATTATTTCTAAGCGTAAAAAGATTCATAATTAAATCTCTCACGAAACGCAAATAAAATTACATCTTATGAGTGAAGATCAAGGACGACATGCAATCATTCGAAGTCACAATTGTCACTCTGGAAATTCCGATAAATGTTCGGTTAAACTCGTGACTGACCACTGCTAATATATATATATATATATATATATATATATATATATATATATATATATATATATATATATATATATATATATATATATATATATATATATATATATATATATTCATGTCCAGAAATTAAGCATAATTCGTAAAATGCGAAAAATTCGGAGTTAATATGGTTACAATGTTTCACAATCAGTTGTGGAGAATCATGGGACGAAGATAAATCATTGTGCATAGGGAAAAGAGTACAATCGACGTCGACATGCGCAAAGCAACGGCGCACGTCGGAACAAGTATAAAACGGCCTCGAGTGGTGTGGGACGTGGAATTAAATAAAACTTACAGTTAGCATTATATTTGATTATTATTATTAAGCAATAAAGACATGGCCGTTGATCTCATAAAGTGGAATTAACATTTAAACGTACATCGCTCGTTGTTGTGCCGCAAAACCCTCCAATTATTTTTACCTTTTGTGTAAGTCCTGAAAAGAATTATTAATCATTATGAAAAGATTAGCCTATTTAACTGTAACAAAATAATTTATTTACAGCATCAATTTATCATCAACAACAATTTATCATTTATATCTTTTCTCATTTATTATCAATTTTCATTTAACTATTTTAGCTAGGGGAGATACGACCAGAGATATTAATTTTACGAAGGTGTCTAGGACCGGTAACATCAGAGCACATACCTTCCAGTTTAGACTTGGGCTCATCCTCTCGCTTGCATCGGTCTTAGTGCTGAAGTACGGCCATAACTCTATGGTGTGTGGCTCCTACTCGTACTTTTCACTTCGACTGATACTTTATATCTGCAACTGCTAGGTCATGTTCGCTTCGCTCCTTTTGTCAAACTCTTTTCAACAACACTTCGTAGGAAACTTCTCGCAACCACATATTTCGTGTCCAACTTACTTCTGCAACATTTTGTATCCGAGTTACTTCTGCTACATTTCGTATCCGAGTGACTTCTGCTACATTTCGTATCAAAGAGACTTGTGGTTCCTTCGGCGGGGTAGCTCCGCCCTTCTTCTGCTTGGCGCTCATTGGTTCTTCTGAACCCAATGGCATCACTTGACATTTATCAAGGCCCCTCTCAGCCCCTTTGGCCTGGGACACCCAAATTTATTGTATTTGACCTAAAAGTTCACGTTGTTGTAAACACCGGCGCCAGCAAGACTCGAGCTTTGTTAGCCGTTCTTGGCACCATAAAATATTGCAATAAAAATGTCTCATGAGAGGACATATTCTGGCATCACAAGTGGCATGGCCAGTTGAGGCAGAATTTCGCAATTGTTGTGGTACGGAGCGTTGTTAACAATTAAAAAGGACGAAAGATGTCACAAAGATGCCAACTGGACATGTTTTTGAATGGACGAATTATTGGAATGCCGGAAGCTCGTCGATTTCAAACCGAAGAGTCTCGAATTCTGAATGTGCCTCAGTGTGTGATCTCCAGACTGTGGCAGAGGTGCCAAACCACTGTAGATGTTACCCGACGACCAGTTCCAGGTCGGCCAAGGGTAACAACCACTAGGCAAGACCGATATTTGGTGATAACTGCGCGACGTCAGAGGAACGGCTCTGCCAGACAACTGGGTTCAGCCCTGACAGCCTCCACAGGAATCACTGTTTCGAGACAAACTGTTTACAGGAGACTCAGATACGTTGGTCTCTATGCCAGACGACCAGCAGTTTGCAATTTATGTTTTTATTTTCTGCTTTGCGTTTTAATCAACACACAATGCGTTGGCATGGATATTCCTGTAGAAACATTTTGGATATTCGATATTCATATTAAAAGGAGGAAAATCTTGAAATCATAATAATGTTCTATAGGAAGAATATGTTGAGTTATTTCTCTTCAAAGCCTTCGGAACATTCCATAGCAAACCATTTCTCAAAATGGGACAATAACACACATTGCATGCCGGTCCATGAATAAAGTTTTTAATTCAGCAGCAGATCGTCTAATTTTGATTAATTGAATTTTGCTGTTACGCATAGCTCTATAGAGATCATATGTTATAAAATCGTTTTTTAAAACATAAGTTTATAGGGACACACCAGTTTATCTTGGAAAAATGAATATTATTTATGACCTGCAGAATTTTATTAAATTGTCCGGAAACGGTCGGAAAATGATCAGCTGGATATCTGTTGACGGCTTCAGCTATGAAAGTTTGCAAGCCGAAAAAATGAGCAAACTTCTTTCTTCACTTGGTGTAGATTATGAACACAAAAGCAAGCAGTACCTAATCCACAAATCCAGCAGTTCACATTATATAAATATAAATTCAGCAAGATTAATTTAAATTTCAACTCAAAATATTCGGTTTAAATTAATTTGTATAAAGCTTCAGCTAAGAGAAGGTTCTCCCAACAAAAAGGAGCATCTCTCTAAAAAGATGTGTATATAGCACGCTATAACCAGGGTTCAACTGACTCTAAGCTAAAAGTAGATGTAATGTAAAAGACGAAAAAAGTCGCAAACACTGATTGGCTGAAAGTTAAAACCAGAGCGAAATAATAGTATATATATATATATATATATATATATATATATATATATATATATATATATACTGACATATATCAGTATATATATATATGTTAGTTAATATATTTATATCTTTATCATTATGAACAATCTTTTACTTCAATAGATTATACATTTTACAGATATGTTGATGATCTGATTTGCTTAGTATGTACGGAAAATAATCTCATAGATATAGATTTCTATCCAGACAATTTGGAATTAATCCATAATGTAGCTACTATTAGTAATAATATTAATTTTTTGGATTTAAATCTTTTTATTGAACTTTCTAATAGAATTGTTTCTAATTTATATGATAAAAAAGACTTTTAATTTTAACATTAATAAACTCTTACCATTTAATTCCTGCAACTCTTATCAATTGTTCAGAATATTGTACTTAATCAGCTTTTTAGAATTTATAGATTATCTGATAAAAAATTTCATGCTATGCATATAAATAATCTAAAAATTACCAGCAATTTATATAAATATCCCTCTTATTTAGTAAATGGTATAGCTAAAAAGTTTAGATTAGCTGGATTTTCATGAATTCTATTCTAGTAACTTATATTAGCCAGACATCATCTTTTTCTTGTATTAATAATACTTTTATTTTTACATCCACTTAAACATAAGCCTTACTATTATAAGCCCCACTTTTTTGTAGCTCTTATTGTATATTATTATTTTTTCTTGCATTTTCGCATTGCTGTTTGTTATTTCTTACGAATGGCAGCAGTAGATCATTTATTTTTCCTTTGCGAATGGCAACACTGGGCTCTTCGTTCTGGGTTCCAGGTTTCGACTGGTTCGGGTATATGCAGTGTTTTTTCCAGGTATCTTTTATTTTTCCTTCTTTATGTATGTTGTCCAAGTAGAAATAGTTTATTAATATAATCTATCTATTTCTTCAGAAACATACCTATTTTGTGCTTGCTTGGACAAATTACTTGGACCCGATGAAGAGTTTTGGCGAAGTGAACATTTTCATTTTTTAGGCCTCGCCCTTGTCTACGTGTATAGCATTAATGCTTGGATTTTTTAGGTTATTCTGTCCGGCCACTCAACCAGCTGCTCATACCCCAGGGTGAGTCGGGTTGCTTGGGTCTTTCACTGACCAATGCATTGCATGACTTCATATATCATAACAAACCGATATCTGAGTATAAATATAATGCAATTAGATCTCATAAGTTAATGCACGAGTATATCCCAAAATAAGTTATTAGTGAGCGTTGAATTGCAAATTGTCTGGAAAATTTATAAATAATAATGAATAAATAGCATATTTCTATTTCCACAAAACTTTTCTGCCTCAGTTTCTAGAAAACTTTATGTAATCCGCCGCAGTAAGAAATACATATTAATACCAGAATAAGTATGATATGATAAAATCAATACCCGTTGCCGTACGTACGATGCTGGATCGCACATATGACCTTGTACAGAACCAACAGCTGCACCTGATATTTGTTTTCCCTGTCTGTTTGGAACTGAACAAGGGCGTTTTCCGGAGAAAAGCATTTACGTTCTCTTAAAGAACATTTTCGTCTTTCACGAAAGAACATTAGGACTCTTCTGAAGAATTTATAAACAATACTCGTTAAATTATACTGCTTTCAGATACCATGTGTTTTCGTAACCACCTTGTTTTAAGATTTTGATTGAGCAGTCTTTTTTTTTCTCGTATTACGGTAAAAAGGAAGTAATGTAATTTTACCAAATATTTTCGTTCATCAGATTGTGACGCAAATACGCGTTTCGAGATCGTTTGAACAGATTTCGAACCCTTTTTGAATTATGTCGGTAAGTGAATGTATGGGTCTGAGATGTGTGGATACGAAGAATTCATGCACTCAAGAATTCATACATGTATCACTATAAAGCAATATGAGTTATGAAATGTTTTTATAATTAACATGAGAACAAACGTTAATAGAAATGAAAAATTTCGTTAAATGAAGGTACTTTTTTGTCAAATTATAGTAGTGAGGTTAGTAGCAAGAACATGGGAGCTCTAATTCACTGAAGAGCTGTACTATTACATAGTTCTCCATTATATAAATATACCTTTACATTATAGTTATATAAATTATATAAATATACAGTTATATAAATATACCTTTACATTACATTCACGAAAGAAATCATTTTGACTGAATTCCCCCTGTCAATGTTTGGTGTATTTTGAAATGTACATTATAGTATAATATAACAAGAATACCGCTTCATTAAAAACAAACTCCTCGACAAGTACATGAAACAAAAACCTCCTAAAAAAGTTATAAAATCTCAAAATTATTTTATCAAGAAACGGAGATTTACTTTCACGTTTAGATACCCGCTGAAAGATTCTAACATTCCACTTACTCGCATCTAGTACTCTTTAGTCGTAGTCAATATTTTTAATTGACTTTAGTCTTCTTAGACTCTTTAATCTTTGATCTGTATCACAGATATAGACGGGCTGACTGACAAACTGGCCAACAGATAAAAAGAACAATATTAAAAACTTCTGAGGCTCTGCCACTTTCCTGATAAATCGATTGATGGAGCTCTTTTCTTGAAATAAAAGGATTTAGGAGTGAAACTTAAAACGACTTTATTGGTCCTAGTAAACAAATAAAAGTACCTTCTGAGAATATCTATAATTAATAAATGAAGGTGTATGTGTGTGTGTGTGTGTGTGTTTGTCTTTGCAGTCTGTAACGGGAAATCTAAGCGTCGTACAACACCATGAAATTTGGTACATATATACTCTGCGTTCTTTTTCTATTAAATTCGAGTCTTTCAGTTATTATATCTTTTAGCCCGATTTACAACGATTTTGAGCAATAATCACACATATAGGTTCTTTAGTGACCGAAAATAATATCATCGGGACATCATCGGAAAGATAAAAAAATGTTCTTTTAAACTGACTTTGGATAGGATCCATGCAATTAATAGACGAATTTTCTTGAAATTTTAAATAATATAAACTTTTCGTGCGTTCTAAACGTTATATTGTGATATAAAAATTGACAACCAATATAATGTTTATAGTTTAAAACCAGCTACTTTAAATATCATGCACTGCTCAAAAGAAAAAAGTCATTTCCTAAAGCCATTCGTTCATACTTTATATTAAGTGAGTGAACTATTAAAATTTTTGAATAAGTTAACTGTTTCCCCCTTGAAGCTATCGACCTAATGAAGTCATGTCTATCGCGCATGTGCTTAATGAATCGGATCCATTTATTCCTTTTGTGTTTGCATGAGCGGCCTGCTAAAATTGAATAAAAATTCGTTAAGATAGCAATAATTATCGGGTTTAAAGAAACATTCTTGCGATTTGATGCATTTTCATTCGTGTTTTGAGAATGATTTTAGTTCAAAACAGTCGATTTAATCCGATATCTGTATATGTAATATTTATGCATCGGGAGCTTATTTCAGCAACGGCGGGAAATTCATTCTATTAAGGCAAAATGGCAATAATTATCGGGTTTTGAGAATGATTTGAGATGATTTTAGTTCAAAACAGTCGATTTAATCCGATATCTGTATATGTAATATTTATGCATCGGGAGCTTATTTCAGCAACGGCGGGAAATTCATTCTATTAAGGCAAGATAGCAATAATTATCGGGTTTAAAGAAACATTCTTGCGATTTGATGCATTTTCATTCGTGTTTTGAGAATGATTTTAGTTCAAAACAGTCGATTTAATCCGATATCTGTATATGTAATATTTATGCATCGGGAGCTTATTTCAGCAACGGCGGGAAATTCATTCTATTAAGGCAAAATGGCGATACTGTCAAATTGACGATAAATTGAAAAATCTGGCGACCCTGAACCGATAGTCCTGATATAATCGTACATTCACTTTATTGGAATGACTGTCTGTTCGGTGTTTCTCCCTTCTCGTTCTTAAAAGAGTTTCCAGTATATATGTATATGTGTGAAAGCCCCAGGCCGTCCGGCTCGTCCAGAGGACTTAGAGCAACAAGATGGACGACCGGGAAGAATATGTATATGTGTGTGTGTGTTTTCCGGGTTTATAGTCCATAAAATACGACTCTATTTCGCACAAATATACTTCTACTTAAGACACTTAGTTATACATGTTATTTAGTCTATTTACATCTATTTATAAGTTGAATTTCACAAACGTTGCACGCAACAGTCTCTGTATGCATCTTTTTCGCGTACGTCCTCAATCTCTGCCGTCTCTCTCATTCTGTCTAGCGTTGACTCGCTCGCACACCACCCGTCTGTAGGTGGCGCTGTTCTCTATCGTTCTAGTTGCCACATTTTCGGTCGTCCTGACCACACTTTCGTCCTAGAAAGTTTCGTCACACCTAAAATTAGAAAAAATAAAACAGAATAAAACAAAAATAAAAAAGGCGTCTGGATGGGTGGCTTTTCTACATGGACCACGGTTTCATGTGGTCAGCTGCAGGCGACGTTACATTGGGTCCGTCGTGGTTGCCAACTTTCTCAACATCATAACGTTCATTGGATTTCACTGATTTAACCCGATAAGGTCTAAAGAATTTTGGTCGTGGCTTTAGTCCTGTGCCAAATTGAGTTCTTTGGATCGCAACCATATCACAGATCCTATATACTCGCGGTTTCTTTCTTTTTCGGTTGAATTGCCGATGATTTTCTTCTTCGACGAGCTTTGAATTCGCTCGATGTGAAAGCTGTTCCCTCTGTCTGAAATCAATCTTCCGAGATTGCCAAATACGTTTTGCTGTAATTTTAACTTCTCAATTGCGTCTCGTGACTATGTAGATTTCACTGGATAGAACCATGTAAATTTAGTAAATGCATCTATCACCGTGAATATTTGGTATTGCTTGTTCGTGGAGGAAGTGGTCCTACGAAATCAATGTGATAGGTACCTAGTGGGACATTTTTTTGTATTGGGTGTAAGAGACCTTCGCCTTTCCCACGCTTCTTATTACAAAGAATGCACTCTACACAGTTAACTACGACACGTTCTACTTGCCTTCTTGCCTTTAGGATGTAAAAGCTTTGCTTCAAAACTTCTTCAATTTCAGCTGCAGCAAAATGACCCTTTTTGCGTACTTCTCGGATTATTTATGTGTGCATCGCTTGAGGTATTTCCAGCAATTCTCTTCCATCTACATATTTATATAAAACATCATTCTTAACTAGATAATCGCTTTCTTCTCCTTTACCAATTAAGGTTTTTATTATTTTTATGTATCCTCTTCTAATCTGTCATAGATTTTCGCAGTTACTTCACTGTGAGAACGAGTAACCATCAAAACGATGTTGCGACTTAGTGCATCCACATGCTTCATCGGTTTATCGGATCTATGAATAACTTCATAATCAAATTCTTCCAGAAACAATGTCCATCTGGCGACTTTTGGAGTAAGGTCTTTCTCATCGATTGTTTTTCGGAATGCCTCACAATCGGTCACAATTTTGAATTTTAAACCCAATAAGTAATTCCTAAACATCTTCAAAGCTTCAATTATCGCGAGTACCTCCAGCTAGTATCTTCAATATTTTTCCTGCTGAAGTATTGTTTTTTTACTCATGTAGGGAATCGGATAGAACTTTCCGTCGTCTGACACCTGTAAAAGAACTGCCCAAATCCATGTGTACTTGCGTCTGTGTGTAGTTCTAACGTCGCTCCTTGTCTAAAAATGTGCAGGAATGGGCTTTGAGACAACATTTCTTTCAGTTTATCAAAAGCTTCTTTTTGTTCTGGACCAAAACAAAATGCTGTATTACTTCTAAGCAAGTCGCTTAAAGGTTTCACTATTCTAGCATACTGAGTTATAAAGCCGGAGAGGGTCGGATTGTTCCATTCTCAATCAAATAACCTAGAAATTCAATTTTCCATTTTAAAAACTGACACTTTTTTAAATTGAGTTCCAGACCATAATTTGACGCTACTTTGAGGACATATTTCAGTTTATCTATGCCTTCTGTTTTGTCTAGTGAGAGAATAATCATGTCATACATGTAAATCACTAGAATGTTATCCTTCAAGAGATCCCTAAATACGGTATAGATATATCGATGGAACACACTCGGACTATTAAATAAGCCGAAAGGAGCCTTCAAGATTTCATATTGTCCTTCGTGAGTAACAAAAGCTCTATATTTGGTACTATTCTCATTCACATCTACTTAAAAAAAACGATTTTTAAATGAAGTGAAAGGAATACTTTCGCATGTTCTAAATGATCTAAAGCGTTTTCTATTAGTGGCAACGGAAAACGATCTTTAATGATCTTTTTATTTAGTTTCCTATAATCAATACATAATCTGAAGGATCCGTCTTTCTTCTTACACAGCACTATTGCAGCTGTGTAATCTGAAAAGCTGGGCTTAACCATTCTTGTATTTGTCTTTCAACAACTCTTTGTTCAGGTAACGGCATTTTACGTGAACGCTGATTAACAGGTATATCTCGTCAGTTAAAATAATATTCATTTTTAACTCCGTGCTTTTCGTTTTATGGGGGTTTTCATACACCATATCCATCACTTCTCGTTTATAAGCTTCATTTAAGCTTCATTGTGGCTTCATTTTTAAGCTTCATTGTGGGTCAAGTCCACATCATTTGCTGCATCTATATTTGCAAACAAAATAACAAAATCATTACTTGTCACTGCTAGCTCATTAGTCTTTTCCTTCCGAAACCCACAACTCAAGTTGCCATTGAAATTGTTTATACCTTCCTCATCAAGAGATTCAGTACGTAAGCAGAATGAATTCGGAATGTTTAAATTGATTGCGTTCCTTTCTCCCATTATTTCAAATGATGTTTTGCTGCTTTAATTAATTGGTATATTTGTGTTACGAACAGGTCGTGCGTAATTCACTTGAATATCGCGTCTTTTCAAATTTTCTATTCCATTTCCGGTTAGCGAAAAATTAAGTTTATTTATTACACCAATACCAATAATAACTTGATCGCACAAATTTTGTAGAACATAAATATTAGCAAGAATTGCACATTTATCAATTGTTATTTCTGCAGAAAATAAACCTAGCGGAGATATCTTGTCTCCGCTAATGCCGACCATTGTATTGTATTGACCATTGTATTGGACTGACCATTGTATTGTATTGGTACCGTGAGCGTTGCCCGGGCTGTAAAAGCTGCTTTAAACGGAAAGGGAAGTCGCAATCCTCCCCTGCCATTATATGCAACGCATTTGGTTCTCCCCTTTCAACGTTTTAACGTTTCTTCCTTTTCACTCGGATATTTTCTACTCTGGAGATGTGAGCAGCTTCGCGCTTGTTCCTGAGTGGTGTATTGATTTTTGTCGACATTTAGCGTAAGTGGTAATTTCGAACTTGAATCTCACTTGTTATTCTTAATGTTATATATATATATATATATATATATATATATATATATTCAGAGAGAGAGAGAGAGAGGTGTATATGTTGGTGGAATTACATAGTTTGAATTCCAATTCAGTCCTGAGTTTTTTACGTTTACGTGAAATCAAATTAACTTTGCAAGTTAGATGTAGTGGATCCTGTGCGGTTACAAAAATACAGAATTTTTATGTTTCTGGGGACTTTACGATTTATGATAGATTTTTAACGAATGTTACGACGAATGTATTATGTAAATTGAAAATTACATGAAAAAGAGGAAGTCTAAAATTGTGACAGCTCTGAAATTTCATCTCGATTTAAAATCTAAAAGAGGAGAAACCCGGTAGGAACATCAATCAGTTCTGTGCAGTGTGCATTAATCCAGGAATGTTCAATTAAAACGCCAAATTCCTTATATTCCTCTTCAAATGCCGATCTTTTCTTCAATGATTAAAAAACTCTTCAATGTTTAAAAAAAATTTGCTTTGCAATACTTTTTAATTTGAATATAGAATGAAATCTGCTATTATAGCACGAATCTATGGGTACAGGAATTAACCGGCGTTACAGGTCAACCATTGTTGAGAATATTCATGCCTAGAAGCGGTGGTTGAGTGATACCGACTGTCAATGCTTATTTATAGAATACTAGCCGCCTTTGGCGACCAGCTTGTTTGCTGC